>CM074306.1:2660000-2840000 GCA_037194245.1 Opsariichthys bidens | reverse complement strand
AAAAAGACTTGCCATCGCATCACAAGACCAGCTTGCCGCCTGTTTTCTCTCTCTCTCTCTCTCTCTCTCTCTCACACGAACAGGCACGCACACACTTACACTTCTGAGTTAAATGCCTGTCATGTTGCAGTGTCTAACCCATACAAACCATGTCAGATTACAATTACCTAATGGCCTTTGGTTAATTCATATTTGAAGAAAGATGCATTTGAAAGTCGTATAATATTGGAAAGCACCTCAGTTTCTCCACTTTGCAGTTGTGAATGTCTTCAGTTTATTGTGAGCTTTTTCAGCCAAAAGAGGGTGTGTGTTTGTGAATGCATGTATATTACAGAACCGAGCTATAGCATTTTTGAATATGTGCACATGCTTTTCTTAGTATGTACTGCTTTAATATTATGACCAGGCATATTTCTGCACTAATGTATTGCACTTTCATAACGTTGGGTATTTGGAGTTCATCCAGTAGCTTGTTGAATTCCTAGGAGTCATGTGATTGGTGAAAGAGGTCTGCTCTGTAATTGGCTGATGAAGTGAAGGCATGTGAGTGTGTTTAAACAGGTTTAGGTCTGGCTGCTTCTGTAACGCTCATTATTGGGCCTCTGCTACCGTGTGCTGCACCCACAGGTGTTTAGATGTAATGAGCTGGGTTTTGTCTTATGAAACTCCTTACATTTTTGGTGGATTATTTTGTGATCTTAATTCTCAGGATTAAATGCTCAGGTTCAGGTTTCAAGTTTTTACTAGTCTAAAATGACTTACTAAAAGTAATAATAATTAATCCATTTCATGCTTAATACTTTTTCACCTTGTTACATTTACTTTTGCACGTAATGTTTGTTCTGTAGCTTAACTTTGGTTTTGCATAGGTTTCTATTTCTGCATCCTCACAATCGTTTTTGGTTCCTCATTTCTTTAACACACACACACAGTTGAGTTGCTTATGTTCATTTTCATAGGGCTGCATGAATATCAGCCTCTGGTGTTCAATACAGCTGATAGTATCAAATTTTCAAATCAAGATAATTCCTGAAGATTTTTCATGGTATACGGTATTATCACAATGTTGAGTTAAGTTAACAACTTGTCTTCCTAACAGGCGTAATAATAATATTTTTTCTTATATATTATAATAATAAGAAAAATTGTTAATATTATTAAGAAAAATTATTAACAAAATCAACTTTGAAGATTTCTATACAATAAAACAAAACAAAAAAAAAGACAGATTTAAGTGCAAAGAACTATAAAAACAACAATAAAAATATCAGAACATTTCAAGTCAGCATCTAGGTCATGTTTTTGTCCAGATTTAAATATTTAAGTGTAAACAAATGTTTGAAAAGAAATGCCCTAATATGTATTTAAGTGTGAAATATTTAAATGGATAGTTCACCCAGAAATGAAAATTCTCACCATTTACTCGCCCTCAAGTTGTTCCAAACCTGTAACAATTTCTTTGTTCAGCTGTATACAAAGGAACATATTAGTATTTTCAAGAATTTAAAATTTTGCTTGAACTATCCCTTTTAGCATTTGGTGCCAAGATGAACAAGCAAATGCAAAAATCTGAATATGGCTGTAAATATTGTACAGAAACAGAAAGTAGTGCCAGCATTTCTGCTCCATAAGTGCCGTCTACTGTCAGAAAGTGTGCATTTTCATTCAGCGCTTCTCCTTCGCTCGTTCTGTCATGCCTTTCATCTGTGTTGAGTTCTTTTTATTTATTTTTTCATCGGATTGCACACCGACCGCTCTTTGACGCAGCATACACTCACAGTGTAGTACATTTTAACTGGTTGTTGGTAAAGTATTCTAAAAATCTAAAAACATAATAAGAAATTATTCTCAGTATTTTGACGTGCCCAATGTATGTTCATTGTCATGATAAATCATATTACGTTATATGAGCATATGTAGATTAGGCTGGCTATCCGTCCAGTTTTAGGTTGGACAGTCCGGTTTTGAAATGCCATGTCCATCTAACCTCACAGCCTTAAGCCAAATGCTCATTTGTCCTCCTTTTAAGGTCGTTACTATTTTATATAGTCAGTAATGTTATAAAATAGATACTTCCATTGCTTGATTATAATTGGCTGAGCCACGTTTGAGCCATAAATTACTCTAGAAATGGAACCTCATTGTATCAGTATTACTGCGCCACTGCATCTTTGTTTCCTGCTATCAGTATTACTGCACTAAAGAAATGTTCTAAATGTCAACTTTTATTTCGTACGTATTTTCATTTATTAATTGCTTGTTGTATTGCCGGTGTGTGAACCACTTAAAAAACAAGACTCTCCACTTCCTAGGTTGCCTGTGAAAGCCTGACTGATTGATTGATCGATTTTTATGTAAAGTAACAGGAAAATCCGAAGGATGTGATGGTTACACACCCCTCCGAGAGCCTCTTTTTCGTTCAATGACACGTGAAATGAATACAATATTCACGATACAATGGCTCAATGAGCTATTCTCTACTTTAATGTCAATGTATTTGTAATGTTCTGGTCGGTTGAGCCTTGTAAAGGGGCGCTCAAAGTTAAAATAATACCACTTTTTCATAAATGAATGAATCGGCATTTTTGAACAGATTAGAGGAGTGAATGGTTTCATGACTCATTCAAACACAGTCCCTTGCCGCCACCTAGTGCAGATTACAATGTTATGCCGCTGACTGACTGCCTGTCTAGAATGCGACAAGCAGTGCAAAGTAATGAGAAGTATCAGCAATCTTCCCTCGTCCAATCAGAGTCGAGGATCAGAACTATAATATAATATAATAACAATAACCCAAAGAACTTCTTATCAGGTTTGTGTTCTTTGTTGTGACTTTTTGTTGTGATTCTCTTAGTTCCCGTTTCCCCTCTCTGTTTAGTTTGTTTATGATGTCCTTGTTTGTTGCTATAGTTGCATATGATTCACACAACCCTTGTTTATTTAAAGTCCACCTGTAGTCAATAATATTATCCCTTAAAACTCATCTTTGATCATCAAAATGACATTTTAAACTTTTTTTTTCTTCCTGTGGGGAAAAAAAATCTTCATGCCTTAAAATAGCTTGAATGTAACTCTACACCCTTGCCTCATTTATTACATGCAGATATATGAATATGCTAATTAGCCCCACCTCTACTCACTTGCACGTGCTCAAGAGATCCACTCTGTGAGCTTACTGAGGTCAACGCTGCACAATGGTTTCGCTTTTTATGACGCCAGACACACAACGGTAATTAATATGATTAGCCATTTGCTTGACTACAGTTGTGGCCAAATGTTTTGAGAATTACATAAATATTAGTTTTCACAAAGTTTGCTGCTAAACTGCTTTTAGATCTTTGTTTCAGTTGTTTCTGTGATGTACTGAAATATAATTACAAGCACTTCATACGTTTCAAAGGCTTTTATCGACAATTACATGACATTTATGCAAAGAGTCAGAATTTGCAGTGTTGGCCATTCTTTTTCAGGACCTCTGCAATTCGACTGGGCATGCTCTCAATCAACTTCTGACTGATAGCAACCCATTCTTTCATTATCACTTCTTGGAGTTTGTCAGAATGAGTGGGTTTTTGTTTGTCCACCGCCTCTTGAGGATTGACCACAAGTTCTCAATGGGATTAAGATCTGGGGAGTTTCCAGGCCATGGACCCAAAATTTCAACGTTCTGGTCCACGAGCCACTTAGTTATCACTTTTGCCTTATGGCACGGTGCTTCATCGTGCTGGGAAATGCATTGTTCTTCTCCAAACTGTTGTTGGATTGTTGGAAGAAGTTGCTGTTGGAGGGTGTTTTGGTACCATTCTTTATTCATGGCTGTGTTTTTGGGCAGAATTGTGAGTGAGCCCACTCCCTTGGATGAGAAGCAACCCCACACATGAATGGTCTCAGGTTGCTTTACTGTTGGCATGACACAGGACTGATGGCAGCGCTCACCTTTTCTTCTCCTGACAAGCCTTTTTCCAGATGCCCCAAACCATCAGAAAGGGGCTTCATCGGAGAATATGACTTTGCCCCAGTCCTCAGCAGTCCATTCACGATACTTTCTGCAGAAGATCAATCTGTCCCTGATGTTTTTTTTGGAGAGAAGTGGCTTCTTTGCTGTTCTTCTTGACACCAGGCCATCTTCCAAAAGTCTTGGCCTCACTGTGCGTGCAGATGCGCTCACACCTGCCTGCTGCCATTCCTGAGCAAGCTCTGCACTGGTGGCACTCCAGCTGAATCCTCTTTAGGAGACCATCCTGGCACTTGCTGGACTTTCTTGGACGCCCTGAAGCCTTCTTTACAAGAATTGAACCTCTTTCCTTGAAGTTGCTGATGATCCTATAAATTGTTGATTTAGGTGCAATCTTAGTAGCCACAATATCCTTGCCTGTGAAGCCATTTTTATGCAACACAATGATGGCTGCACGCGTTTCTTTGCGGGTCACCATGGTTAACAATGGAAGAACAATGATTTCAAGCATCACCCTCCTTTTAACATGTCAAGTCTGCCATTCTAACCCAATCAGCCTGACATAATGATCTCCAGCCTTGTGCTCGTCAACATTCTCACCTGAGTTAACAAGACGATTACTGAAATGATCTCAGCAGGTCCTTTAATGACAGCAATGAAATGCAGTGGAAAGGTTTTTTTTGGGATTAAGTTAATTTTCATGGCAAAGAAGGACTATGCAATTCATCTGATCACTCTTCATAACATTCTGGAGTATATGCAAATTGCTATTATAAAAACTTAAACAGCAACTTTTCCAATATTTATGTAATTCTCAACTTTTGGCCACGACTGTACATTATCAAACGCCTAATAATGTGTTGCTAATGTTATACATGTTACCGTTTGCGAGTCAGACGGCTGTCTTCTAACAAGCTGTATCATTTACAAATGCTTTGAACACCTTAAAATCAGTGAAAGTTCAAAATTCATCATAACATCGTTATATACATTATACATCCCCTGTATTGCCAAATCTACACGATGGGTTTTATTTATACAAAGAGCGATAAGAGTATATTATTGGGGCATTGAATCACAACAGAACAGAAAAATATACCGGGATATATTCTCTCTCTTGCTTTTGAGCGGTCATGGTTAATGATATGCTAAAGGCTGCCGGCATGTTGACATGATTGGTTACAAGGTAGTTTGTGACGTCAGTGACACCAGCGGGTTTGATTTTCACTGCAGTTTATACTCAGCAATGGTGTTGACATGAATTTGAACCATGCTTTGTCTTAAATGTTATAAACACCACATAGACATTTAAACAACGTTGAAAACTTGATTTTCACCATAGGGGGACTTTAAAGAAACACCATGGAACATTTGCTCACGGTTCCCCCATGTGGCTGATAAGCGCAATTGACCCTTCGCAAAACCCGCCCCCTGTTGCGATGCCCCACAACCCATGCTCTCTCACGCCACACATCATGTTCTCACGCAGTGAGAAATACATCGCGGAGCAAAGAGGACACTGACAACATATGAAACTGTTTCCTATTTAAAATATTGTCATTTTTTAAAGCAGTTTAAACACTAAATAAGCTCCTTAATGTGTCGAGACAGATCCTTCAAACGGCTCGTGAACCGATCATCTCTTCATACTAGTTCATTTATAGCATAAATTAACATGAATATACATCAGGAGTGTTGTTTCAACCGCGGAAAGACACGAGTACACACAATATTTCAAGTTAAACAACGTTAATATGTCCTACTATAGGCCACTCCCTGACTGCTTTGTCAGATAAGATGGCGGATTCTGCGTTGTCATTGGTTAGATCGCCTGTCAATCAAACTGTTTGCGAAGGGTCAATTGTCTGTTGCCAAACTGTCCCTGTATAAGCTTCCCCCTGGGTAGTGCAATACACGTGGATTTGTTGGCTGAACCGTCTGACATTTCATCTTTTCTTCGCTTCCTCCAACAAAACCCTCTTTGGTTTCTTTGCTGGCTCTGCCATGGCATTGGTTTTGAAACGTGCATATTAGATTGTTTGTTTCATCTTATAGTTGGCTGTTAGCTAACTCCACCCAGGCTATGAGTAAAATATGTGACGTATTCTGTAAAGCAGGTCACACTCTGGCCCGAACACGAAAATTACAGTGTGGTTGTAGCCGCGGCAGTAGAATTCAACCAGTTAAGAGTTGTGCTACCTCTATAATTTGTAATTTTAGACATAATAAATTATTTTAGAGACGTTATTTTAAGGTCTTGGTCAGTCCTCGTTTATGCATTGTGTGGTTTGTATTATTCACCTGCTTGTTCATTCAGATTGTTTGGATTACTAATAAAGGCTGTTGTTTTATGTCTCCTTCGTGTTCATGACTGCTGACCACTTTGTAACACCAAATAAATAAATAAAAATGTTAAAATTCTTTTACCTTGACAGCCCTAGCACGCCGCACATATTTAGATATTCATCTAAACGTTGCTCTCAGCAGTGTGGATGGCATCGGGATGTTCGCTGCAAAGGTATTTCTGACTTTACTTCTAAGCAAAGAGCGATAAGAGTATATTATTGGGGCATTGAATCACGTTCAGTCTCTTGTGCATCGCCTGAGCAGGAGTGCGAGAATGAGCAGTAAGTTGCTGGCTGCAGTTCACTTAATGGCCACAGGTGTCGCTAATTACAGGGTTTCTGAAATCTACATAAAGCCTCTTTAATGGGTAGGCTGAATTATTAAGGAATACATGTTTTATGAAAGTATTAAGCCTCTGTTTCAAATATATACCAAACAATAATACGTTTTTTTAATTCAGTTTTTTTTTAAACGTATTTAATTATTTTTCCGTTTTCATCCTGGCATCACTGAATCCTGTAACGTGTCCTTTTTTGGTGTTATAGAAATGGCCACTCTAATGTAGATTTAGATGTATACTGCCATAATCAAGCTCTTCTCATTGATTATGCATGTAGAAGCACATGCACTCATACAAGCACAGGAAATTTTCCCCTGCATCTGAATCTAGTAAATTCTCTCAGCACAGTTATTTGGTGCAGTGATAAATATTTATGCATGTTGTGTGTGCGTTTACTGCGAATGTGTATAGCTGCTAATGAAATATGCAAGGATTCATTTTGGGAGTGATTGCATCAGTGCTGCCTTTAGCCTGCAGCTGTGACAGTAAATGCAGTAGTTGCAGTGTTGGAAACAGATTGAACATTAAGGCAGTAGTTTCATGCTACACCAACCGAACATCATTTAGCAAATTATAGATTTCTCAATTGTTATTTGTTTTACCTAATCTTTTTTTGTTAATGTCTTAGTTGAATGCATTCGTGTGAGGCGTCTTGCACGTCTAGGCTAGTTCATTATTATTGTAGTGTTTAGCATATTTTAATTATTATTCATGTGTCTGTCTGTCTTGACTTAATCATTCCTGTAGTTGTCCCTGAGGCTTTATGCTAATTTCCTGTACTGTACTTCACTGCAGAGGATTCTGGGATTTCCCACTCTACCAGAGCTAATGCATAAATCTAATTGAGCTGGGCCAAAGAGGTCTATAATAGCTGGAGAAAGCTATCCGATAGCATTCCCATTAATCTCGAAAGCAGTTGCTCAGCTGGTGCAGGACGCACTACCATCTTTGCTAATGAAATACTTATGATTCATTATCATTTTGCCAGAAAAAAAAATATGAATGGCTGTCAATGAGGAGGGACGCTTTTAGCTGACATGTGATGCAGTTGTTATCTCAATAATAATTAATAAAAACCATTTTATATATATCATTTCATTATTCATATTTATATAATTGTTATTTAATAATTGACTTTATATTTTGTAATTTGTTGTGTTTGTTGTACCATCCCACCATCATTTTATGTATCAGGTAATAAACCACAGTTATACATAATGAATGGTTTGGTTGTACATTTTTGTACTGAAATTTTAGATGAGTATTGGATTATCTGCATAATTGATGAAGGACGTTTGCTAGATTTTGTGTGCGTCAGACTCAGAACCAAACACAACCTCATTAAAAACAACAATGTATTCAGGTTTAAAAATATGGGAAAAAATGCAGACGGGGTGTTTTCTTTTTTTTTTTTTCACACTTTCTGGTGGTTAATACTGTCACATCATCACTGTCTGGCTCTGAATTGTCTGAGCTGGGATATTTTTGGCTTATAAATGGCTGGGAATCACTTCCAGACAGCGCTTGGCACCGCCAGTGTTTGCTTGTGCGCACACAGTACCGCAGAACAATGATACCACATATACAACAGATCAAATGAGAGCTGGTTTTGTTTCTTTGTTTTGTTTCTTTATGTTTTAATTCACCCCTTACAAAAAAGAACTGCAGTATATTGAAGTAAAACTGCAGTACCAAGTAGTTTAACTGCAGTTTAATGAAGCACAACCCTAGATTTGCAGTATAATGAAGTATAGTCACAGTACAACTGTAGTATAAGTACAGCTGCAGTAAAATGAAGTACAACTGAAAGTTGCATGAAGTATAAAAACAGTGTAACTGCAGTTGTATTTTACTAGAACTTTAGATGTATTGCAGTATAGTTGTACTCCAGTAAAACTACAGACATTTTAGGTTACACTGCAATACTGCAGTTTTTTCGTGTCCAAAAAACTACATTTTTCTATATGTAACAAAAACTGTAGTATTACTTCTAAAAAACTGCAGTAATCTTTTGTAAGGGACTGCTCAGCAAATGTTAGCATGGTTGGTTATTCTGGTAAATGAATACATGTTTCACTGGTATAATGATTGTGAGGTGATGGTACGCTCGCACACACAGTCCAGTTAAACGTTATTTAAAGAAGTGTTGCTGGCACTCATAATTAAAGTTGCCGTCGTGAATTTAGAAACATTCTGGCTATGAAATTTGCCACAATCAGCAGCTAAACTTGGACTTGATTACAAACCGCTTTGGAATAAGTTAAACAATGTGATTAATCCAAACTATCAAAATCTGTTTGCTGTGTACTAACTGCACATATTAAAAGCTACAGTATCTCTATCTGAGTTACTGTCCTAAGCAGCTCTGAAAAATTGAAGACGTTTTGTTTTTGTTGTTTCCATCGCACTGCTTCATGCTATTCAATAGTTTAATATGTAAGCCATTAATATTGTTAGTTTAAGCCCTGTTTGTTTATTCATTGTTTTGTTCTGTTGTTTGTTGTCAGATTAATGGTTAGTGGACTGTGGTCTCCATTGTGATCAGGCCTATGAGGAGTGAGTATCCACTGTGTAGATGTAGTTCTTGTTTTGTACTGTAGTGTCGATCGTGGCTTCAGCTCTCTCTGTGCCTTTTCAGGACATGCAGCACCCAAATTTTGAAACACGACACCCACTGCAGCAGGAAGAGCAGGAGACTGGTTACGACCCTCTACAGAACTACAACAGGAACAGAGACCGTAAGACACCTAATACATTTACATTCAAGCTAGAGATCTAAGCATTTGAGACTGCATTTTTCGCACTAAAAACAGGCTATTAATTGATATTCTAAGAACAAAAAATAGGCATCGAATAACATTGAAGCATGGTCAAAATGGTGTGCATTGCTGTAGACTTGCAAGCAATTTCTTTTGCCTGCTAATTTAGTCCTAATTTACTGAAATATTTTTCTAAAGGCTCTTCTCCCAGTAGAAAGTCTGGAATGTTGTTCACACATGTCACAATATCAACAACATTCTCTTTGCACTTACGTTTTACCTGTACTTTTATTATACAGCAAAAACAGATTTATTTCATCAAATTTAATGTAAGAACTAAAACATGATTATACAGTAAAAAAAAAGGCATGTTTTCTCTAAATGAGGAGAAAAATATTTAATGATTTTAACTGATGAACCAATATAAAAATACATAGTAATTAACAGCAGTATTATACTTGTATACTTTACCGTTCAAACGCTTGAGGTTTGTACGATTTTTTAAATGGTTTTTGACACCAAGGCTGCATTTATTTTGATCATTTTAAACGTTTTATATTTTAATATAATTTAAAATGTAATTTTATTTCTGGGATGGCAAAACTGAATTTTCATTACTCCACTCTCCAGTGTCACATGATCCTTCAGAAGTCATTCTGTAATATGCTGATTCGCTGTTCAGGAAACATTTCTGATGATCATCAATGATGAAAACAGTTGTGCTGGTAAACTGATCCTCTCATTCAGTGTGCGTGTGTGAGAGAGAGAACCTATTTTACACTCTTGAAGGTTTATAGATTAACACTTTCATTGGGGTGTGCTCTAGGACAGTGGTTCCCAAAGTGGGGGTCGCGAGATGATTTCTATTTTTTTTTTTTTTTAAAGTGGAAAAAAATATATAGGCCCTATATATTTTTGTTGCAATTAATTTAATTCAATACTTATTAAATGGTGTTTGCAGAAAAGTCTGATTAAAAAATATATAATGTATATTTTTTAATTAAATTTGTAATTTTGTCCCAGACATTATACGAGATTACGTCAGCGTCAATCACAATCAAGTTGCGTACATCACGCGCTGTTGTTTGCTAAAGCTAAAGGTGTTTGGAGGCTACAAACAAATAATACCTGCTTTAAAATGAAACGGTGGTTAATATCCACACTTAATATCTAATGCAAGCACATTTATAAACACAAGTAGCTTCAAGATATTGTGACATTATAACATTGAAATGTTTATTGTAAATGAAGGACATCGTTTTGATGTGTAAAACTGACATTGATATTGCATTATATGTGTGACGCTGAGAGAAATGAGGAAGAGTTATTCAGCATAATACAGAAATGCTTTACCGAGTACTTAGTGTTTCGGACACGTTGACCGTCGGATTAGAATGAGCGCCTTCAACCCAACATAGTTGCACAGTAACTTTCCGAGAGAGAACAGGTGGATATCGAGCGGCTCATGCAGAATTGTAACACTGATTTTTCACATAGAACAATAAAATGTAACTTTGTGTGCTTTGAGACTGGGCATAAAATGGATTTGCTGTACATTTTCACGTTTTCGCGGAGCAGCAGCGTATTTATCATGGGGGTCGCGGGCTAAAAAGTTTGGGAACCCCTGCTCTAGGATAAGAAATCTCTTGGGCCATATCTTTTTTTTTCGATCAATTTGAGTGACAAATTAAAGGCATAGAACCAGTTAACTTGTGTGCTACAATAAATGTGGCATCATTCAAACAAATCTGACCGTTTTTTTTTTTAACTTTAAATGCATATGGTCAGTTTCCCTAAAGCTGCCAGTGTATATTTGTTTGTTTTTACTAAAATATAATGAGTTTTTTTTTTTTTATATCTAATTTCACATAAATTGAAAAATCACTATGATTGTGTTAATAATAGGGCTGCCACAGTTCAGCAAGTACCTCAGTTTTGGGATCACGGTTTAATACAAGTTCGGTACAATAGGAAGGGGCAGCAAATCCCCAATGCTAGGTTTCTTTTCATTTATTTTGAATAGACAGTAGTGCAAATCAATTTGTTCCACCTAGCGGCATTTAGTCCCCCCTGAGGTGGTTGATACTGTACAGCCTCCTTTAGTGTATTAAGCAGTAAACAGAATGAACCAATCCTTGCAGATTCCTGATTGCTTGATTTAAGGAATTCTTGATTTGTTACTTTAATTGATTGATTGACCAATTCTTAGCCCTAAAATGCAACGGCTGTTTTTTTTTTTCAAAAAATGCCAACTGATTTTGCCTCATAACAGCGGAAACGACTTCAAATACTCCGTCATTTCTGGTCATATAGATAAGAGTAAGGAGTCTATATTTTTGTGTACAATAAAAACAAAACATTGTGCTTTTGTAAAATGAAGAAAACGAGTACCATTGCACTTTCAGCCATCCATTAAGTTTGTGCGTCACACAACATAAAATTATATTGGCTACTAGCAAGCTCGTGAACACTTCTGAACACTTGTTTTGAGTTGGTGTAAAGTTTGTCATCTCTTCTGTTCTTCCTGTTGTGGCAGTTAGCAAACAGTGTTGCATTACTGCGCACGCCCCCTTCTGGATTGGAGGGCTCCAGCTGGATATTATTGACTGTATTTGTCATCTGACTGTATGCACTGAACTGTGACATCCTTACCGTGATGGTTTGGAATGAATACATGTACCGTTACACTCCTAATTATTAATATGCAATATATTGTATAGTGCTATTCTGAATATTCTGAGTCCAGTGGTTTCTCGTTGAGTGTTTAGGTCATCCACAATGATGTTTTACTATTTTCTTGGTGTCATTTTGTTTCTTTAATTTCAGGAGGATCATTGGATAGTGCTGTTGAGTCCACCTTTCAGTCATACAGGTCTCTCAGTTCATTCATCTTTCCTGATGCTGCAAACGCACTGAATCTCAATACTATCTGGTTAAGGTGCATCTCTATCCTAAAACTTTCTGTTTGACATGCTCTTTATAGAAAAGAATGGGATGATTTGTTCCAGAACAGCAACTACCTGGCAAGGATCAGGCAAGCTGGCATTAACGGAAGATTACGTAGCAGTCGATTCCGCAGCGTATGCTGGAAGGTAATGACAACCTTCAGATGACAGACCTAAGGCATGAAAATTGTTTTTGTTGTTACTAGGTTTGTGAGTTGTGTAATTTCTGTGCCAAACGAAGTAGATGACGAGCTTTGGTTTCATCAGTGTTGGGGTAACACATCACAAGTAACTTGAGTTACGTAATTGGATTACTTTTTCAAATAACTAGTAAAGTAACGCATTACTCTTAAAACTTGCAACAAAATATTTGAGTTACTTTTTCAAATAAGTAACGCAAGTTATTTTGTTTTCCAATTTATTGACTGACAGCTCTCTTGTCCCTATGTTGGGAAAAATCGGGAAGCGTTGTGTGCAAACATGATGGTTATTGTAGTTTTACACTAAATGTGAGCATTTACTAATCTCACTTATACAAAAAAAAGATTCAGTATTCCTCAAAATGAATAAAAACTGAAAAACAAAATCAGAATACCAAATATATTTATCCATAATCTATATGTGAGAATATGTAATCTCACTTTATTGACCAGTGTACTTGCTGCTGACCTTCGATGATTCCGTTAAACCATGAGAAAAAATGTTTTTATATTTTTTGTTTTTATTGGTGAAGTAAATTTTAAACTTTTTTTTTTTTCCTGCATCCTATTCTTATCCAGAATGCCAGAACAGCTGAAAGGTTTGTTTGAGCTGCGCCCTATACTGTACACGAGTCAATTTGGATTTCCTTCAGCCCGAGGCTTCTTATTTCAATTTTGGTGTCTTTTTACATTTGCCCAAAAAAAAGAACTTTTTTGTTTATTTAAAAAAAAAAAAAACAATTCCAGCCCAGGTGAAAAAAAGAACTGTTCATAAAAAGTAACTAAGGATCATAATTAGTTACTTTTTAAGAGAGTAACGCAATATTGTAATGTATTACTTTTCAAAGTAACTTTCCCCAACCCTGGGTTTCGTTCATTCCAGCTTTATCTGGACGTCCTGCCAGAAGACAAGACCCAATGGATCAGTCGAACCAAGCAGCTCAGATCACAGTACGAAAAGATCAAAGAGACGGTATGTGTGACTGTTCACAGCTGTATGTGGTCATGAATTATGTGTCTTCAGTAGGTTTTGAGACTAAAGCATGATTGTTTGTTTTGATCTGCAGCACATTACAAACCCTCGCAAAGCTGCCGGCCAACAGGACCTAGTGGTGAACAACCCACTCTCACAAGATGAGGGGGTGAGAGAACATTCAGTTCAGTAAAACCATGAAGAATGGGTAGATCTGTCCATTATTGATTGTAATGGACTTTCTGTTTCTTTGTGTCTCTCTCTTTCAGAGTCTCTGGAATAAGTTCTTTCAGGATAAGGAGCTCAGGAGCATGATCAAACAAGATGTTTTACGAACGTAAGTGTGTGAACTACCTGTAAGCCAACACATTTTCTCACCAAGACTGCTCACAGTATTATATTATGAAATATTATTACCATTTAAAATAACTGTTTTAAATGGTAAAACAAATAAAAATTTTATGTGTGTATATATATATATATATATATATATATATATAATTTTTATATATATATTAAATTTTATATATTATATATATATATTTTTTTTTTAATATATAATTTTTATATATATATTAAATTTTATATATATATATATATATAATTAAAAAAAAAAATTACTATTTAAAACAGTGTGTATATATATATATATATATATATAATAAAATATAAAAAGCTGAATCCTTACCATGATTACTCCAGTTTTCAGTGTCAAATGAGTGTCAAATGAAATCATTCTAACAGGACCGGATTTATGCATTGAAATTCTAGTCATATGCCTATGTTCGCAGGTCCAGGGGGGCCAGTTATGAGGAGAAATAATATATATATATTTTTTTTTTTAAATTTCACTCTGTAAGACAATTGTTTACTTTATAAATTAAACCATTTCTCTTTTTTCATGAATTGTTACTATTGGTCACCGCTTACATCTGTCTGTGGTTTTTGCAAAAATTTAACCAATGAAAAGTATTAACAACAGAAATGTTCTTTTATCTGTGTCACAATATGAGGTAAATACAGCCCTGCATTCTAATATGCTGATTTGGTGCTCAAGATCTATCAATATTGAAAACCTTACCGCTTAAGCCATGATAACGTTTTGAGGATACTTTAATTAATATAAAGTTCTAAAGAACAGCATTTATTTAAAAGTTTTTTCACAACAATGTAAATGTCTTTACTGTAACACTTTTATTCAGGAAAGACAATAAATTTATCAAAAGTTAATTTCGTTAACCAAAAAACTGACATCAATGTTTGTGTGAATAAAATCAACTTTTAAATGCTACAAGTGAATTTAGGCATCACAACATCATTGTATTCTTAGAAAATCTATATAAATTTTGTGCGTTTTATCATTTTCATATTTAACTGAACACATGATCTTAAAAACCTTTTGATCTAAAGACTTGAATGCTTAAAATTAGTTTAGTAGACCAATTTGAATTGTCTATGTACAGACAGGTTTGCAGTAATATAATTTTAAGTATGTTTATTTAATGAGTGAGTAAAAATGGTATAATATAATATGTCTGTTACTCCTCGATTGCCTGCAGATTTCCAGAGATGCTGTACTTCCAGGAAGAGGATGTCAGGACGAAGCTGACTGATATTCTCTTCTGCTACGCACGAGAGAATGAACAGCTATTGTACAAGCAGGTTTGTACACACTCCATGATTGTGACAAATACTGCCACACCGCAACATAACCCGTCAAACTGGCTCAGTCGTATCTTGTGGTGTCAAAATCGGCATTTGCCTCTCTACATTATCCTCTTGTTTCTCTTGTCTTCATCCCTCCCTCTCTGTCTCCCTACAGGGCATGCATGAGTTACTGGCCCCTATAGTGTTTGTTCTCCACTGTGATCATCAGGCGTTTCAGCATGCCAGTGAGACGGCCAATCCTAGGTCTGACCTATTTACCACACAGGCGAGACTACGGTCACGCAGACCTCTGAAGACTTGTTCAAACTTAACTTTAAATTTGTTCTGTGAAGTGTTTCGATTTTTCAATCATTATTGATTGAATTTTCAGTGTTTCTTAGTGTATTTATTTAAACTTTACCTTCCCTTTTGTACATAAATTGCAGTGAAGAAATGAAAGTCCTTCTGGATCCTAAATTCCATGAGCATGATGCCTAGTGAGTAAATGTCACATTATCACACTGGATGATCTTCCACAAAATTGTCATGCCCGATTAACTGCATATAGTTGCTAAACACACTTTGCTCAATCAGTTGCATCTGTCTTTATGCTCTTCATCGAACATCCCATAGTGTCATGTTTTCTCTGCTCATGGAGACTGCAGAACCCTGGTTCAGCAGTTTTGAGAGGGAGGTCAGAAAGGTAATATGGATGCTTTTATTTCAAACGAATTGCATTGATATTTGGTCAGCTTCCTATTGAAATCTTGTTAACAACTTTTAATGGTGTTTAAACGTTTCAGGGCAAAGAAGAGATGTTAACTAGCATCCCATTTGCGAGACCACAGGACTCCGGCCCTTCTGTTGCCATAGTGACCAAAGTCAACCGAATTCAGGATCAGCTAGTAAAAAAACACGACATTGAACTGTACATGCACCTCAACAGACTGGAGATTGCGCCCCAGATATATGGCATGTGAGTATGAATTATCTTTTTTTTTTTTTTTTTTAGGGGTCCAAAGGTGCTGCAGCTGCTTCTGTATCTGTTAGTATTCTTATTGTTAATGGTGCTTGCCAACCACCTTGTAACACCCTAGCAACCACCCAGGCTACCATAGCAACTGCCTAGCAACCATCTAGAACACCCTAGCAACACCGTAGTGACCACACAGGTTACCATAGCAACTGCCTAGCAACCGTCTAGAACACCCTAGCAACACCGTAGAGACCACTCCAAGTACCTTAGCAACACCCTAGCAACCACACAGGTTACCATAGCAACTGCCTAGCAACCGTCTAGAACACCGTAGTGACCACTCCAAGTACCTTAGCAACATCCTAGCGTCCACCCAGGTTACCATAGCAACCGCCTAGCAACCACGCAGAACACCCTAGCAACTGCCTAGCAACACCTTAGCAACCACTCCAAGTACCTTAGCAACACCCTAGCAACCACACAGGTTACCATAGCAACTGCCTAGCAACCGTCTAGAACACCCTAGCAACACCGTAGAGACCACTCCAAGTACCTTAGCAACACCCTAGCAACCACACAGGTTACCATAGCAACTGCCTAGCAACCGTCTAGAACACCGTAGTGACCACTCCAAGTACCTTAGCAACATCCTAGCGTCCACCCAGGTTACCATAGCAACCGCCTAGCAACCACGCAGAACACCCTAGCAACTGCCTAGCAACACCTTAGCAACCACTCCAAGTACCTTAGCAACACCCTAGCAACCACACAGGTTACCATAGCAACTGCCTAGCAACCGTCTAGAACACCCTAGCAACACCGTAGTGACCACTCCAAGTACCTTAGCAACATCCTAGCGTCCACCCAGGTTACCATAGCAACCTCCTAGCAACCACGCAGAACACCCTAGCAACACCTTAGCAACCAAGTACCTTAGCAACTGCCTGGCAACACCCTACCGACCACCCAGGTTACCATAGCAACCGCCTAGCAACCACGCAGAGAACACCCTAGCAACACCTTAGCAACCACCCCAAGTACCTTAGCAACACCCTAGCAACCACCCAGGTTACCTTAGCAACCGTCTAGAACACCCTAGCAAGACCATAGTGACCACTCCAAGTACCTTAGCAACTGCCTGGCAACACCCTAGCGACCACCCAGGTTACCATAGCAACCGCCTAGCAACCACCCTGAACACCTTAGAAACTGCCTAGAAACCTCCTAGCAACCGAGTGCCGAATTTTGCCACTCCAAGCACCATTCACATTTTCTTCAGGAAATGTGCATTCCAGTTATTCTTCCTCCCCAATGGGAGTCTACTGCAGCCCAATGAACCTTAAATAGGAAAAATAAATTTTGCACCCTTGTAGTGTGCCTGAATAGTAATTGTCCTGAATGGTAATCCGACTAACTTTGGAACCTTTTAGAACTCTATAGCGCCACCACCAGTTCAAATATGGATTTTTCAACTTTTGAACAATCTGTCCTATAAAGAAAATATTTAGTACAATTGATTACTCTCACATTCAATATCTCACATTAAGACTCCACCCATTACAGTAGTCACCATTTTGAAATGTACTGTATTTAGTTTAGTTTTGACCAAGCTGCACAGAAATGACTGAAAGGAGTTTTGATTATTTTTTTGTTCAAAAGTCATGATGCTGTGAAGTTAATGATATCGACCCAAAATTAGATTAGAGGCTAGATCTCGGCAAAATGTTATCTTTCGAAATGAAATTTGGTACGCTTCATTAGCACCATGATCTGAGGGCACATGCAAAAGTTGGTGGCAGTGCCACCTATGGGTCATGAGATCCAACAAATGACCATGTTTGGCAGAAATGCCTGTCCAGCATTTTGAAATTTGTCATAAACTGTGATATTTTTAAAACACTTTGACATCTCCACAAAATACTTGGTAGATATCATCACCAGCATATCTTTAAGGTACCTGTCAGGTTTGAAGACAGCGCCACCTAGTGTTCAGAAGATGCAAGACTTTTAACAAAAATGCTGATTACTTTTGAAACTCATTTTCTCAGTATTGTTAATTTCTGTCATTTATGGCGATTTCTCATGTCATTTTCCAACATTATGCTCGACCATTATATTTAGTTATATGAAAGTTTTTTTCGCTTCCCCCTCCCACAAATCTTTCCCAAAATCGGCTCGGGTGATCTTTGGACCGAGCTGCACAGAAATAGCTTAACATATTTATGATGCCCACTACTGTTCCTAAGAAGCGCCTTTACAAATTGGTCAATGCCTGTGTTTGTTGACCTATGCTATGTTAGCTTAGCATGCTAATTGGTTAACATTAATTAGAGCTCATTCTTTCTAATGTGGCTATTTTGCTATCAGATTAAACATGAACTAGGCAAGTCGTTTTAGTATGCTAACCAGTTAGCATGTTTACTAAAGCTTTTGTGTGGTCCACCTCATATTGAAAGGTCTCTTCAGCAGTAAATAAATTGTGTGTCATGTACATGGCGCTCTGTGATGAGCGCTTGACCAGAATGTTGGGGGTTCGAATCCTGTATGGTGTGATGTCCAAAATGTTACTGACATGCCAAGTACGTTCAAGAGTTTATTTGAATCTGTATTGCAACTGTTGGTTTGGGCGTTTAAATCCTCTGTTTGACAACATTTTTATCTTAGCCATTTTTACATGAACCATTTTTTGCTATGTTCTGTTAATTTACAGATATCAGCAATTTAGGATAGGGATCCGTTATGACTGAAACATCTGAAACGTTTTGTAGTGCAACATACCGTAATTCATGAAAACAAATAGAGTTGTTATATTTCTAGCCATTTCTTACAATTAGACCCTAACTTTTATAGGAAGTTTTAAAGACTTTTAGGACCAAATGTCATAATATTGGAGACTATTTTATTTTGGGACCATTAATTGTGTCACTCACTTCACTCTAGTGCTGCAACGACGCGTCGACGTCATCAATTACGTCGACTATGAAAATACGTGGACGTGCGTGAAATGCGTCGACGCGTCACACCGTTTGCATTGATCTCGTGTAATGGCGGCTTCTGCTCCTGGGAACGGAGAAAGTTCCATTCAATCACAAAAACCCAGACCACGATGATCAAAAGTATGAGAATACTTTAAACAGAGGCCAAATAAAACGGTCCTTTGTTCCCTTTGCAGAACCGAAAAGGCGTACCACCTGTGAAACAGGATCTCTGCCAAATTTTTGCGCGTGCAAGATCCTATTTTGAGCGCGAAAGGGCATTTCGTGCGCGTGAACTGAGTTGAGGAGAAAATCTTCGTCTCGCAAATAAGAAAATATTTCGAGCGAATGAAAATCAGTTTTGCATTTCAAAGAAGTTTATTTGGATGTGCGCGGACGTTCTCTTTCGCACGTGCGAGGTTTCAGTCGCTCGCGCTCCTGATTCCCGTCGCTGAGACTCGCTGCATCACAGACGGAGCAAGAGGAAAAACACACGGTTCAGGAGACGTTTGTTCAGTGGCTTGAACACGATCAAAGTTCCTTTAAGACTGTAGAGAAAGTCTTTGACACTCTTCATGTTAAAGTTTAAATGTCTTCCACTGGACGAACACACATAAGTGGCTTATTTTTAATCAAAATCAAATGGTATTATTACATAATGGCGTGTCCCAGTGTTTCTACACCTCAATCAACTGCTGAATTAGTTCTAACTTCTTATGTAAAAAAAGATCACTAGATTAATAAAATAAAACTTAATAAAAATAATCGTTAGTTGCAGCTCTACTTCACTCTATTTGATATCGCACAACCTTAGACATTTGAGTGGCGCACTGTGTAGAGCAATGGGCTGGATGTTTGAAAATCGTTTAATCGAATCCTCTGTGTGGTGCAAACTTGTACCATTTAAAGTTTGCTTATGTCCATAATGTTGCCTAATAAAATCATATGTTCAAATATGTGTGATAAGGCAATAAAGCACCTGACCTGAAAGTTGTGGGTTTGATTCCTGTGTGGCCCGTCATTATAACAGATCATTTTGTGGGGTTTAGGCTTAGAATTGCACTGATCTTTCAACCTCTTGTTGTTAGTATCGGGGGCAAAGCTCCCAAAGGTGTTGTAGCCCCTAATTTATTATAATTAGGGGCCAAGCAACAAGGGTGCTGGTGCTGTAGCTCCTGTTGTATCTGTTGTTTTGTATAATCTAGAGCTAAGCAACAAAGGTGCTTTAGCTGCTATTGTATCTGTTGGTTCATATTATATATAATATAAAATCAATCATTATTGTCATTTCACAATGGTGCATATAAACAGTGTAGATTTTAAGATATGTTAAACTATTAGTAATGTTTTGACCGAAATTAGTAACATTTTCTGTCAGTTATAAATTCTCTGTTTCTGTGTGTTTACGGGCAGTCGCTGGGTTCGACTGCTGTTTGGTCGGGAGTTTTCCCTGCAGGATCTGTTGGTGGTCTGGGATGCTCTTTTTGCAGACAGCATCACTTTGGACTTGGTGGATTACGTGTTTGTCGCTATGCTTCTGTACATCAGAGATGCATGTAAGTGCAATTCTTTCTCATCTGTGCTTTGTTCATGACACAAACCAAAGGAACACAAGATATAGACTTCCTAAGGCGAAAGTCAACTTTGGCTGTTCATCCCGGAGCCAGTGACATGCAGATGAACTGGTTTATGCCTGTTGGCAATGAATATGTATCTTTACAAAGAGCTCTAGAAGATCTTTGATTTTATTTGAAAGTCCAGTAACTCTATCGTTCCCGTGTTCTTCATGTCACAGTGATCGCTAGTAACTTTCAGACGTGTCTCGGCCTCCTGATGCACTATCCTCCTATCGGAGACATCCACTCACTTCTCCTAAAAGCACTGTTCCTCAGAGACCCTAAGGTACTGTCAGGCATACCCACTCATTTCATTTTCACTTTTAATATCATTAAAAATGAATAACTATTATGAAATATATAAATACTACATTACAAATACTTAAAATATTTATTACATATAATATGTATGTACAATATAATTGGATTGTATTAAATATAATAAAATTATTATAATCAGAGACCTATTATTATTATTATTATTATTAATATTAATAATTATGGAACTTTTTTTATGAGTTTATGGAATTTATCACAGTGTCCCAAACACAGATTTAAGATGGCTTAACCATTAAAAAAAAAAAAAAAAAAAAAAAAAAAGCAGGGACACTATACAGTATGCAGTATGTACTACGTGTTACTTATTCTTGTCAAATGTCTTTGCATATCAATTTAGAATAATCCCCGACCAGTAAACTACCAGTTCCAGCAAAACCTTGACTACTACAAAACCCGTGGAGCCGACTTGGTCAACAAGACTCGGTATCTCGTGTTTTTGTTCATATTATAACTTTGTGCACATATTTACTAGATATTGTATAAAACAAATATATTTATTTACAATTTAGAAAATATTTTCTTTCTTTTTCTACAGGGCCAGCACTAAAGCAGCACCTCTCAACATCAATAAAGTATCCAGTTCTCTTCTTAATTTCGGCCGGAAGCTCATTGCGCCAATAGGAGGTGGCTCTGGTGGTATCTCGCCGATAAACAGTGAAGTGATATCAGCTCCTCCCCCTCAAATGTCAGTGCCACGACCATTGGCCGAACCTCCATCATGCATCACTCCGGCAAACACGCAGATGAAAACACAGCCACACACACAAACGCAGCATCAGCATCGACTGCTGAAGTCTGAAAGTATGCCAGTGCACCTCAGCAAAGGTATATGCACACCTTTTTGCTTCTACGAACCCTGTATGCCTACAGATTGTGTTGATTTTACCCATATACCTTTAGGTTATTATGTGAATGTGTACATGCATGTGCTTAAGAATAAGTACATGTGACCGAATAGGTGTCTGCTGTCGTCTTACTTTGCTGTCTGTTAGACGTAGGTCCTTGTGGAGCCTCTCAGATATCTCTCCCTGCCCAGATTCAATCTGACACCCCAGGTAACTGCTGCTATGACAACAACAACAACAGCACTAGAGTATGCATGCATGCTTTAGAAATGCATTTGATTTGATTCTGTTTTTGTATGTTTCTTTGTGTGCTTTTACTGACATGTCCACTTTGTAATTCATGCCAGCGTGTCTGTGTTCAAATTAACTTGGTCTAATGATGTATTTCATAATAAGTCATGCTGCTTTTTGCCACCTGGCTTTTTCAGTTTTTAAAAAAATGTATTTGTATTAATTAATCCAATTTAAAAAAATTATAATTTACACTGCTGTTCAAAAGTTTGAGGTCGATTTAAGTTTTTTTTCGTTTTTGAAAAAACGCTTATGTTCACCAAGACTGCATTTATTTGATTATAAATACAGTAAAAACTATTTTCTATTTTAATGTTTTAAAATGTAGTATATTCCTTTGAAAACTGCAAATTCAACTTTGCAATCAAGTGTCACATGATCTTTCAGAAATCATTCTGATATACTAATTTGGTGCTCAAGAACCATTTTTTGGGAATTATGAATATTGAAAATATTTGTGCTGCATATTTTGTTTTGTAGAAACCATTATACAATTTTATTCAGGATTTTTTGATGAGTCGAACGTTCAAAAGAACTTTTGTAGCTTTATAAATGTTTTTTACCGTAACCTTTGATCAATGTAATCCATCCTTGCTGAATATAAGTGTTAATTTCTTTCAAAAACAAACAAAATCTTCCTGATATTGATAAACTGATTGATTTTTTTTGTGTGTGTGTCTAAATATTTTCTGAACTTTCTATGTCCGTGTTATGTTAGTTATCTTCATAGTCCAAATGATATCTTCCCGTTTTTAAAGTCATGTTTTGTTTTACTTCTGTTTTATCTGTGATTTACTGCATGCTGTATGATTGTGTCTCAGACTCTTCATGCTACTTATGAAGCCTATTTTTTTTTTTTTTTATTGTTTAGTTACCTTTGATCTTGCTCTTCGATATCTGTCCTCATAGGCTGTCTGAGAATAACTTTTGTTACTGCCCTTATGATGTCTACCTTGCAGGCCACACCCCCCGGACCATTAGCTCCTCCCCCAGCACTGAGAGTTTGTCTGGTGGGCGGGACCACGCAATGTCTTCCCCTCCTCTCCCTGTGTCCAGGGGGCGAGACTCCAGCACATCATCTCCACCTTCCTCTGCCACGAAGAAAGACTCTTTCTTTAATATCAGTCGCTCACGGTCCCACAGTAAAACTATAAACAAGAAGGATGCAGTAAGCAGTGAAATTAGCTTTGTTTTCTTTTTTCTTTACCATTTGCATTCCCAGACTCTCCTTTTGTGGCAATTCTTTCTTTATATTGCATGCAAATGACTAATTATATTTCTATTATGTGCTCCTGTTTGTGTTTGTTTTTTTTATAGGTGCTATATGTATGCTAATTTATGCATATGTATTCTTACACACAGGAGGAGCTGGAGGCCCAGGTGTCATTCTTACAGGGTCAGATTAATGATCTAGAGGCTATGAGTAAATATTGTGCCAAGATGATGAGCATGCACATAGGTGAGTCACTGAGCCAGTCAGTCGTCTCTGCACTCGCAAACACTGGTGATGGAATCGTAATGATTGTGCTGTGATTAATGGACAGGAAAAATTCAAGAAGTGATCCTGCAGGAGCATTTGGAGAAGGAAGATGAGGTTCTGGTGTCACTCGCTGGATTAAAACAGGTATGACTCGAGTCTCCTCTTTGCATATAGTGTATATATAGTGTTTTTTAAAAATAAAAAAATATTCATAAATTTAGTGCGTGTTTGTGAAATTAAAACTTAAAAATAGTCACCATTTTCAATCAGTTTTCTTCTCACTGAATAAAATAATTTTGCTAACACTTTACAATAAGGCCCCGTTTGTTCATGTTAGTTAATGCATTAACTAACAATGAGCAATACACTTGTTGCAGTATTCATTAATCATAGTTATTGTTAGTTAAAAAATTAAAACGGTTCATTTTTAGTTTTAGTTCAGGTCCATTAAATAATACTAACAGATACAACTTTTGATTTTAATAATGAATTAGTAAAATAAGAAAAATAGAATGCTTTGGAAGCATAAGCATAACTAAGGTACTTAACTAATTTTAACACAAGGAACCTTAATGTAAAGTGTTACCACAGATTTTTTGTCCATTTATTAATCTATTGGTAAATGACCACGTTATTAGTACACAATATAAATCCTTAAAGGGTGATACAAAATCTCTGGGTTTATTTTGCTCTCGGTGACTGTATTTAGAACACACTTTTCTCATAAAATCTACAATTATGACACACTCTGCCTTCGTGTACAGATATAATTAGAGATCTCTCTTAACCATATTGTCCCCAGATTAAGGACATCCTGAAGGGAGCTCTCAGATTCAACCAGAGCCAGCTGGAGGCAGAGGAGAATGAGGAGATCTCCATAGCAGACGATCACTACTGCTCTAGCCAGTACGGCACACTAAAGGACGAGAGTGATCCGGACCATTTGTCTGCAGACGCAGCTGATTCTACAAACAAGCAACAAACTGTTCCAGAGCGCTACGACCACCAGGAAGGCGAGATGGTAGCAGAGAAAGAAGAAGAGGAGGAGGAAGAGGAGAAGATCTTGACCACTGAGAATGTCCCCACAATACCAGAGCCACAGGTTGGAGATGATCACACATCAAGCTTTTACTTCAGTACACCAAGATTACCATTAAGACCATAGAAGATGCATTTTGTGACATAAGCACATGTATCACCTAGATATTTTTCAAAAATATTGCATTCAAAAAGTTGGGCTCATAAAATGCAAATACTCGAATGTTCCTTTATTTAAGTTTAATGAGAGAACGTTTTTTATTAATTTTTTTGTTAGCATTTCTGAACAAGCTTACGATTAGGTAATATACACAACAAGCTTACATTTATATCTTAAGGATTTATTTTTGCTGAAAACATTTTTTTGTTTGCACATATTGTTTAAAGAACAAAACAGTCCCTCCAGAAAAACGCGATTATGCGATCGCTTGATTTCATGCATAATCAGCCAAAGTCCGCATATTTATGCGGGGGTCGCATTTTTTCAAATATTTTCAAATTCCGATTTCAGCAAGAAAAATATGCGGGGCTAGCATGATTTCATAATCCCTGTATTTTCGTTGCAAAAAAGTCTCATATATCTTAGCAGAAAGTTGAAAAATCTTGCGTTTACTTCACACAAGTAAAGCGCCATTATTTCCCCCCTATTGCCATGGGAACCTTATGAAGTGACGTAATGACGCGACGTGAACGTCATCTGTAAACCCCGCGGTGAAACCATGATGAAGCACGCCAATAATTCTCATTTGCCAACAAAAATAAGCTCAAAAGACCGCGCGAAGCAGTTTCCCGGTGTGTTACATGACGCTGTGTATTAGTAGCATGTAAAATAATTGACGTTGCAGTAAGAGATGCACTTTGTGCACTGGAAGCACTTCATTTAACAGAAGATGTCTGTTTTGTAGAGCTACCTCTGTTAAACAGGAAGCACACATTTTATTTTTTTATATTTTATTTATTCATTTTTACAGAAGTTGAATATTCCTTTTGTAAAGCGACAGAACTTATTTGACTCAATGTTTTGTAATTTTGAGCCGTGTGTTGATGAAGGTCTGAAATAAAACAGAATGAGAACGTCAATATTCTGTGATTTAGTAATTCTGCCTCTTGACATGAAGGCAGTATCTAGTGAGAACAGGGTGTTGGGGGGGGAAATCACCTTTTTTTCCTCTTTTGCATCAAAAACCGCAGTTTTTGCAAGTTCCCGCAATTTCATCGCATAAAATTGCAAAAATATCCCGCATATTCCATCGCATTTTTTAAGAAAACTGTGCCGCAAAATCAAGGATTTTTGCCCGCAACAATCACAAAGCGACTTACAAGTGAGGCAATTAGGGGTTAGGTGTCTTGCTCAAGGGCAACTTAGTCATGGTATCAAAAGTGGAGAGAGTGCTGTTCATTCAGTGTCAGCATAATGGTTATCTTGTTTATATTGTTTCACATTTTCATGTTGAGAAAAACAATAAAATCCATTTTGGTCCATATGGTCGGGTGAGAAAACGCACTGCACTGTTAGACGTTGCAGAGACAGATGTAAAGATGGGCTGTGTACTAAGCTAAGTTTCTAACAGCACTTTGATTTCTGTAGTTACTTAAACTTGTCACCCCTCGATGAAACTCAAAGGAAGCAAGTCTCGCTATCGGATAAGTTGCGACCTGTCGTGAATGCAGCGATCGAAAGCTGTCTTGCCTCATTCGACTGGTTCTGATTCCTCATTGTGGTGGAGATTTTATGATAATTCAGTTTCATTAATTCATCTGATCAAAAGTAATTCCATTTTGTATTATTTTAGCATTATTAATGTACTACTATATTATTTATTCATTTATTTATTTATATTTTAAATGAGCTTGTATTTTTATATTTAAGTTCATTATTCATTTCATTTTAATAATTTTATTTTTTATATTTCTATTTAGCTTTAAATTATTTTTTGGGGTTTTAATACTTCAGTTAGTGGTCAAGGCAACATTTATCATTTTCAGTTTTTCATCTAATATTTAATTTTAATTTCAGCTTTATTTATTTATTTATTTATTTATTTACATATTAGTTTAATTTAATGGGTGTATTTTTAATTTTAGAATCAATTTGAAGTAATTGCATGCTGATTAATTGATTGCATACATCAATATTTGCCTGCATATGATGATTCATACATACTTGTTATTGTCTCAGGCTTCTGAAGGGAAAAACTGGGACGACTACATCTTGGTCTCGCAAGATGGCGAGCCATCCGAGAGTGAGGAGCAAAGCGTAACCACCACGGCTCCACTCTTTAAGCATGTACGAGGCCTAAACAAAGCGGATTTTCAAGACCCTCTGATGGGGACCACGTCTGGGTCTTCCAGTCCAGATGATGGCAGCACTCACAGCAAGGACTCTGACTTCACTATTGTAAATCCTACTGACCTTTGAACCTGGATTCTTCTAAATATGACTGTACCCATCTTCAACACTTAAGAAACTTTGCTGGACATTTGCACATATGAACTCAGGCTGATTGCCTCATGTGCCCCATGCCTTGTAACTCAATCCCGAAACCACACGTTCTGTTTCTTAAATCCTGGAGCTCTGGCATTTAAACGCATCCTAAGTCAAAGCAGCACTTTTCTTTGTGCCCCAAATGTGAGTCTCTGATCATAGATCCTTTGCTCTGTTACCTAAATGTGGTATCTAAAGCCATAAAAAGCAGCCTCAATTAAAATGAAATTTTCCGGTTTGTACTTTTCTTTGAAAATGTCCTTTGGACCTCATCTTGACGTTTGTGTAGAAAACCTATATTTGTTTTCTCCTAAATCAATAGCCTGTGAAATGCATTTAACAGACACTCTCTGCCTCAGATAAAAGCTATATTCCGCTTCGGTTTTCCCTCTATCTCTGTCTTTGTCTCTTTTTTTGGGGAACTGGCTGTTGTGATAAGGACGGGGGACACTGACAGATGCTCAATCTAGTAGTAGAGAGCATTTATTATGAATATGGTCTGATTGTCTGTCTCTTTCACTCTTATCTTTATTGATTTTCCATGAACCAGTGCCTGAGCAGTTGTCCGTGTTCCAGTTTTGTCCGTATTTTCTTTTTTTAAGCTGAGATTTTAGTCCATACACCACAACAGTCATTTAAGTTATGGATTTTTTTTTCTTTCACATTTGTCATTATTTTTATGCCAACGATATGTGACACTTATGTTCTAGTATTTCTCTGTTGTCAGTAGTCTTATTTTGTCTTGGTTCCCGTGGTATTTGTGTATTGTTTTGCACATGACACGAAGGATGTTTCTAATACTGATATCTTATTAACTGGATGAATAAAAAGCATTACCCTTGTCTAATCCAAAGATTTGTGCTCTCTACAGTTTCCTTGTTACCCTGATGTTATTTTTATTTCTCATAATTTCCATAGAGACAACTACCTTTAAACTACATCCACATAGTTTACACAAGACAGTAAGTAGATACAGTAAAACAGTTTAGTAAATTGTGAGAATTATTACGACCCAAAATTCAGTCCAGATAGGCAGCTCATCATTTTCAAAAGCGACATCTAGCGGTCAGCTATCGCTATAGCAAAATCGTCTCCTCATTTATAATGCATTAATTAGTATTTCATCATACGTATCGTCAAATTCAGACTGTATTGTTTTCTCATTTAAATAAAATGGCTTTATTTTGCAGTTTAAATACTTAATAAAATTTTAAAAGCCTATCAATGTAAGCTCCAGGAAGTAGGCACATACGTTGCCAAACGTTTAGACTGCCGAAATGCATTACATTTAAACTAACGAAAGTATCACTTTATTTTAGAAATAATTTGAGTATACTGATTGAGCTCTGAGGATTAATGGTAAAAAAAAAAAAAAATACTATTCCGTATTAATAACTTTAAAATTCGCCTTATTTGGAATGTGCATTTTCCAATTAGGACAGAGAATGGGTGTGTGGCGCTCTAATGCGACTCCTGCTAGAAGCACAGACCCAACGAGCGGCTCTCTTCATTCATTTTGGTCATTTTAATGGTTTTAGATATGGTAAGGAGCAAAAGTAGTAACAGTAATTGATCGTTTCATCTGTCAGCCACCATCTATAAAGTTCTCTGTTATTAATGTCGAGTTTATCGCCGTTAAAATAGTTCGCGCGGTTAAATCGGTCGGCCATTAAATGATGCGCATCTGCCAGGAGAGCACGAATGTTCGTCCAATTAACTCATTTTAGCCTAAATGCCAAGATTGCTTAATGAAGAAACATGAAGAGATCGACACGGTTTCGGCTGCATGTGGTCGAGCGCTTTGAAACTTCATCTAGCATTTCGGTTGACGTTGGGGTTTATTTTAGGGAATCGGTTACAAAAATTGCGGCCTTACTTCAAATTTAAGATGTATCAGGGCGTTAAGTTACCCCTGTGCCTTATATGTGGGTTGTACTCGCAGGTAATCGTTGAATATTGAAAAAAAAACGGTTGTTGGTTGTTTTTGGGCCCTCATGTCGTGCTTTAATGTTAATTAAACGGGGCCTTATTGTAAAGTGTTAGCAAAATTATTTTATTCAGTGAGTCAATTTAATGTTAATATGTTATCTACCTGTTGTTTCTAGTGTTAATCATGTGTGTTGACTTAATGCTGAACATTGTTGTAAACCCCACAGGATTTTGAGAAGCACCGTCAGGGCTTCCCCTCCTCTCTGAAGTTGTCTAACGGTTATATTTTACCCGAGGGCAAGATGACGCCCAACACACTTTTCGTCGGCGGAATTGACATGAAGGTAAATGACATTGATGATAAACTGAAGCTGTTGTTGTTTTTGTGGCTTAACATTATAGTTTTACGTACTATCTACTCCCCGAACTATCTATCTGATCCGTTTTCACTGTGGTGGACCGTAACTATTTTTACTTCGCAACTTCAAATTTTCTAGTAGCAGTGTTTTAATTTTGGGGAAATGTTTCTTTGCTACATTCAAGCATAATTTCGTACTTTTTACTCCACTAGATAAAACGTTGTTATTTCGAGTTGAAGAAATCGCCACCCCCTCAGACGTCCGATTCATGAACGAACTGATTCATGAACCGAGTCTGTGTTCGGAACGGCACACTAACTCACTGCGTACTGCCTATTTTGTTTAAAGAATATTTGTGTGAAATGGCATACAATATATGTAACAAATAGCCTAATGTTTCATAGTATTTCACAGTGTCACATGACGAACTTTCTTTTTTTTTTTTTTTTTATGCGCAAACCCGAGTGAAAATGTCCTTTTTTGACTGTCTTCACCAACGATCTTGATGAACACATAAAATTTGTGTAAAGTTGATTCTTTGAACTTAAATGTTTTTCACTTAATACACTGAAAAAATCTTAATGTAAATTAACTGGTTTGACTTGAGTCGAAAATATAATTATCATGTTTGACATTTACATTTAGTCATTTAGCAGACGCTTTTATCCAAAGCGACTTACAAGTGAGGAAAACAAACAAGCGATTCTTCGTGAATTGGCAAATAACACAGGAAGTGCTCACAATACAAGTTTCATACATTGCTCAGTACGATAAGCTAGAGTAGGAAGGGAAAAAGGGGATTTAATGAGGGGATCAAGTGTTCACGGAAGAGATGAGTTTTCAGCTGTCTCTTGAATGTTGCCAGGGATTCTGCGTTCCTGATGAAATCAAACTGACTACATTAGTTTTGCAAATTTTAATTTTCAGGTAACAATATAGTTCCTTAGAAACACCTACCACTATTTACGGCATACATCATTACTGTTGTGTGTTTTAGGACGCATTTGTCTCTGGTTAACTTGTGGTAAAGCAAAAATGACATGTTTATATTGAATGTAGAAATAATAGAAATAATAGTCTAAGGCTCTCGTTCATTTACAAAGGGTTAAATTGGTCATACTACTAAACGCAGATGTGTATACATCAGATTTCAGCAAATGTAGCAGGCAGTCCTGGAGTTCTGTTCACACAGAAAATTCACATACTTTTTCCACACATTGGACACTACAGTAGTAGGAGTTGTGTGGGAGCATATGCCATTCCGAACACAGATTGTTCTCGAGTTGTATTTAGCAGATGCTGGTATTATATAGTAGGCCATCATGGTGTTCCATGCATACAGAAAATTTGCAAACTGTGCTGAGTATACATCAGGCATGAAAATCCCTCACCTTTCGGCGAAATTCGCCGTTTTGAAACCAAAATAGGCGACCTACGTGAATCGTGTAGATTCGATGAGAAAACTTTTTTTGGAGGGGGGGGGGGATTTATATCCAGTGAACTGCGATTCAGTGAACTAGGTTCTTCCCCCAAATAGCAAGTGAGGGATGATTGACAGATGCATAAAGCCTATCATTAAAAAGAGACTGAAAATCGACACCAATAAAGATTCCCGCTCGATCCCCCTTCCACTCCCGCCGTTTGACTGACGAACAGTAGGCGACAAATCGCGGTACTTCTGACTCCTGAAGGTAAACGGCCTGGGTTCGATGTGGAAAGGTGAAATATTGTTTTGAGTGAACTTAATCCTCTGGATTCGATGATCACACGGATCGCATGGATTATCTTAAAATACTCCCTCATTTATGTTTCCTCAGATAAGAGGAAGACATCAACAAGCCATGCAAATTATAAAATGCTCAAGTAATGCTGAACAATAAATCTTAATAAATTTGAAATCGCTATGGCTTAGTGATTATGAAAATGTATTAATCTGAATTATATAACATTGTATTGGCTGTCAATCATGATGGAAGAGTTCAGTTACAGCATGTCCACCATCTCTTGTGGGGTTATGCATTAAGCCATTTGTGGTGCCCCGACCACATTGTGCCTCATATACTGTAAATGTTAGACCCAGTGACGGGCTGGCATGAAATGGCTTGCATAATACTTAGTAAGGAGGCCATAATAATTTTTGACTCATGGCTGAAGTTAAGTTTCTCCAGCTCTCCCCAGGTTGGCAAAAAAGCATCTCAAAATGCATCAGATTAATGCTTTAAAATATGGAATATTTAAATTTTTCTTCCGGGGAGCATACCCCCGGACCCCCCTAGAGGAGTAATATCCTTCTCACCGTTTTCACCCCTGACCCGTTTTCATGCCTGATACATACTGGAGACTGCAGAAATGGTAAGAATATGATAGTATGCTTTTTCAAACACAGCCTTACTGAAGTGGTTCACATATCGCACTGAGCGATTGATTTGCGAATTGGACTGAGCCGTTTGCAGCTGTCCTAGAATCAAAACTCACTGATTCAATGGTCCAGTCAAAACGAGCAAAGAACTGGGATATCCGAAGAGTAAACGTGCACGTGACTGATGACGGGCATTTGTATGACAACTGTATGGTGGTGTGCTTTATTTTGACTAAAATTTCCAGTCAATTCATGCATCTTCCCCACTGTAGTGGCAGTTACCAATGATATTAAACTAGTATTTTTGTATGTCACATTTACAGAAAGTTTGTTTTTCCTCATTTTTAAAATACTATATTGTATTTTTTCATATATGGTACTATTATTATAGTCTGACATGGTTCATCAATCAGTACTTTTTACTATTAATACTCAAGTACATTTACTCAAGTAAAATTGTAAACGATTACTTTTACTGGAGTAATATATTTTTTTTTAGAGTATCTACTTGTGCTCAAGTATTTGATTTGTATCCACTGCTTTCATCAGGTGGAAGAGAACGAGATCAGAGAGTTCTTTGCCAAGTACGGGTCTGTGAAAGAAGTTAAAATCATCACTTATCGAGGAGGAATATGCAAAGGGTGAGTGAATGTTGTAGTTTTCCCTGCTGAAAAAAAAAATTCTAAAACCAGCCTGTATAGCTAAAAAAAAAAAAGTTGTCAAAATCCCTCTAAAACCAGCCTGCTAAACCGACTGCGGTGCTTCATAGTGTTTTTGTGGCACACAGAATGGTTTACGTGCAATATCTGATTTGGTTCGGTCTCGTCTGATCAATTCCCAATCCGGCAAAGAATGGCTGTATCGGAGCTGATGCCATTACTTGGTGTCGGATTGGCGCATCCCTAAAATTATTCCTTATTAAAGACACAAAAGGTATTCAGCCAAGAGTGGTGAGCAAGGTTTATTAAGTTGCTGTCACTTGAAGAGCTAATGCACAGATCCAATGTATCTTTGCATTTACCTTTTATTTCTCAACTGTTTGTTCACTCGAAACATAACCATTTATTTAAGACGGTACTCGCCAATATGGGCTTATTGATCATTTTTCTCCGAGTACGTCAGTTCAAGCGCAAGCATATGTGAAAGATGACTCCATTCAGAATGTGCTCGCTGTCTAAAACGGCTTTCTGATTTGTGCTTCGGATGTGTTGCGCACACAAAACTACTTAAACAGCGTGCAGGTACAGAAATGAGTTCTCCTTTTGTTTCATCTGCTTGGATATTTAAATGACGCCTACTAAACGTACAAATAATAAACTTTCATGAAGATGCATCACTGGCCTAATCGGGACAGTGAAGGTTCTATCAACTGTTGTGAACGTTGTTGTACCTGGGCCCGGGCTATTATCATCAAGCTCTGCTGTGTTGTTCTGTCACACTTGTGCACTTGGTTAAGATGTCCAAGTATGTATGTTGTCATTTATAGCTCGTTTCCACACAGTGGTACAGCTCAGTACAGTACGTAATTTTTTCCATTTCCATTGTCAGAAGACGTACCACTTTTTTTGGGACCCTTCCTTTGGGGTACCTAATAATACCGATACCAAAAGGGTGGAGCTACACTTACCGCAGAACTTTGATTGATTGACAGAAGTGTCACTTTCAAGTGCTACAAGGGGAATGACAACTCTATACTCACAAAGCTGTTGCTTGTCCATTGTAGTATACGGTCACTTTCTTCACGCGAGAATGACGTTGTTCATTGCGGCATACACCCTGGCTATAAAGCTGTGGAAACGTAAGCCGGATCAGGGCTTACCATCCCGAATCGTACTGTATTCCACTGAACTGAACCTTACTGCTCAGTGGAAATGAGCCATTACAAAAGTCATTTTAGCAAAATATGGTTCAGTAAATGATGATTGTCATTTTTGTGGGTAAACTATTTTATGTGATATTTTTTGGAAACGGAAAACATTCATACCTGTCGCCTCTGATTTGTTGCTCACTTTCTTCCTTGCAGGTATGGTTTTGTTTATTTCAGCGAAGACGTTGATATCCAGACTATCGTTGATGTAAGGAGGTCGCTTTTACCAGTCTACCTGACTTTCTTCATTTTTCTGTCTGGGTGTTAGTGTTATGAGTGCAGGGTGACATCTTGTACATTTTAATTCTTTTACAGCAGCCAATCAGTTTCAAAGGGAGAAAACTCAAACTGGGACCTGCCATCATGAAAGAGCGAAATTCTCGTGAGTCCAAATGCTTCACTTTTTATTTGGTCTATGTACAAGAAGTAATGGAAATGTCTATATCAAATGCACATTTTAATTTGTCTTACTGGAGACATTTGTACTTGCTTGTAATTTGTAATGCTATATATATATATATTATTTTTTTTTATGTCAATGATTGATAGCAGGAAAAAAAATTGGAGCACTCAAATCCTTTTAATTTTGAAATCACAAATGTAATCTAAATGACAGTCATGGTGAGAATTTTGGAATCCTTTATTCCCAGGTTCACTGCCATCTCCAATGATTGGTCAAACGCAGTGGGTCAGCCCCACCCCATACGTTTATTGTAGCTGCTGTCCCCCAGGCATGGCCCAGCCCTCACCTGTCTTCAGTGGAGGGAATCAATACATGCAGGTAGCCAATCATGACACCCTGTGATTCAATGCATCGATAGGTGGGAGGAGCCTGATTTGACTACCTGTCTCGGTCAAATCTTCAATAATGCCAGTATGGCTATATGGGATTTCATATAGAACTATCGATTTTTTTTTTTTTTTTTTTTTTTTTCCTCCATTTAAGTTAATGTACAGCCTATTATGATAATGCTGTACATAAAAATGTGAAAAGAGGCATATTTTTAATGTTTCACTTTCCATGATCTGTGACCGACTGGAGCGTCTTGGTGGCAAGGATTTAAATCTTTAACACTGTCTGGAATAAGAAAATGTAAAGTGTGGACTCGGATGCACTTTAAAATTGTAAAACAACAAACATTGCAGAGCAATACTGCCGGTTAAGGTTAATAAGGCAGATCAAGTGAACGACTCGTATGTTTGTCTTTTTTTCACCGATTAGGTAGATAAGGTATGAGTGATTTCAAAACATTTCAATGCTCTAATTTGGTTTTTGAATGCATGTTTAGCTAAAGACTGCCACTCTAGTTTAGCTTTTATTGTCTCTGCAGTTAAAAATGGCCAATTCTGGCTATTCTTGCGTTATTTTAATGTCTTTATTTTTTTATTCATTGATCACTCGAGATTATCTCTTAACTTTGGCTTGTTTTGAATATGTTCCCCTGCACTTTAGGCATTTTGAACACATTTGTTCTGCACCTTGTGACTCTGACTTTTTTTTAGTTATTAGAAAGGTATATTATGTTCTAATTTAATTCTGTAAATTTAATTTATCTTTTTTTTTGGTCTGTCAATTAATGTTTCATCACAAATAATAATAATTAAAAAAAATTAAATTAAAACCTGGGTAAAAACATCACAAAGTCTAAATAAATGAATAAAAAATATAAATAAATAAATATCAAATAAATAAAATATATTTGATTTTACAAATAGTATTGCATTAACAGCTTTAATAAAACCCTTCCGTCCACGTGCAGTCACGTGATCTCATGATACCGTCAACGCAGACTGAGCACTATAATTTGGAAACGCTAAATGGTTTATATAATATTTAGCTCGCCAGAATGGATCGCTTTCTTATATCGACGGCTTAAAGTTCAGGTGAATGTATAATCGTCCACCTAACAGTAAATTTACAATATGAAGTTCTGTTTAAACTTAAAGGCCGTGACCTACCAACCCGGTGTCAAAGAACTAGCGGCAACGAAAGCCGACGGTGTTGTCGTCCGCGTCGGTGGGAAAATATACTTGAACACACTGAAAGAACTTCAACTGTCAACTAGCATGTGCGTTCTGCGCCTGCGTGTAAAGGAGATAACTCTATTTTAGCAGATATATTTGTCTATATTCGTCATTCAAAAAGGGAAAGCAAAACTAAGACTGCATGTATACAAACCATAAACAAAGCAGCGCTTGCTTACCGTTTTGAATATCAGTCATGCTGATCACGTTCTTTATTTCACTCCGCTCATGTTATTATGAAAATAATCGTATTCGAGTGCTCAGGTAAGATGACGTGAAATTAGAACAACCTTCCGTCTGTGCCGTCATGACTTTGCTTGCTATAATAACATTTGCTTTATATTCTCGTGAACTGGATATACTGAACAGCCAATCAGAGTTCTCTCTCTCTCACCGACGGCGCGACGCTGATTCAACATGTCGAATCGGCCGAAAAAAAGCCGCCAAGAACCGACTTCAGCCGGGCTTTAAGTTGAAGTTCAGAGAAATGTATAATTGTCCACCTGACAATAAAATTTAAATGTATGAAACTGTGATTAAGACAACTGCGAACTTAATCAGTTTTAATTGCTACATGTTTATGATGCATAAATCTTTTTAACAATGAAAATATAGCCTACAGACAATGTACAACAACATGGTTCTAATCCATATTGTCTCAACACGATATTACTTTTGTAATAGGATTTTCTATTAATATCAGAGGCTCTGTTTGACATATGTTGTGTCAGGGGACCCTTCTCCATGTCTCTCTCATCTAAGGGGTCCTTGCCATGAAAAACGTTGAAGTCCCCTGATTTAGCTAATTTGATTTGCCGGCATGTGAAATGCAAATCTTGTCTGCAGTGTGTCCTTTCTGCAGTTATTTTTTTAGGTTTACTGTCATGTCTAAAATGTTTTATACATTTTATTCTATATCTTTGTGTGGTATTTTGTACATCGTGGCTTTAAAATGTTATGAGGAATAGTTTTACGAATGTCTATCGCTTGACGGGACGTTTTGGTCGTTTTATTAGAAAGTTGTTTCCGTGTGCTGTGTGTGTGAAAGAAAATAAAAGTCGTCTTGAGGCCCAGGTATTGGCCTACTTCAAATTATGCGGAGCGCTGTAAGACGTGTTCGGCACGTGCGCTGTATCTAGTGGACCATTGGCAAGACTTGACCGTTCTGATTCGACTATGTAAATCCTTAGTCGGGGACACCCCTAATAAAGGGGTTAAAAACTGTTCACACCAAGGATGAGGAATATGATCATAATGATATAGATATTGTTGTGAAAGTCAGGTAAGGTCCATAATTTAATGGGAATGAAAGAGGCTGTGAGGGATGCTGTACTTTCAATGAATTTTACTGTTGTTTAACAGCATACAGATTGTTCAGCTGACGAAGTGTTTTTCTGGAATAACTTTTACTTGACACTCCATAACACTGTATTAAGTTGAGTTGTGGTCTGGGACATTTACACAGTGCGTTCTATTGTGAAGACTGCAAGTCTATCTCTCACAGCCTCGTTTTTCATCTGTTAATTCAATATGGTGTCTTAACAATTTTTTTACCAGCTGATGAAAGCTAAAAACATTGGCAGCCAATCAGAATCCATCCTCCTTTTAGGGTGCGTTCACACTTGTAGTTCGGTTGTCGGTTCGTTTGGTCCGGACCAAAAAACAAACATAAAGTCCTGGTCCGCTTAGCGTTCACACTGGCATTTTTAACAGCGAACCTTAAGTTACCGAACCAAAGGCATAGGGATACGGTTACGACCTGATTGGTTGGCTTTTATGACGTATATTTCGCGACGGAGCTCGCTTACCGAACATTCAAAACAACGCTGTGTTCTGGATTAAACACAATCATTTTATGCGTGTACATATGCTTTATTTTTACCAGCTGAGAATTCATGAAGAGCTCATAAAATGTTCAAAACAGCAGCAGGATTTCCTCCGTTGTATGCAGGCTCTTCACCTCCTCGTCGCTCCACGTTTGCCCTCGACTCATTTTTGATACACCGAACTTTCCACGTTGTCAAATCCGCTGACTTGTAGCGTCGCATCTTGTGACATCACGTCCCGTTTTTGGTTCGTTTACATGTCTTTGGTCCGTGTTGCGTTCATATATCAATCGAACCGAGACCCATCTTTTTAGCGGTCTCGGTGCGCACCAGGGTTCGGATGGCAGCGTTCACATGTTCAAACGAACCGCACTAACTGAGCAATCGCACCAGGGTTCATTTTAATCGAACCAAACATGACAAGTGTGAACGCACCCTTAAAGAGTGAGCATTTTAAACGGCAGACATCGCTCTCTCAACTGAATAATACTGTGTGTTGGTGCGGTCTCTAATATAGTTGTCTTTATAGTTATCTTGATGTGAATGGGCCTTTAAACACACATTCACATTACACATTCCTATGCTTGTAAAATAACAATCTTTTGATGTTTTCCCCATGTCTTCCTTTCTTTATAGCCTTATTCTTACTCCAGTCCTGCAGGATTTATGGTCCCACCGATGCCCATGAACTATGCACAGACCACATATGCCTACCAGGTACACATTGCTTTCATCTCTCAGATAAGCACTTACTTGGATATCTTGTGTAAACTCTTCACGCATACCTTCTTTTACAGATGTATTTAAAAAAAAAAAAAAAAAATTGAGTTTTTTTTTTTTTGTCTGTGTGTATTAGTATCCCTTGCCACAGTGGTGTGGAGAGCAGAGGACGAGGCTTGTCAATCAGGTCAGCTCCACTTCCTTTTTTGGGGGGGGTTGGTAAATGAGAGATTGAGCTTAAGAGTTAAATCTGCATTGTTGTTGCCATTTCTAGAAAGTCAAGGTTGTTTTTTTTTTGTTTTTTTTACATAATTGTTCAAAAGCTGAAGTAAAGACTTTTTCAAGAGATTTATATTTAAAATAATTGGAACTTTTTATTCATCAAAGAATCCTGAAATAATAATAATAATGTAGCACAGTTTTATCACATATAATGCACCTTAACAGTTTTCAACATTGGCTCCATCCACCTATTTTTATGCACATTATGGGATATCGCATAAAATTGCTTTGCAATCATGGGAATAAATGATATTTTAAAATGAAAATAGAAGTTTGAAAGTTCAATTTCACTATTACTATAAACTTTTTAAGCTATAATATTACTTTTAACGTTTTTTTTCTGGAGCCATATTTTACAGATGCTTTCTTCCGTATCAAATTACAAATAATGTAGTCTTTTCAATATGTTGTCGCTCATATGAAACTTAATTTGAATTGGCGTGGTAATGCAATTGCTTACAATATTACCGATTAGAGAGATTAACCACGTTGTTTAGCCCAGTGTTTTTGTCCAACCCTGTAAATTAAATTTAGAAGATTGTGCATAAGCTCATTTGAAACAGCTGCCTCCAACATTTTAATAATACTTAAAGCTGTGAGTGCAGTGTATCAATAAGCACCAGATCCCCTTGTGATCTTTAGCACGCTAAACATTAGATATGCACCAATGTATCAGCCGATAAAAGCTATTATTACTGGCCGATTCTTTAAAAACAGCCTTCTAATGATCGCAGCTAATTATATCCTGTCAATCAAAAAGGGGTGGAAAAATGTGTTCAGACTCCAACTGTTCCTGAAGAAAATCTCTCATGTTGGATTTAGCTCTTTTTGACCCTATAAATCACCTGTATTTAAATTTGCTTTGATTTTTTTTGCTACATCAAACATAATTTGTACTTTGTTACATCTTTTAAGAAACAATCTCAGTTTTCAAATTCTATTATCACACAATTCAAACATTAAATGGTCTTTTGGTGCTCTTAAATGTGACGTGACACATCGTTGTCGCACGAGTCATTTCTTCCACGTTAATACAAGTTCCATCTCGAAAAACGTACGTGAACATCCAACATACTGGAATGTGTCATGTCTAATGTAATCACTTAATCCGTTTCTCAATCTCTGAAAGACCTCAATAAAACTGGCTTCTGTAACATAACGTCACATTTACCAGAAGAATGTTTTTCACTGTTCACAGTTCCTTGGTTAGCTAAAAAAAACACTAGAGGAACTTATTTACTGTTAATTATGTTGGAGTAATTTTTCCTTATGTGCAACTGAGTTTTATACGAACATTTCAATTTGAGTGTGGCCTAATTATATCTGAAAATAATACCTAATATATAATATTGTTAATTGTAACCTCTAATATTATAGTGTACCAAAGGAGAGGGTTCCCTGTATAGTTGGCAGCATCATTTGAAAGATTTCTTTTTCCTTTAAGAAAAATCAAACTTGGCAGAGAAATATAGAATCTGTCCATCTCTACTAAAGATCAAAAGGGCTCCAGACTGACATTTGAGAGCAACTGATTTGGTAGCACTGGTCAGTCCCTCCAGAAAAACGCGATTATGCGATCGCTTGATTTCATGCATAATCAGCCAAAGTCCGCATATTTATGCGGGGGTCGCATTTTTTCAAATATTCCGCACTTTCGCCGCATAAATTGCAGATTTCAGCAAGAAAAATATGCGGGGCTAGCATGATTTCATAATCCCTGTATTTTCGTTGCAAAAAAGTCTCATATATCTTAGCAGAAAGTTGAAAAATGTTGCGTTTACTTCACACAAGTAAAGCGCCATTATTTTCCCCCTGTTGCCATGGGAACCTTATGAAGTGACGTAATGACGCGACGTGAACGTCATCTGTAAACCCCGCGGTGAAACCACGATGAAGCACGCCAATAATTCTCATTTGCCAACAAAAATAAGCTCAAAAGACCGCGCGAAGCAGTTTCCCGCTCTTTTACATGACGCTGTATATTAGTAGTGTGTAAAATAATTGACGTTGCAGTAAGAGATGCACTTTGTGCATTGGAAGCACTTCATTTAACACAAGATGTCTGTTTTGTAGAGCTACCTCTGTTAAACAGGAAGCACACATTTTTATTTTATTTATTCATTTTTACAGAACTTATTTGACTCAATGTTTTGTAATTTTGAGCCGTGTGTCGATGAAGGTGTGAAATAAAACAGAATGAGAACTTCAATATTCTGTGATTTAGTAATTCTGCCTCTTTACATGAAGGTAGTATCTAGTGAGAACAGGGTGTTGGGGGGGAAATCACCTTTTTTCCTCTTTTGCATCAAAAACCGCAGTTTTTGCAAGTTCCCGCAATTTCATCCCATAAAATTGCAAAAATATCCCGCATATTCCATCGCATTTTTTAAGAAAACGTGCCGCATAATCAAGGATTTTTGCCCGCAACAATCACAAAAAAATCCTGCGTTTTTCTGGAGGGACTGACTGGTGGGATATCAGTCATTAAGTTAATAAGTGACGTCAACTACTGGTAATTTATTTAAAAGCATTTGTTTTCCTATATCTTTAAACTTTTTTTTAATTTTATAAATCATGTTAAAATTGGATAATTAGATCCATGGTGAATGTTAGTGATTTATGCATTGAAAAGCCTTCTATAACTTGCTTGTTCATGGCACAATGTTTCTCCTGTTTCCAAATCGGCGCTGTTTGATCTGATATGGTTTATAACAGAATTCTGTGCCAAATATGGGTGTCTCTCATTAGATGTACCCGCAGGAATAAAGTCTCGCAGTCTCTAGCTTTGCTTGTTGTAGAAATTCCTAATTTATTTTCTCTGTTTTGGTTAATTGTCTACATTTATTTCTAATTTCATACAGTTGAAAGGATAAGCAATGAAAAGTTGCTTGTATATATGCATGCTGTGTGTTTTAAGAGTTTTAAGCTTGTAAGACAATGCCACACAGTGCACTGACCAATGATTCATGAAGAAGAGGTTTGATTGTTGTGCTGTGCTAAGCCTTTAGATGGCAGTGCTGACTTGTATTAAAAACTGCAAACGCCTGCAGGGAAAGAAAGTGTGCCAAAATGGAAAAGCTCATCAATGTAAGAAGAGTGAATGTGTGACTTTGTCTTTCAGAACTATGTGGATTGTGGCGTCCAGACTCTGTTAACTCTTCTGTAGCTGACCCTTCATCCTTTTTTTTTTTTCTTTTTCTTTTCTTTTTTTTTTTTTTGGTAAGTGTACACCCAAGACAAAGATACTGGGTTTAGTTTTCAGGAGTCACTTACAGAGTCACTTTGTTTCTTTTCTTAGGGTAGTCTCCTATAGAAGCAGAGGACAACAACTTGATGGACAATTGCAGATAGGGTCATCTTGGCTGTGATGTGAAGGTGTATTTCGAAGGGACAACGTTGATATGATCATATGATCATACTGTAACCTAAGGCTTTAAACATCCATACTCTAAAACATTTGAGCTTTGTTCGCTTTAGCCTATTCCGCCCATTTATTGTCTTTTTTTTTTGTGTGTGTTTTCTTGTCATGGCCAACTAACTTTAAAAACACTTTTAAGCTCACAAATACATATTTATATTTTATGTTTGCTTATTTTAAAGTTTGATTCACTGTTGGTGATGCACGTATTTAGGCAACTGTTCTGATGTGTTCAGTGTGTTATATTTTTTTTTATCCAATGTTAAATTGTTTGCTGATTCAAGCTGGCGAGTGTTCACTATTAAAATAATTTTATTTGACGGTTTTCACATTCAGGGCACGTTCCGATTTTCCTCCTTTTGGTCGAGCACCAGGGTACAGTGGCTCCCCTTTTTTTTTTTCTTTTTTTTTTTTTTTTTACTCTATAAATTTGCTTTCATTCATCAGTCGTTATCACTGTACTTCCATCAATTTTTTTCCTTAATTCTGGTTTTCTTTCTCGTTAGTGCAGTTAAAAGGTGTAAATAAAATCATTGCATTAATTCATAAATTACAATACAATTTTATACTCAGCCCTGTAAGTCACAGCAGGTCACGGGACGGTTGACTTGTTTTAAATTAAAGCGATGATGGAATATTGATATCACTGTGAACACAGTCAGGCTGCCTTTTTCTATTTTTCCAGCACTTTTCCGCACCAGTTCCCTTTAATTGAGTTGTTTTTAAAAGTTTGCAAAGAGTTATGGGTATTGTTGTACTGAACACAAAGCACTCATTTTATACCTACTGTTACAACACTTTTTTTTTTTTCTACTTTTTTCCTAATGATTGGGGGAGGGGGGGCTGATTTAATAGCTGTAGCAGATTCATCACATTTCAAAAACCAACTCTGACTTGAATTGAAATTTCACAGATTTGTTGTGGTTTCACAGATGTGGTTTCTATTGTGCTATAGTCAGGTAGCTTCTAATCACTGTACTCTGGGTTTGCCGTGTGTGTGTGTATACATTTTGGATTTTGATGTTGGCATTGTACGGTTTTGCTGTTTTGTTACTAATAAAAAAAAAAATAAAGCCAAATTAACTTATTTTTGCCTCATTTAAAGTTGCCTTTTTATGTAAGAAGTACCAGATTTGTAAAATCTAAGTTTGTGAGCTCCTTTTTTGTGTTGTTACTTAATTTTTATTTTATAATGATTTTAAAGAAGAAATGTTTGAGGAATCTCGGCGGTTTGTTGCAGTGGAAAGTGTTAGACCGTGTGTCTTCCCTTGTATTGTCTGGACGGCCAGAAAGACTTTAAAGGGATTGTTCACCCTAAAATGAAAACTCATTTACTCCCTTTTCATGTTGTTTTATACCTGTATGTTTGCCATGCTGATCAAAAAAGGGATTTTGAAGAATGTTGGGAACCAAACAGTTGCTAGTCCCCATTGACTTCCATAGTATGGAGAGAGAAGGCAATGGAGATCAGAAACCATTTGGTTACCAACATTCATGAAAATATCTTCCTTTGTTTTCAATGGAACAAAGAATCTCACAGGTTTATAACAACTTTAAAGGTGAGTATTGAAATAACAATTTTCATATTTGGGTGAACTATCCCTTTAATTATAAATTGCTCACTGCTGATTTGCGTTAAATGATTTTAAAAAACACTTCTAACTACAATGAATATATTTTATTATATATTACATATGTTTTGGATCTTTGACATGTACTGGCTTTAACTGAACTGAAATAAATTCACGTCTTTGGGTGCAGAATAAGGGGTACTTTTGAAAGATACAAAATACATTGTCTCCGTGTACACTTTTTTTTTTTTTTTTAATTAACCAGACAAGTATACAATATGCAGAAATTTACATATACAAAAGAGACCATTGAGTCATTAAACAAAAACTGAACATTCATTAAAAATATGACAAGTCTTCCTTGCTTTTTTATTAAAAATGTTCTCCAAGCTTGTGCAGTAGTCCTTCGTCTCCTGAAGAAAATGAATGAAATTTGGTTTGTATCCTGCCCATTTTTTCTTGTGTATGTGAAATTTTCCCAAAATAATAAACAGTAGTACAATAAAAGTAAAAGTCTCCGTGTACACTAAAAAAAACCCGCGAATTTGCGGAAAGTGACGTCACATGGTGCGTTTCTCCATATCGAAATCCCAGAAAGCCAGTGATTCACCATTAATTAATCGTTAAACGGAGACTGTAGTGTACACGGAAAGTTTTTAAGTGCTTATCTTAAACGTGTAATGTGAATAAATAATGCTCAAACGACGGCTGACATGGTCCTTACGTCATGACTGACTTCAGCACGCGCTGTTTCCTCAGAAAGTGAGTGACATTTCCAACGGCTCAATGCGGCGTTTTGAGTCGTTTTCGTCGTCTGTACGAAAAACGCCAAGGAAAAAGTTTTCGCTTTTAGCACATCGTCGTCGTGTAAACGTTAAACGTTTTTTTCAACGGCTCTGAATGTACTCAGTCTAATTCTGTCACGGAGTCTCTGTGAATCATAATGAGCACTTTTGTGCTCGTTGACTTCAACGATAATCTGCATATATACTATAGGAATCTACAATCTAGACTATGAAATTACTTTAAAAACCCTTATGGTTGTTTTAGGAATCATTATTTTGCGATACAGCGGAATTCATATCACTGTTAACAGGGCTGGGTGGGTTACTTTTAAAATGTATTTCACTACAGATTACAAAATACATGCTTTAAAAAGTAATTTGTAACGTATTTCGTTACATTACTCAAGTTTAGTAACTTAATCTGAATACTTTGGAATACTAATAAGTGTGGAACAAACACAAAAAAGGTCATTGCAAGTTTTTATCTCACAATTCTGACTTTTTCCCTTGGAATTGCGTGATATAAAGTTGCAAATGGGAGTTATAAAGTCAGAATTATGAGATATAAACTGGCAATATTGAGAAAAGTCAGAATTATGAGATGTAAACTCACATACTAAATTCCCAATTGCAAGAAAAAAAATTGTATTGCAAGTTCATATCTCCCAATTCTGTCTTTATAACTTGCAATTGTGAGTTTAAATCTCGCAATTCTGAGAAAAAGAAGTCAGAATTGTGAAATGCAAACTCACAATTGTGAGGGGAAAAAACAAATTGTGGGAAAAAGTTGCAGTGACCTTTTTTACAATTATAAAATGACTCGCAAACAACTATCACAAAACATGAAAACAGTCGAAAACATGAAACTTAACTCCGCTTTTTCAGACGGTCAGAGTCAGAGAATCACCAATCGCTGTTTAAATGACATTAAAATTCAAAGTAATCACTTTGGTAATCTACAACACTTTTCAGATGTAACTGTAATCTGATTACCACCCATTTAAAATAATGAAATACAATTACTCAAATTTTGTATTTTAAATACGTAACTAAATTACTTGTATTTCGTTACTCCCCAACCCTTACTGTAAATAGCTTGAAATATATTTTAAAAGGCGTATAAAATGGATTAATTGGTGTTATTGATGGAAGTGAAACGAGAGATGAAAGTAGAGCGAGTTGGTAACAGTGGAGGGCATCATTCCGCTTTCATTCTCACGGAGGAGAGAACAAGAGGGAGGAGGAGGAGGAGGAGGAGGAGACGTTCGTAAGCGCACTGTATTGACTGAAGGAGTCGCCACAGCAGAAATGAACTGAGCTCATCATCTGCTCACCTGCCTCCAGTTCACACACACAGGCGAGGGCATGAGGCTTGAGAAACCGAAAGAAAAGCTAAAAAGAAACGGGAGAGGAGCGAGAGGTAATTAAGGGAGACGGAAACGGCGGAGGAGTCGCATCGAGAGAGACATAATCAAAGAACAGCAGCAGGTATGTTCACTCCTGAAATGAATGTGTGTAGTTTCTTTCTGTCAACTCTACGCTTATTCAACACTGTTACCTTTCTGATTCTACCCGTAAGTCACTGATTTCTTTCTTCTCTGCTGAGTTATCCCTCTCTTCTTTCTTCCCATGTTCTCACTATACTAGTAATGAATGCAAACTTCAGTGCTTTTATTTGAGCTTGTGAGTCACTTTAAAGTTCGAGCTCACTTCTAATTTGAATACCGATTGTGTGCATTTGCATGTGCAAGAGAACAGCAAAAATATCAAAGAATTTCACACTTCCATTCAAGGCAATCTATGAAAAACTGTTCCATTTGCATGCATGAAACATGGTTTTGTATCATTTTTACATATAACTGCTGCAAATAACATTACATATGTAATATACATAACCTAAAGCAGTTACAAAAGGGTCATATTGTACATTTCATTATTCATAGGGTCTCGTCTACATAATGTTAGTCACATTTTTTGCTAATATAATAGTCAACATGGGGAAAATTGTCACAATAAACTATGACTTTTACATTGAAATGACTAACATTTTATTGTAATTAGACTATGGAGGGAAGATGCTTTTGAAAATTTGCCTTTAACACTTTATATAATTACTGTATTTGCATGCGAAATGAGAAATTGTGCTCCTGCCCCATACTTTAATAGCTTTTTAGAAATGTGCCATTCACACGGTTAAAATCAGTCTGAAATGATCTTAATTAAACTTCTGGATCTTTCCTAATGTCTTTCAAGGGTATGTGCTGAGCTGCAGGTGCAGGACTTTGTGAAATAGTGCTTTAGCATTGTTAATATTTCTTTAAAAGGTTAGTTCACCCAAAAATGAAAATTACCCCATGATTTACTCACCCTCAAACCATTCTAGGAGTATATATGACTTTCTTCTTTCAGTCGAATACAATTGGAGTTATAGTAAAGAATGTCCTGGCTCTTCCAATCTTTATAATGGCAGTGAATAGATGATGAGATTTTGAAGCCCAAAAAAGTGCAGCCATCCATCATAAAAAAAATATCCACACTGCTCTGGGGGTTAATAAAAGCCTTATGAAGAGAAGCGATGCTTTGTGTAATTTAAAACTATATAACTCCATATTTAAAACTGCAAAACTAAAATAACTAGCTTCCGACAGCCAGCCGTATGCATCGATTTATGATGAAAGAGTGAACCCTGACTCGACGCATGAAGTATTGACGAACGCGAAAGCGCAGAGGAGCGAAACAAAACACCAGTCACGAATTAGAAGTCTACAACCAGAATTTTAAAGAGAAATGTCAGAGGATATAAAAGAAAAGGAGCATGAGTTTGTTGCCCAGCCCTATTGGTTTGAACAGCGAGAGCCTTCAAAGCTTGCGCTACTCTTCATCGTGTAAGGGGTTACTCTTGTGGCCCTAAGGTTTTAAAGTGGTAAATATGGACATTTTCCTTACATAAACGCATCGCTTCGCTTAAGAAGGCCTTTATTAATCCCCAGAGCCGTGTGGATATCTTTTAATGGATGATTGCACTTTTTTGGGCTTCAAAATCTCATCCTCTATTCACTGCCATAAGGATTGGACATTATTTAATATAACTCCAATTGTATTCGTCTGAAAGAAGAAAGTCATAGACACCTAGGAAGGCTTGAGGGTAAATCATGGGGTAATTTTCATTTTTGGGTGAACTATCCCTTTAATGCAAAATTATAGAATGCACAATCATTGGTGCCTTATACTAAAATATGTTTGTATTGTATGCACTAAGAATACGTAAGCATGAATTTGGGAGAATTCAGATTCAACCTTCAGTATAAGCAAAAAACTGCTCAGAACAGGCACATATTGTTCATTCACACATGATGGTATCAAGTGAGATGACTGCCAGAAGAAGATGACCTTCGGTTAGTATTTCTCACACACATACACACTCACAGTGGGGCTCCCAGGCTGATATGAGTGACAGTCTAAGCAGTCAAATTCTGAGAGAGAGACAGAAATATAGCAGGGATGAGAGATTGGAAGCGAGAGAAATGAAGTAAGAGATGATTATGAACCTGTGAAATGTGAGGGGAATGTGCTATCATCAACTTTCATATTCAGCCATGCCAACCTGTTCCTGCGTTAATGACCTACAGAGTCCTACAAACATTTCGCACACAAACTCTCACATGCACATACATACTCCCTGATGGTTGCATGTCTATAAAGACCCCAATTTACTGTTGCACCCATTCACAGAAACCATTTCAGATATCGGTTTTAAATAATGGATGTTTCTTTAAAAAAAAAAAAGGAAAAAAAAGTTTGATACAGTGATGGTATCAAATGCCAATATGTGGTACAATAAGACTGAGACCACTATTGAAAATGCTTCTCATGTAATACTTTTTTTTTCATTAAAAAATTTCTACCATCAATGAAAAAATAAATGGATTTTCTAAAAATAAATTATCTATGGTTATATAATCAAATATAAGATACTTTTCACTAAAGATTGTACAATAAATGCACTATTGCACTATTTGTAGAACACTCTATATATAATGTATAGATATCAGGCATAACATTATGACCTTCCTAATATTGTGTTGGTCCCCCTTTTACTGCCAAAACAGCCCTGACCCGTTGAGGCTTGGACTCCACTAGACCTCTGAAGGTGCACTGTGCTATCTGCACCAAGATGTTAGCAGCAGATCCTTTAAGTCCTGTAAGTTGCGAGGTGGAGCCTCCATGGATCGGACTTCCTTGTTCAGCGCATCCCACAGATGCTCGATTGGATTGAGATCTGATGAATTTGGAGGCCAAGTCAACACCTCAAACTTCTTGTCTTGCTTAAACCATTCCTGAACCATTTCTGCTTTGTGTCAGGGCGCATTATCCTGCTGAAAGAGGACACATCCACCAGGGAATACCGTTTACATGAAAGGCTGTACATGGTCTGCAACAACGCTTAGGTAGTTGGTACGTGTCAAAGTTACTTCCACATGGATGGGAGGACAAGTTTCCTAGCAGAAAATTACCCAAACACCACACTGCCTCTGCTGGCTTGTCTTCTTCCCATAGTGCATCCTGGTGCCATGTGCTTCCCGGGTAAGCGACACGCATACACCCGGCCATCCATGTGTTGTAAAAGAAAACGTGATTATCAGACCAGGCCACTTTCTTCCATTGCTCCGTAGTCCAGTTCTGGTGCCCACGTGCCCACTTTTGGTGCTTTCAGCGGTGGACAGGGGTCAGCATTGGCATCCTGACTGATCTTGGCCATACGCAACAAACTGCAATGCACTGTGTATTCTGACACCTTTCTATCAGGACCAGCATTAACTTCTTGAGCAATTTGAGCAGTAGCTCATATGTTGGATCGGACCACACGGGTCAGCCTTCGCTCCCCATGTGCATCAATGAGTCTTGAGCCTTTCACCACTGTTCCTTCCTTGGGCCACTTTTGATAGATAATGACCACTGCAGCCCAGAAACATCCCAAAAGAGCTGCAAGTTTGGAGATGCTCTGACCCATAAAGCCATTACGATTTGGACCTGGTCAAACTCGCTCAAATCCTTACGCTTGCCAATTTTTCTGACACATCAGTTCCACACATCAGCGTGTGTGTCTGTGTAAAATATATATAAACACACTATATGTTAGTTCTAGAAATAGTGCAGAATGCTAAATGTGTATTACTCATTCTTTGTTTAAAAATGATAATATTTCTAAAACACAATCAGGTTTGAATTATATTTGGAATCCCAGTTTTCTATTGTCTGATGCTTTTGGACACCGCTGCATATACCATGGTACTAAATTATTACCATAGTATTTTAATAAAAAACTATAGTGCTTTATGTACAAAAAAACAAAACAAGAGTCTATGTCAAACAATTTTTTTGTTACTTTTTGTTCTGTTGACATGTCGCATTAATGTGATAAGATAGTAAAATTGCAGGAATGTACACAGTTTTTACACTATTTTATTTTACTTTAGATACACTGGATTGTATTAAGATCCTTTGTCAGAGCAAGACATTAAATCAGGCTTTTCTTTATTGCATCATATTGACAATCTCTCGTCTCCATTGGTTACCAGAAACCCCCCCCCACACACACACACATACACACCACCACCACAATTCGATGTGTGCTCTCAACTTATTATCCTTCCCTATCATCTTGCCTAAATTTAGCTCTCCATCTTTCTTTTTCCCTTTTTTCTTCCGCTCCCCTCCTCACGCTTATCACAGTGAGAGATTATTGTGTGTGAATATCTTCGTGTGTGTTCTGCAGGAAGTGTGTAGTGTGGGAAGTGTGCAGTGAGGTTGTGATGTAGAGTATGAAACTGTGTGTGCACCTTTGTGATGAAGATAAACTCCAAGTCTGATATGATGTATAGCATTTATGTGCATTTAATGTGTTTTTTTGTTTTGTTTTTTGTTTTTTATTTGTTTTCATCGGTTACTTAATTGTATCTGTATCTATAGTCTTATGTGTATTATATATAAAAACCCTAAAATGTTTTGGTTTTTAATAGCAAGGAAGACCTAATGGAGTTATAAATTTTGTCTCCAATGTTTCTCCTATAATTCTTTGGAAATAAAATAGAAGCAAATGTTAACGCAGTAAGATTATAAAGAAATAGCATATCTCACAGGATTTGGTTTTGGAAGAATTTGATGAGAACTGCAAAGTTAATTTAGGAATTGATTACACTTTGACATTTTGTTGAGACCATAAGTGAGATTCTTGACAGAATGGAAATTATGTCAGACAACATTCTGGGCAATACTTTTCATTATTTTTTTTTATGTTTGATAATGATAAACAGTGATATTAAAATTTCTATACTAATTTGCCTAAATAAATAATAATAATTGCAACATTTTATCTCGCAATTGCAAGTTTATGTTTCACAAATCTGAGAAATGCAGTCAGAATTGTGAGTTATATACTCGCAACTGTGAAGAAAGTAGGAAGAATTGTGGGTTTATATCTTGAAACTCTATTTATTTCTCGCAATTGGGAGTTTAACTGACTTTATTTCACTGAACTGTTAGATATAAACTCCAAATTGTGAAAAGGTCAGAATTATGATTTATATTTTGCAATTCTAACTTTATTTATAGATACAAACTCACAATTGTAAAGTCAGACATGAACTCGCAATGAGTAAGTTACTTTTAATATTACAATTCTGAATTTTATCTCTCAAAATTGTTAATTTACACTCGCAATTGCAAGAAAAAAGTCTGATTTGTGAGATAAAAAGTCTCAGTTACCTTTTTTGTTTTTTACTCCATGGCGAAAGCAAGCTTCCATATATGGTACCAATATATCCCAATGGAAAGGGTCTAAGTATCATACACACATTGCTGTGCTGTCATTTTTGTGCTCGATGAGGGAGCAACTATCCCCTCACTGAGGCTTATGAGCTCATAACAGCATTTGTGTGGATGTCAAAGCTTGTGTTTTGCTGGTCCCTTGATGATATTACAAATTCAGCTGAGATTTAGAATCTGTGGTTTCTTTTCCTGCTCTAATAGCTCTCCAAATGTTGTCTCAGTTACTGTGAGCAAACTGATGATCTGTCGGTCTGTTGCCGAGCGATTAACATCAGTAATGATGTGATTGTCAGGCTAGTGAAGGGAAATGAGTGGAACCGGATGCTTGACTGCCAGTATTAACTTCACTCAGCACAGGTGTGAAGGTCCGTGTTTCTCTCGTGAATTAGTCATTTATATTCCAGCTGTCGGAATCATAATGAAAGCAAATTGTCTCAGTAAATCTTTGTGATTCACTCCGACTTGCGATTTAAACCTATATGACTCAGGCCGTTATGTTCGCATCTCCCTGTGAATGTTCTGTTTAAATATAAATTACTCATTCATTTCTTCTGAATAACTTGAAAGTAGCGCATTGTTTCCAGTCATTTCAATTGTTCGCTTGAAGTCTATAGTCCAGCATTTTTTGGATTAAAAGAGATAAAACAGATTAAACGGATTACAGAAGTATTTGATTTGAGCAGATAACCAGCCGCTATTACACCTGAGGCGATCAAAAAATCAATTCTAAAAGAACAAAGGAAATTCAAAGTGAGAGAGCTCCTAAAATGACAAAGAATCACTTCTGTCCATGTAGAGATGGTCTGTAGATATAAAGCTGTACATCAGAGCAGAGATCCCAGGTTATGTTTTCAACCTTATAATGTTTTTCATTGATTTCTGGAAGTCATTGCTGTTTTTGCAGCCTCCCATATACTATTTTGATAACATATTCTAATGCCGTGGCTCTCAACCTGGAACCGGGAACCACTAGGGGGCCTGAAGATGACTTAAAATTATGTGAGATAAAACAATGCAAACATTAAAGTTGGTTAAAACTACTAAAAATCAAGATGTTTCTTTGTATTTGGTTATTTACTTAGAATTCAATACTTTTTATTCCACAAGGATGAATTAAATTTATCAAAAGTGACAGCATTTATGATACACTTACAAAAGATTTCCGTTTCAAATGCATGGTGTTGTTTTGAACTCTTGATTCGTCAAAGTTCACGGTTTCAATAAAAATATTAAGCAGCACAACTGTTTTTAGCATTAATAATAATAATGTTTATTGAGCACCAGATCAGCAGATTAGAATGATTTCTGAAGGATCATGTGACAGTATTTCACAATATCATTGTTTTTACTGCATTTTTGATCAAATATATGCAGCCTTGGTGAATATAAGACATCTTTTTTTTTTTTTTTTTTTTTTTAAAATCATACTTACACTCAAGTCATTAATTAAGCTTTATATTTGTTTTTGCTTTTATTGTTGTCGTTATTTTATCTCATTTCCATTACCATAGTATTTGGACAAAGTACCATTGTAAGTAAAACCATGGTCTTTTGAACACTATTGAAATGGTAATGCCATCATATTCTTAGAAATACATGCCACTGAATGCAATACACACAGTATGGTATATACTCATAATACTCATAATATTGCTCTCCCAAATGATCACCTGATTCACAAAACCATCCATCCATTGCTCCCCTGTCCCATCATCATTGCGCAGTTAATGCTTGTTGTCACAGCCACTGGGCTTGTCCGGTTCCTCTCGGTTTCACCTGTTCTGGCTCATCAAACTCTGACATGGAAATGCTGGCAGCTAACTACTCGTACTTGATGGTGTGTGTTAGCGCTGGTGGCCGGGCCCCACGTGGCGTGCCTCTGCTGTCACATCAAGTTAGCGCATTCTAGATGTGACACTTATCAGCATTAGCCACACGCTAATTCATCGGCCACACATTCTGCTGTTTGATTGGTTGTGTAGTCACAGATCAAATATGAAGTGTTATCTGATTGCTGCTTCTGGTAGCCAAGGAGACAGTGTGTGCGTTTTGAAGGGTTCATTGTGCTTGATTCAGCGAATGTGTGTTTGTGTTAAAGGTTGATGCTTGAAGGTTGATTAGCTTTCAAATTAGACTTCATGTTATGTTACCGTGTGACAAATCTTTGCGTGTGCACGCGTGCGTGTATCTGAATGTTTGTGGTTATGTTAAAAGACGTGCCGTTATGCCCTCTCCCCTGTTTTGCACATGCTCAGTTTCTATTTCAGTGTCAATCTGACTTAATTAGCATGACAATTAGGGACTGCTGCCAAGGCAATCAGTTAAATCAATAATGCAATTATGAATACATGAATATTTCAGACAAATTATCCATATTCATCTCATTTTCTCTCTCTGTCTTTGTTTTTCTCCACATGTGCAGACATGGGCTGTAAGTTGCCGAAACCCCGAGGGTCAGATGAAACTCCAGGAAAGATTTTCTCCACCCTCAGAAGAGCGCAAGTGGAGGCACACTCAGGAGTGGCCTACACATACCACTTCCTGGACTTCCTGTTAGGAAAGGAAGGTACACATGCCCATTTCCTCCAGCTACAAACGTTTTATCTATTGAAAAGTACCTTTTACAGGTTTTGTTCTTGTTCATACATAAACATTTAAACTCTTTCTGCGAGAATTTTCCATCATGTAATTGACACAATGCATCCCCGCTATTAACAGAATTTTCTGGCCATCCAAGTGTACATCGGACTATACTCGCTCCCTTGGTCAAAATTGAGGGGGACGAAGCGTCTGTCCCTATAAACTCCCCTTGTCCACTTCCCAAAGTGGAACACACCTCAGAATGGCGGCAGGGATTCCCCCGAGGAGAAGTGTTTGGGGAAGTTTGCGAGTGCATGTCTAAAAGTGGAGTGGACGCCTCCAAGGCCTGTGTCCGAAATGGCTCCCTATACCCTCATTCACTATTCTCTATTAGTTCACTAAGTGTAGTTCACTTGAGGGAGTGAATGAAAATGTAATGAAGGGGCGAGATCCAATTGCGAGCTTTATTCAAAAACGTGGTCAAACAGGCAATGGTCAATGAAACTGCAAACAGTATTGCCAGGGAACAGGCAGGCTCGTCGTAATAATCCAGGCAATAGGTCAAAAGGCAGGCAGATAAACATCAAAAGACAAGAAACAGGCAGAATCCAAAACAGGCAAACAAGACAAGAATGAACGCTCTGAAATGTTACACAGGGATAAACAAGACGTCACAACTAAGTGCGTGTACTTAGTGAACTAATGTTCCTTAAAACTTACCAAAGATCCAGTGATCCATGGATATTGACATGTAGCCAGGAATCGTATTTCCTGCAGTTATATGTGCCTGATTTCGACGCCTGGGAAATACATAAAACAATTTTGCCTGTGAATGAATAGCTATATTGACCAGTGGTTTGGAAAATGGATGGATGGATGGATGATTCAGCTGCGTGCGCCATATTCTGCTCAGACGCAGGAATTCATTCAACATGCGACTCTCACTGTGCATTATGGGTATTCTCCAGCCGTTGAGCATACATCGGTCGTATACTCGTTATTGTGGTGCGTTATGGGATTGAATGAGTGTGCTCAATAACGCCCACTATGGTTTCAGACAACACTTCAAATGGCTGTACCGTCAAATAGTGCTATACTCAAATTTAAGAGTATAGGGGGCAATTTCGGACACAGCAAAGCAATAGAAGTATTGCTTATGCACATGTAAACTAACGCAATCGTCAAACATTCAGTAGCATATAAAAGCTGCTTAACGTTACCAATTGAAGAGGTATAGGACTGTGAAGCTTTGAGGGGGTTGATGGACTCAATATACTCCAGTTCTTGTTTTGATCATCGTTTTGATCATCGTTCGGAATCCATTCCGCAATTTTCTCAGCTTTTTGTTCAAAATGTTTTTAATGAAACATACTCTCATTCAAGTGTTGATAAAACAAAAAAAAATCCTGAAGCTAGAATATTTTTTTTGTTCTTTTGTTTTAAAGTATTGTATTCATGGTGTCAGGACTGCTGGATAGAACAAGTTAAATAACATTGTCATTTCATTTTTTTCTATTATTATTATTTATTCAAATTGACCCTTGAGGCCTTTTCAAACCAACTATAAAGCTAAATAAAAAGTTTTGGTAATTCTAAATGTTTGAGGATAAGCCCACACCATAACTGTAATGATAATGACACAATGGAACAATATTGTCATAATAAAGGGGCAGTTGTGGCCTAATGGTTAGAGAATCGGACTTGTAAGTAGCTCAAAGGTCGCAGATTCGAGTCTCATTTTCCTCAGTACAGGAAAATGTTGGCGGGGAGAGTCAATGAACAGCGCTTTCTTCCACTCTCATTACCCACAACTTCCACTCTCGCAACCCCCAGCCTCTCCCCTGGCATGGCAGCAAAAACGTCTCTGTGTGTGTTTTTATGATGTGTGTGTTCACTACTGTGTATGTGCACTTGGATGGGTGAAATTCAGAGCACAAATTGTGATTAGGGGACACCATACTTGGCCACACGTCATATCATACTTGGCCACAATTCCTTGTTTCCCTTGTTTTGTTTTGAAGGAGTCTTATTTTAAAATGTTTAGTTCATGTGTGCTTTTGTTTTCATTGCAGCCTTGTTTGTTGTCATAGTTACCCTTGTATTGCCATAGTACCGTAATTCATTACCCTCACCTGTTCCTCATCAGCCCCTTGTTATCTTGTACCCCTGTGTTTCAGTAGTCTGTGGTCGGTCATTGTCTTTGTTTGTTTTTGTTCCCTGTCTGATCAAGGATCAGGAATCTACGATTCCTTGTTTGGATTTTGTTCCTGCTCCCTGTTTGGACTATTTCTTAGGTGTTTTTGAATACATTTATGCTGCACTTGGGTTCTCACCTCTCTTCTTCCCTACCACTTTGAAACAAATATATTTAATAGGTCCTCTTTAAAGCAACAGATGACATGACTGCTGGGCATGCTCATAATAAACATAACATTATGGTGTGAATTGGTGTGAATGGGCATTTGTGGTTGTGTTGGTGCATTTCTGGAATATTTATTATTTATGATTGCAAGAGACAGATATGAAACACAAATAATAGCATTTTGTGGGTAAAAAAAATATTAGGAACATTTTTAAAGCTAAAACTCTAACTGGCAGCAAACTGAAATAATCTGAAATACAAAAATTATTAAAACTGGAAAAAAAAAATTAAAGGTTAAAATAAATATTAAAAAGTCTTGTAAAATGTGAAAAGCACATAACAAAAAAAAAAAAAAAAACTTAAACTGAATTTAAAAAAGCCTAATTCAATATATTAAAAAATAATATAGCTGTATATAAATAATACTAAAATAAATATATAATATAAATGATAATTTTCTAAATTTAAAAAAGAGATTTTTCTTCTTTTTATGAGTTAATAATTCATGCATCAGAGGATTAATATACAGAGTGACATGCAGCATAAAAATGATTACTGTTTTTCCAAAATTCAAAGCAACATCCATATTGATATGCATACGCAAATGCACATAAACCACTTTCAGATAATAAAGTGTAAAGCTTCAAACTGGGAAGAAAAAAAGTGTGAGATTAGATTAGAGAGAGAGAGGGAGCGAGAGAGAGTAATAGAGCATCCAAACAGTGTATATTCTTTGAGGGCTTATGTTTCTAAATATACTAATGCTGCTTTTGTTAGTGTGCTTCGAGAGAGGCAATAATGGATCCCGCTGAATTCAGAGAAAGAGGATATGAGACAGGATGAGAGAATATAAGACACAGATTGAAGCTGAAGAACAGACCAGCTCATTTTAATGACTTGAAAGCATAGGAGTATATGAGCCATTACCAAACATAATTACAAGGATATGACCGTGGTTATAAATAGTTGTGTATGCATGGTGGTCAGGGACCTCTTAACAACAGTAAAACCTGAATTTACCGAAATTCTGGGCACCAGCCAATGGTCCTCAGGAAGAAAACATACTTATAAACAAACTAAGTAATGCATTAATAGAAAATATCAAATGTATAGGACATGTGAATGTCAGGGCATAGAAAATATCATGAGCTCGGTACAAAACAATAAAAGTCAAATCAGTTATTTTTATCGGTTCCACCATGGTAAGACTGTATACTATATACTCTTATTGCAATTGGTATCATGAGCTAAAAATAAACATTATTCTGTACGTTTATCTTAGTTAGACTAATATCTATGAATATTCTATTGTTAATACCTTTTTAGGATTTATTGCTTGTTACTGAATTCCTCATTTGTAAGCCTATTTAGAAATAAATGTTTGGTAAGCAAATATTCGTACAGAGCAAACATTTTTTTCCTTCATTTTAAAAATGTGTGAGTAGAAATTAAAAATTTTGCAGTTTAACAGTGACATTTGCAGTTAAAAGTATAATATGTATTTATTTTTTTTGCTCAATATTAACAAAATAAATACATAATCAGTTCTTCCAAAACATGTTTTTTTTTTCTTACCTTGATTTACTATGGTAAGCCTATTATAAGTGTATGTATTTTAGACCAAACTGGGTGGATTTTGATGGAAATTGTGTACATTCGTCATTCGCCTGCACGTGTCTCATCATATCCATGAATTGAGAAAAGTTGCTCTGGCTACTTTGACACGTATGGGAGTGGCATAGATTAAATTCATAGCTCACCCAAAATATTGTAATTCTGTCATAATTTACTCACCCTTATGTTGTTCCAAACCTATATGAGTTTCTTTCTTCTGTTGAAAATAAAAAAAAGATGTTTAGTCACACGTAAGATTAGGGTCAAATTCTCACTATTACCTCAAAAAACTCCTAATTACAGCTTATTAATAGTTAGTAAGGTAGTTGTTAAGTTTGGGTAGGATTTAGGGATGTAGAATATGGTGATGCAGAAAAAGACTTTAATATGTGTTTTATAAGTACTAATAAAACCCAATATCCTGGTATGAGTGCTAATAGAATTGGCGTTAATAAGTGAATTAGAATAGTGTTAATGATATTTTGAAGAATATTGGTAACCAGACATTTACTAAACTAAATATCATATTTTTAATTCATCAGAAGAAAGAAATTTATGCAGGTTTGGAAAACCATAAGGGTAAGTAAATGATAACGAGAAAGGTCGACATGGAGCACACTAAACCTTGAGCCTCCAGGGAATCACCCATTTAAAAAAATTTAAAAACGCTGAACAGAGGAGAGTCTGATGGCAACAAGAGAACATGACAGAGCTTGTAATAAAATATTCAACATTGGCTTGGCTTTTCAGAGATGGCAAGAACTGAGGGATTTGAAATGTAAAAGCAATGTAGAGATGGGTTTTTGTTACTCAACTATAACAATATAGTGTGTTCGCCTTGTTTCTAATCCATTTGTTTTGTACATAGTAAAAGACTTTTCTATTAGTGAAAGTATTTATATAAGATTACATAAGTTTCCTTTTTTGATCTTTTAATAAGTGTTGGACCTAACCGCCCTTTCTATAATAAATATATATATATATATATATAACATAAATGTGTGTGTGTGCAGGTGTGTGTCTGGATCAGTGTGACCTGGATCAAATATTTATTTATAAAAAATTGGAATATGTGAGAACTGGGACAGAGACACTCATTCAGGTTCTGGACACACACACACACTCCAGGCTTTCTGTTTTAGCTGCTTATCGGTAGACAGACAGGCAGGTCATTTATATGTAATATTCACTGATGCCTACAGAGACACCGAGACAAAAAAAAAAAGAGTTTCACTGCAAACTGCTGTGACAGCACGAGTGTGAGGCAGAGATGTTAGAATATGTTTCTGTGTTTGTTTGTTTTGGGGCATCAATATTGAAAGCAACGATAAGTGACTTAATGAATGCGAATGATTGACAGGGACGAAATAACAGAGAGGGGGAAAAGCAGAGAGAGAGAGAGAGAGAGAAAATGCTAGGCATCTTTTTAAGGTTTATCTGATTTTGAGATGTGAGGGGTCAGTTCTAAAATCCAGGATTTATCTATCTGTGTGCATGCACGCGTTTTTGTGATTTATGAGGACACAAATTTTTATAATGGCATGGCTGTGACACTTGTATTACAATGTAAACATGAAATATGAGGCGATTTCATGAGTCCTTATATTTCAAATGGCTTTAAAAACATACTAAACAATGTTTTATTAAAAATGTAAAAATGCACAATGTTTTCTGTGATGTGTAGGTTTAGGTGTAGGGGGACAGAATGGACAGTTTGTACAGAATAAAAACCATTACGCCTATGGAATGTCCTCTCTTTGATAGCGAAACAAACCTGTGTTTGTGTGCGTGCGTGCGTGTGTTTATGCGTGTGTGTGTGTGTGTGTGTGTGTGTGTGTGTAAGAGAGAAAATCAATTGTCTCAGTAACTCAACTGTATTTTTAGCCAAAATCTGGTTTTAATTGAAACTGGTTTCTATAAATAATGCAATTCCGCTCCCTGTCAGGTTATTATAAAATAAAATAAGATCCCCCCCCAGGACCCTCATAAGCAGCAAAAATCCCTCATACTTATGAATCATATAAACACTTACTTTAATATTTATGTCATATCAATATTTAGAGAGTAGTTCTGATAGGTCAGCACAGCAGGAGAAGGGACGGCTATCTAATAGATTTGCTACTAACGCGTTTAGTTCAAAGAATCATTTAAAGGATTGGTTCAATGAAATCAAATTATTTTTGCATTTACAATACAATGAACAACTTGTTTAAATAATAAATGAAAAAAAAATCTATTCTTCTTGTCCTGGTTGCTCATTCAGGGGCGGACTTAACCATTAGGCAAAGGTAGCCGTCTGCCTTGGGCCCCCGAAAGCTAAGGGCCCCCTAAAATGCCTTGTTTATATATACAGGACAACCGTCTACGTGTCCGCGTTGAACGCGCTTTTGGCAGAAAATGCAGGGACATGGTTTCAGCGATGCAGAAAACGCGGACAGAATCGCGGAATCCATTCATAAAAGGGGAATTACTGTGTAACGCGGAATGTCAGGAATGAATGGCTCAGGCACGCGGTTTACTGAATCAAGCGCGATGCTCGCGCTGCTCGTCTGAACAATTCATTCAGAGACACAAAACATAAAGTATTCATGTTTAAATAGTATTTTTGCCGTTTAATATTAACATACACTAGTCCGTATCGCTATTTGATTGCAGTGTACCGACCTGCATTTGATGTATTCATCCAAAATTTGAAAAATTACGTAACATTCCACGTTAAACAGTAAATTCCGATTTTATGAATGGATTCCGCGATTCCGTCCGCGTTTTCTGCATCACGGAAATCGTGAGCATTTACCGTTTCATTTGTGAGAAACACACACACAGAAAAAAAAGATCTTCAAGGCAACCCCTCAAATTAAAGTTTGTTTATACTTTTTAACAGTAGTGTATGTCTAATTTTAACAGTAAACCTCTGTTTAGCGAATGTATAAAAATTTAAGTTTTTTTTAAAGTATTATTTACATATATATTCACATTATATATATATTTTAAAGAATTAGACAGCCCTGCGCTGTGTAAACAACTGTGCAGTGAAAATTACCCCGAAGTACCAGCTAGTGTCCAAACTACTAATACTGTTATAACCCGTTTACATGTGAACATCTACATTATGAAGAAAGTATGGAAGCCTGTTTCCGCCACTGAAAAAAAAAAGATTATTGCGACTTTTTAACTTAGAATTTTTACTTTTTTTCACAGAATTGTGAGATATAAAGTCAGAATTCTGAGGGAAAAAAAAGTCAGAATTCTGAGATAAGTCGCAATAATCTTTTTTTCAGTGGTGGAAACAGGCTTCCATAAGAAAACCATTATAACATGAACAAGAAAAATCTAAACACAACTATGGGACACCGCCATGCAGCAGCAAGCATCACAACAATGAAAGAAACCTCAAGTTTAAATGTGTGCAATCAGGGGCCCATTCCTGTGTTTTGCCTGGGGCCCCCAAATCACTAAATCCGCCCCTGTGCTCATTGGTCAGTATCACGGATGCACGGATATTAATTCTGGCCAATAAGCTGATGATTATTTTCATGTAATTTAACGGCTATGACGCAAGACACCTGCTTGCTTGTTTCCTGTTAGTTTGAGCCATAAAACAGAACAGATTCGTACAGTGTGTTTGTATTTTAGCGCTAATCACACTTGGTTACAAACCCAGTATGTTCAAATCTGTGATTGTCTAGGTGTTTAAGACACAGCTAGATTCAGAGAGCCCAAAAAGGCTCTCTGTTATTGTGTTGTGAGAGTTGAAATTTTAGCACAAAAACACACTTTTCTGCAGGTGGGGTTTAACTGATTTACCAAAGTCTCTGCTTCTCATTTTAAGACCTTGTACATTGATTTACACTGAGGGATATTAGTTTAGAGGGCTGCGTTCTTGAGGTGGAGAATGGTGTTTACTGCAGTGTTTAACCCCCGACTGGGTAAATTCTGTCTTATGAAGGTGGAATTTCCCTGTAGTAAATATAGGGACAGATTATCATATTTTTGGCCTTTCATAAGGAGTGAAATCTTCACAAACAAAAGCATTTTCTCATTCTCTCACGCATAGGTACAGCATAGAGTTCCTTTGCCACAGGCCTTTCGCGGGATCTGCTGGTTAATATAATTCATGCTCTGGACTGGAGTGGAGTTAATAGACGTCATAAAGTCTGAGAAACTTCCGTTCTTTCAGCACTACCTGATGATTGCAAACAGATTTTGTTATTTGTTGAAGTTTTATGAGTGTGTGTCATGAGAGATACAGGGGTCAGTCTCAGGAACGATTTTCCCCATGACTTTATTATACTGATACATTGAAATGGATACTGAACATGTTTGGTGTTGATTTTGTTTTTAAATGTGATCCTTATCTCGTCATATTTGAGAGAGACATAATGCTTCTTTTTTTTTTGTTCAAAAAGAAAATATGTGGTCAGTAAGATTTTTTTGTGTGTGAAATTAATACTTTTATTTAACAAGGATAATGAAAATTGACAGAAAAATACATTTATAATATTACAGAAGATTTTTTTTGTCTCAATTAAACTTAATTTACATCAAAAATGTATCACGGTTGTCAAATTAATAATTAATTATCAAATAAATGAAGTCCTGGTGAGTATAAGAGACTTCTTTTTTTTTAATATATATACAAGGATTACAAATTTAAATTAGAAGCAAATTTATTTCAAACTTCCCAGCTAACAAAAATGTTCTATGAACATTTTGCTAATATTCCCGTTAAGTTATGAAAACATTATTTCTAAAAGTTCCCTGAATGTTTAAAACGGACAGTTTTTTAAATGTTTTAAAAACGTTTTTTTATTGGTTATGCAAATTTTAATACGCAAATGTTAAGGGAACCTTTACCAATAAAAATGTTCCTTTTGAATTTGTACTTTTTGTTACTCTGAATGTTTTAAAAGTTCAGAGTTAATAACATTTAAAAAATGTTAGATGAACGTTCACTAAACTATTTGGACAAAAAAAAGTTCCATGAATAATGTACAAATTGTAACGACTTGTCACTCGAAGTGGGATCCGTAAGTAGGCTTTATTAAACAGTAAAGGTGGTCAGACAGGCAATGGTCAAACAACAGCAGAGAACAGGCAGAATCGTGGTCGTAATACAGGAAATGGTTCAGGGCAGGCAGATAACAATCACTGGTCAGAAAGTCCAATGGGCAGGCAGCAGAGAATCGTAACGGGGATCAGACAGGGTCAATAACAGGAACGCAATAACATTTACATTTAATCATTCAGCAGATTAATAATAATTTCATTTAGCAACTAGGGGTTAGCTGCCTTGCTCAAGGGCACCTTAGTCATGGTATCGAAGGTAGGGATGGGTACCGAAACCCGGTGCTAAACTGGCCCCGGTGCTAAATTATGAAAGACCGTAGTATCGGTAAGATCTGACGCTATCGGTTCTGCTTTCGGTGCTGGAGAAAAAAATAAAAATAAATGTACTATGTATTCCTGCTTGATAATGTTATCGTGCACATTTTATCTCGCCAAGCATTTCTAATTTGCGATAATATTAAGACGTTTGTCTGTGAGATCCGCGAGATCTCTCATGCGCGCCGCGGAGGCTGTCTGTCACACACACACACACACACACACACACACAACAACAACAACAACAATGAGCGCGGCGCACACACTTAAGAGCACAAAAACTCCCGCTTAATACAAAGAGTGACGATGGCTGATAGAGCAACACGTTCAAAAGTGTTTTTATACTTCACTAAAGTTGATGCAGACAACGCTCGTTGTCATGAATGCAACAAGATTTTTGCATGTAAGGGCGGAAACACAAGCAATCTGTCAAAGCATCTTTCAAAAGTGCATTACGTGCAGACAGAGAAATGCCTAGCTAGCTCGTCTCTGGTGGTTGCCCCATCTACGTCAGGTATGCTAAAATCACGTTGAATCAACGTTGTTCACGTCATTTAAAATAAATGTACAATCTCCCTAATTGGTTTGCTTATTTGAAATACTGTTGATTTCTTTTGGGAGAAATGACGTTATGCATTCAACATATTTCTACTTGTTTTTAAAATCACAAATAAAGAAAAATCAGTATGTAAACATTTATATGGCTAAATGCACAGCACTTCAAGTTATTTTACAGAAAAATATAGTTTATTTAATTTTTTTACATTCATTTGTTTTTTGTATAATAGTTATTTGTTCAAACATGGTTGTTTTGTTTACTATAATTAATTTTTATTAATTTTACATTAAAAAAGTAAAGCAATGTAAATTCTGTTCTCAATTTGTTCTTTAAAAAAAAAACACACAACACAAAGTACCGATAAGAATACCGTTAAAGTACCGGACCGTTAACCAGTATCGGTAAGAGTAGTAATACCGTTAAAACCTTAACGATACCCATCCCTAATCGCAGGTGGACAGAGTGCTGTTCATTCACAATCCCCACTTTCAATTCCTGCCGGCATGGGAACCAAACCGGCGACCTTCAGGTTACAAGCCCGTCTCCCTCACCATTAGGCCACAACTGCAATAACAATAAAGAATGCTCAGAAATGCAAACTGTAATAGTACAAGACTGAGTGCAGCTTAAATAGTCCAGGTAATGAGCTGCAGCTGGATGGCGTGATCAGTGCCAAGGTACAGGGCCGATGGGAAATGTAGTATGTGCGTGTGTGTGATTGTGTGTGACAGTATTCCAGTGAGAGCGCCCTCTGATGGCCAGAGGAGGGAATCACGGAGTTCGTCTCTACGAAACAAATAATGTGTTTGTGATAAAGTTTTGAGAACATTATTAAAGACCAGATAACTTTGAAAGAACCTTCTATTAACATTACTGAAATAATATTTGTTCATAACTTCGAGAGAACCATCCAAGAACATTAGCTGAAGTTTTGAGAACTTTCCCTGTTAGCTGGGCTACTGACATGGTTGCACTGAAATTTTCGATCAAACACTAATAACTTAATTTCCTTAGAATTACCTGCATCTAAACAGTCACACAACATCCCAGAAATCACACATACAGGGAGTGCAGAATTATTAGGCAAGTTGTATTTTTGAGGATTAATTTTATTATTGAACAACAACCATGTTCTCAATGAACACAAAAAACTCATTAATATCAAAGCTGAATATTTTTGGAAGTTTTAGTTTTTAGTTTTAGCTATTTTAGGGGGATATCCGTGTGTGCAGGTGACTATTACTGTGCATAATTATTAGGCACCTTAACAAAAAACAAATTTATACCCATTTCAATGATTTATTTTTACCAGTGAAACCAATATAACATCTCAACATTCACAAATATACATTTCTGACATTCAAAAACCAAACAAAAACAAATCAGTGACCAATATAGCCACCTTTCTTTGCAAGGACACTCAAAAGCCTGCCATCCATGGATTCTGTCAGTGTTTTGATCTGTTCACCATCAACATGTGCAGCAGCAACCACAGCCTCCCAGACACTGTTCAGAGAGGTGTACTGTTTTCCCTCCTTGTAAATCGCACATTTGATGATGGACCACAGGTTCTCAATGGGGTTCAGATCAGGTGAACAAGGAGGCCATATCATTAGATTTTCTTTTTTATACCCTTCTTGCCCACGCCACTGTGATTACTTGGACGCGTGTGATGGAGCATTGTCCTGCATGAAAAATCATGTTTTTCTTGAAGGATTTAGACTTCTTCCTGTACCACTGCTTGAAGAACTTGTCTTCCAGAAACTGGCAGTAGGACTGGGAGTTGAGCTTGACTCCATCCTCAACCCGAAAAGGCCCCACAAGCTCATCTTTGATGATACCAGCCCAAACCAGTACTCCACCTCCACCTTGCTGGCGTCTGAGTCGGACTGGAGCTCTCTGCCCTTTACCAATCCAGCCACGGGCCCATCCATCTGGCCCATCAAGACTCACTCTCATTTCATCAGTCCATAAAACCTTAGAAAAATCAGTCTTGAGATATTTCTTGGCCCAGTCTTGACGTTTCAGCTTGTGTGTCTTGTTCAGTGGTGGTCGACTTTCTGCCTTTCTTACCTTGGCCATGTCTCTGAGTATTGCACACCTTGTGCTTTTGGGCACTCCAGTGATGTTGCAGCTCTGAAATATGGCCAAACTGGTGGCAAGTGGCATCTTGGCAGCTGCACGCTTCACTTTTCTCAGTTCACGGGCAGTTATTTTGCGCCTTGTTTTTTCCACACGCTTCTTGCGACCCTGTTGACTATTTTGAATGAAACGCTTGATTGTTCGATGATCACGCTTCAGAAGCTTGGCTATTTTAAGACTTCTGCTTCCCTCTGCAATATATCTCACTATTTTTGACTTTTCTGAGCCTGTCAAGTCCTTCTTTTGACCCATTTTGCCAAAGGAAAGGAAGTTGCCTAATAATTATGCACACCTGATATAGGGTGTTGATGTCATTAGACCACACCCCTTCTCATTACAGAGATGCACATCACCTAATATGCTTAATTGGTAGTAGGCTTTCCAGCCTATACAGCTTGGAGTAAGACAACATGCATAACGAGGATGATGTGGTCAAAATACTCATTTGCCTAATAATTCTGCACTCCCTGTATACAATCATTTCACCCATAAGTTCATCTTGCTGAACCGCGCTGATATTTCTTTTATTTAAACACTAATAAACCCCCCTCAGAGTCAAAGCGTGTTCAGACCATCACAGTTTTGTTTAAACAAGCTCGTCACACCTCTGAAAGATGATTGCAGTCAAGCAGTGCTCAGATTACAGCTCACTGCGGCCCTTAATAGTGCTCTGAATAATGAGTGCTGGAAATTAACTTTAATTACTGATTCCAGAAACAATTTGCTTGTAAAACCATTTCAGCAGAATACTTTCAAACAGTTTCTACAGCATTTCAGTTTGAGTGTCAATGACCATGTCAGAAAGTGAGCTTCTTGACATGTTTTTTGGCAGAGATGACTAAATGAAATGGTTTGCTCCTATCTTCTCATTTTTGTCTTCTGTCATTCCACCCCCCATTTCCACATTATGTTGTTGAGTATGTGGTGGAGGTGAATATATTAATTCGAAAATGCTTACATTAGTCACCAGTTCAGTTCGGTCATCAGTTTTAGGATATTGGCATACGTAGGACTATAGGGCTAGTTGTCACATTTTTTTTCCTCTGGTGAATATCTAGGCTTATTTTTAGGTTAAGGTTTAGATACATTCCTTAATACATTCAAAAGTTTGGGGTTGGCAAGATTTTTTTGAGATGATTTTGAAAGAAGTCTCTTATGCTCACCAAGGCTGCATTTATTTGAGTAAAAATAGTGATATTGTGAAATATGATCAGAATTGAAAATAATTGTTTTTAGATTTGATATATATTCAAAATGTATTTTATTCCTGTGATGACCAAGCTGATTTGATGACCAATTTTTAGCAGTCCTTACATTAGTGTCAATAGGGGTGTAACGATACCCTCATGCCACGATTCGACGTATCACGATAAGATATTATTGCGATACTGCAAGATATATGGTAAAATAATAACAAAAAATGGACTGTTAATTAAAATGCTAAATTTGGTATTACATTTGGGAGTGGAAATGAATTGGCTTGGACTTGGTGCTGGTAACCCTATGCACAGGACAATGGTGAGACCAGAAGGATTCTGACGTTGAAACACAGATTTATTTTAGATGAATATATTTGCACTCTGTCACTGACTAGATATATTTAAAATAACGTAGGCTTTTTTACTGGTAACAACTGGGATCCACAGATATTCCCCCATTCCTCTATTACTCCAATGAGTAAAACTCATTTTTCATCATGGGTCAACTATGCACAACACATATTGTCATTATGTTGCGATATGTTATGACATGATATATTGTTACACCCCGATGTCAAATGATCCTTCAGAAATCATTCTAATATGCTGATAGTCCTCAAGAAACATTTCTCATTATTATCAAAACCATTGTGTTGATTATTATTTTTCTGGAAACCGTGATAAAGTTTTCTTTTTTTGGATTCTTTGATAAATAGAAAGCATGAATAGAAATATTTATTTCAAAAAGAATGTTTTTGTAACAATGTCAAAGTCTTTAATGTCACTTGCGATCAATTTAATGCATCTTTGCTGAATACAATTATTAATTGTACTGAAATATTAATGATTAAATTGAAATAATTCTTGATTTATTTGTTTTATTTGTGTGTTTTTGTGCATCATTTAAGTAATCAGTATATTTTCTGGGAAATGTATTTTTATTTGTTTTATTATGGTTATTATTATTTTAATTTTAACATTATAATAAGTAAGTTGTCGTGATGGTAAAGCTAGCAGTAGTAGCTTTGTCAGGCCAAATACTGATAGTTTAAAGATAGATGCTCATTTCTCTGTTTGTGCCTGTCTGACTCTCTCTCTCTCTCTCTCTCTCTCTCTCTCTCTCTGTCTCTTCAGAGGTGACAGTGTCCTCATTGCTGTGTCTGTCGTCAGTTAGAGAGCTTCCAGTGCAGGTGTGTGAGTTGTATCAGAAAGGATTCGTACTGGCTGCTGTCCATCCCTTTGTTCACTCCGGCGGCCCTTCTAGTGCTAACCTACAGAAGCAGTTACACCGAGCCGTGCTCATTAGACAAACACACAGGTATGCACACAAACCTTGGCTATGCACAGAAACAATGTTCGGTACACATCAATCAACATTTTCAGCAGTTATAATTTTGCAACTATGTTGCATTCTTAAATCAAATAAAGTGGCGTTGTGAACGTCTTAGAAATAAAAAGTTGCTTTACATTTTAGTTTATTTGAAAATATTATCAATTAAAAGTTAAAAAATGTACATTTAGAATTGTGACACTATTACCTTAACATTTAGGGTCTGTAAGATTTAAAAAAACATATAGTAACACATTATTTTACAGTTCAATTCTCAATATTAACTAGTTGCTTATTAGCATTACTTGGATATTGGCTGTTTATTAGTGCTTATGAAGCACATTTTAATGCCTTATTCAGCATGACCTTATTCTACATGCATTATCCTTATCTATTAATAAACAGTAAATTAGGAGTTTTTTGGGGCAAAATTTGTAGTTAATAATGAATGTGTGTTCCGTATACTGAAATATTACCAATAAATACTTTAATTCAACAAGAATGCATTAAATTGATCAAAAGTGATAGTAAAAACATTTATATTGTTACAAATGTAACAAATTTATTTTGCAAAAAAAATCTTTATAAAATTAATAATAACTTTCGAAATATTTCTAGAAAAAACACACATCATAGACAGTTTTCACAAAAATATTAAGCAGCAAAACTATTTTCAACATTGATAATAATAATAAGATATGTTTCTTAAGTAACAAATCAGCATATTAGAATGATTTCTGAAGGAACATGTGACGCTGAAATTCATCTTTACTATGACAGGAATATATATATATTCAACTAGTGAACAGTACTGTATATTAGTTCTAGTTTATTCCGGTATTGCATTGCATTGTGGGATTTTGTTCCATGTTCAGTAAGCTGTGTTGTGTAGGTCTACCTAACATTATTGGTTAATGTAATTGGTAATCCAAGTATTCTACACAATTTCACATATGCAGATAATGTGCATGCTCTGCACAGTATACATATTCTATCAACCTGTAAAAGCGGATGCAGCCATTTGTAAGCTGAGTGTGCAAGGCTTCTGTTGTTTTTCGCTTCCAGTTATTTTTGGCTGTACAAAACAGCTTGTTATGCTGCTTGATATTACAAACAATTTTATTTTAACCTATTTTCTTATTTATATACACTGGTAGTGCAAATAGTTTTACGGTTTGCTGCGTTTTGTTATTATTATAGTTCTGTACATATAGTGGATAATGAATCTGAAGTCATGCACATTCACAGGAAATGGCTTACTTTTATGTTGCGAAATAAGATGGGTGGTGCAGTAGCAGACATTATCCAAGTGACATGACAGGAAGAGGAAAGTTGTTTCAATAAGTTGAAATTTTCCGTTTTTAAACATATTAAAACACAACATAAATGTCCCAGGCCTGGTCCTTTCTCCTCCTTCACTGTCATCACTCCTCCTTTTTTTCCTTCTGGAGCTCCTCCGTGGGACTTGAGACCAGTTTGGACCGTTTGCACGCCACAAACCTCGCTCTGTTCCCATGGCTCTCGGCTCCGTCCTTCTTGCCACAAGGGATTTTTTTTTCCTTGGAATAAGATTCATAGATGAATCAAGACAGAGTAAATGTGTATTAGAATTATGGATGTTTTGTTGTGCTTTTTTGTTACAGTGGCTCCGACAGTGGTCTGCTGAACTGGGTGGAGCCTCATCTCACAACAGATGTGTGTTACCATGGTCACCAGGACCCTGACCCAGAAGTCATACAGGGCTATGTGAAAAAGGTTAGACCTTCTTTAAAAGTGAATATGTTTTCATGGAAACAGAGAGCAGGAGGTCAATTTGTTTTTCATTCACTAAACTTTAGTGGCACACTTAGTGTCATCACTCAATTAAAGATGGAACCAAAAACCCATTTACTTCAAACTCTCTCTATTGTGGTCTTACAATACGGCTGTAAAACTGAAAACATAAGCTGACAGGCTGCTGCATAGACACTGACACCCCGCATTCATCTGCCATTCCATTAGTCGTCACCCCCTTGCCTTTTCAGTAATTGCATTTATCTGGAGATAAGCAGTGTTTGACTAAGTGTGTGTGTGTGTGTGTGTGTGTTGAAGTGTTTGCTGCCTGTGGCATTTACAGATGATTTAGACATATACGTATGTGTGGCATGACAGTTTGATGATTGGAAAATATGGTTTTCATTAACATTTCCTGTCACAGCTCCACAGAGCTTATTTTAAAAGCATCTGCAGGAATACGCACCACCTTCCTCCTCCAAAGACACTGTAAAATTATTCATATTACACTGGAATCCATTTACATTCATTGTCAACTTTGATTGTACACTTTGAATAGAACAGGTGTTATGATGAATGTCTCAATGTTTTCAATCGGTCCTGGTTTTTTGGGGGGGGGGGATGCAGGTGCAGGATTTGGCTGATCAGGGTGATCTGTTTGCGGGGTTTTTGCCCCAGCCCGGCGGGGGTCCATGTTTTCTCGGTCACTGGGAACCAGAAGAGCTTTCCTCCTTGCACTCCAGCCCCTGTTCTGTGCATCAGAGCAGCAGACCTCCAACCCTCAGCCCTGTGAGCGAGCGGAGCCAACAGGATAGAGACGATGGGGATCATCGAAACCAGAATCACACAAACTTGAATCCAGATTTTGAGAACCAGAGCCAACATGATGAAAGTTTTATGAACCACAGCACTGAGAGCAGCCAGTGCTGGAATAATCAGAATCCTTTCACTGAGAGCCATCAGTGTCCAGAGTATCAGTATCTGAATGTTGAACGTGAACGGACACAAGATGAAGATTTAAAGAACCGAGTGTCGTCGCATGAGTTTATATTAAGCTCTTGTGCACCAGAGGCACATCAGACCCCGAGTACTAGAATGCAGCCGGTCCCACCCAGCTGTGATTTGGCAGAAAAACACAAAAGAGAGCACAGAGAGCTGGTCAAAAGTCAAGACAAACCCAGCAAGTGCACTGGAACCACCCAGATGTTGAATCGTAAGTGTGCAATCTGCAGAAATACACAAAGTGCTGGTGGAAAAAAGCAAAAAACATGTTTTCTTTTAGATTATATCAAGATGAATATATCAAATAAGATGAGCAATTAATAATTTGCAGGTGCGTAAAGAAAACATTATTGCAAATAATCTGATTTGATCAGATTTCATCATGAAATCTCAGTATTGGTCGTGATTTGGCTCATAGTATTGCATCATAGTAAAATGTGGATATTGACAAACTATTTCTCAATACTTGGGTCACAAACTTTTCACACAGAGAGCACAACAGAAATCTATGTGGGTTGAAATGGATCATTTATCATTGCTTTGGCACAAAATGCATTCAATGACTACATCTTTCAAATTACGCCAAAACTCAGAGCACCTACAGGTCAGTTTTCACATGCTTACATACTGTTTTCAAAATTGTTAGGCTTAAGTTCAAAACAACAACATAACACAAAACTGATTAAGACAGAAATATGCAGCGTTTCTACAGTAATATTTTAACGAAATATATTCTGAATCTAAAACATGAAATGCTATCAAAGCAATTAGATGAAACTGAACACCTACACAAGCATGAGCCTTTCAATTTCATTATCATTTCATTCAAAGGGGAAAACTTCGGAATAAATTTGTACTGTTATGTAAACATGGTTCATGTAACATAAACTGCAGTGAATTATAAACAACAGAGAGTGTTATTCTTGTTTTGTTAAGAAATTTTACAAAAGAAAAAGTATAACGTTACCTGATTTTACTGTTTTTAGTGTTTTATGATTGACAACGTGTGTTTTCTGGGTGAAAACCTTTGCTAGTGTTCTGGAAGAATGAGTTGATTTGAGACATGTATTAAGTGTTTTGGTAGATTTAGTGCATTTTGAATGTGAAATTAACTGCTGTGCCAAGATGAAAGTTGAACTGTGGGAAGAGTTTTGAAAAAGTGACCTAAGTATTAAGAAATGTGTCCTAGCGATTGTAAAAAAAAAAAAAAAAAACACTGCAAACTTGCTGATTCGCTGCATCTGAAATCGAATACTTCCCTAATATATAGTATGTGAAAAACAGTACAACAATGGAGTACTATGTCCGAATACATAGTATTCGAAAAACAGTATGCGAAAAGTACCCGGATGACCTAATGCTTCCACTGAGATTCTGAAGTGGGCAATCAATGGACACTTTGCTATCCCATGACACGCAACTGAAGCCATAGGCCACATGACATTGACAACATGGCGGATATAGAAAATCCGAATGTCATTCATAGTACACACATTCATACTATATAGAACTTAATTTTTTAATGGACATAAATAGGTTTTTATGTAGTATTTACTATGTAGTTCTTTATATAGTACTTTCTATATAGTATGCCATTTAGTATTCTATATAATGTCTCTTTGAGTGAGCCATTGAATCATTTACTCAACCAATTCGTTCAAACACACTGATTCATTTAGGAAAGCAACTGCTGTGTGCAGTGGAAATATTTTTATTTGCAGAGCAAAAGTAGACAAAGTAACTAAGAATATTGTGTTTAAACATTAACTTTAAAACAAAAACTGCTGTATAAAATCAACAGCACTCTCTATCGCGGTGTTTGCCCATTTATCAGCGGCTTCATTTTTCACAGATATTCGTAGCAACAGTCTTGCTCATGTAGCAATTGCTTATCCAAGTTTGTTTATAATTATCTGGCTTTTTAAGTCTGAATCAATATGTAGCAACAGAAATCTGAGAAACAAACACTTTTATCAAGTATTTGTCTCTGAACGTGTAGGTGTGCAGGTGTTCGCGCTGTACAACCATACGATAGTTCCGTCGGGATCGCCAAAATTCTTTTCTCTGAGGGTTCCGCTACAGGTGCAAAGGGAGGCGGGGCTTGTTAGCTCGGTGGACTCTCATTGGCTGGATCACATGACGCAGCACTTTCGAAGTGGCGCACAGCTCATCGACGGCTACTTTCACCTGGGAGATAATGCAGGTACTGGAGATGTTGTAACAATTTACAAATGGTACAAATTCAAATTTTCCTGAATGTAAAAATATATGTTCTACTAATGTATTCCATTTAATCATTTAGCGAGTTTAAATGAAATAATGATAAATTAGAAAATATATAAATGTGATATAATTCATAGCATATAATAATAAAAACAGAATAATACAATTCTAAAATAATGATACAATTATGTTATTAATCAGTTTAGCAGTTTAACTTTAACTAAGTCTGTTCATTTGTCCTATCTATCTGAATAGGGAAATCCTAAAATCCCCAAAACTTGCCATACTCACATTTAAAGAACAGCAACTTATTCTTATTGTTGTTTCTTATGATTCTTATACTTATTCTGCCGTACTGCACGTTGCACTTTCTCCCATTCATTGTAATATTAATAACCCCATTCTTTGAATTCATATCAACATTTTCCAATCCTTTTCTTTATCTTCAGCATCTTCTTCCACTGTGGAGAGTGTTTTTATCTTCCAGAGTCCTTCAGGTGATGTTGGGCCAACCACAGTGTACGACGCTATTGTAGTTGAGCAATGGACTGTGATAGATGTAAGTCTACACTGTTACATCCCGCATTCAATTCAATGATTTATTATATAATTTGAGGTACGTTTACACCTTTCTTCTTATGAAGTGACTTTTAAATGAGTGCAGACATGTGCACATTCACGCAATTTGTCTCAATTTCATTCATTCACACATTAAGTTGTTTAAATGACACCTGTTTTTTGCAGGGTGTTGCAGTGAAGGCAGACTACATCCCCCTGCTCCAGTCTCTGGCTCCATACGGCTGGAGACTAATGTGTGTGCTGCCCACTCCCATCGCCAAAATGAAAAGGTCCCAAATTCATACTAAACCCTTAATCAAGGCCATTACGTTCAATGACACGGTGTAGGGGCTATTTATAGTATAAACATCACCGGAGAAAGAAGTCTTCTCTTAGTTTTTATTCTTTCTTTAAACAGCTCTTACACACTCCTGATTTGTTATTTTTGTCTTAGTGATGGAAGTTTGGCCACAAAACAGATCCTCTTCCTCCAGAGACCTACTCTGCCTCGCAAGAGGAGAGACTTGACGGTGTGTGTGTATGCATGGCATAACATTTATTTCTGCCACAAAAGAAAAGATTCTGCTAAAATTAGATTAGTTGTCTAAGAGAACTGTGTGAAATTGTAATAGCGTTGTCAGTTCGCTTTAAAATCCTCAAAAGTAGCTTAGTGTCTGACAGTTTGTGTGTATGTTTTCCAGAAACTGCACCTCAGAGGTCAAAATAAAAGAAACTTGAATAGTAAGAGGACATCAGAGAGGGAGATATCACCGCTGGCAACGATTGAGAGAGAAATGGAAAGAATGGAGAGAGAAAACACTAGTCTGATGAGACAACGTGAGATCATCCAAAAGGAAAATGGGCAGACTTTGCCAGAAAGCCCAGAGAGGAGATATCAAGCGGAAAGGACGGTGGAATTCCACACACAGAGGATGGACATCCCAAACGTCAGCCCACCAAAAAAGGACGGCATTACAGACAGCGATCAGGAATTAAAGCGCACGATTTCGTGTGGTAAATTAGAGGAAGTGCGAGCGGTGGTAACCGAGAGAGCTTTATTCTCTGGAGTGTGCTGACAGTATTCATTTATGCATATTTAACCATTACAATATGTTCATGTTTATTCAGGCAGAACACACTCTCATCAGGCCATTGTCTGGGCATATACATCTGCTGACAGAGTAACTGTCCTGGTAAGATTGCGAAGAGGTGTTTGAATCTCGTCATTTGGGTTTTTAAGATGAATTGCTGTAGGAAATGGCTAGAGATTCAAACAAATATGTGAAAATGTCCATTCAAGTGCTGACCAATGTGTCGAATCTGTGATGTTAACTCGTTTTATTACACATAATATTAGCAAATTCAATATGTCATACACTAGCTCAAATGCATAAAATCCTCAAGATTTTCATTTATTGAAGACAGTCACAGTTAGGATGGCAGTAACGGATGTCTTTGTTAAGTAACAGTTATAGTGAACGTCTGTGAATGGTGTAAATAATAATAAAAAAAAAAACTCAATTATAGGCTTAAGATGCAAATTAAAGACGCGTTATTTACAGCAACAGCTTGCCGTTTTCTTCCGTTTCATTGTCATTTTTCATTAGGATTTTAAACAATTCCTCACTATTAGTGGTAAAGAATTTGTTTTCAAGATCCAGGGGCGTAGCAACCGTCCTCCCTAATTTGTGGGAGATAATTATATTTTAAGAGTTTAATTTTGCTTAATTATAATGCAAAATAAATCACCACGGCAGCCGTGGTCTAACTTTATACAGTAAAATTAGATAATTAGGATCAGGCTTAAAAAAAAAGGCATGACTTGCACTTATTAAATATTAGCATATTATTAGATGGGCACTCATGGGGTGTTATGAATGTGGCTGCCAAGTGAACTGGCTAGCCTTAAAGTCAGCATTTCTTCTCTATGACGTCTCTTATTCCTGAACAAGAAAAGATGTAGGGCGGAACTTGATTTTGTCCATCGCGACCTGATTGGATTGTTAGATGGCTGTTGTTTGCCGTTGATCATGTGAGTGACAGGTTGTCCCGCCCTCATGTTGGTAAACATGTTATTGCAAGAGGGAGGGGATGCTGTTTGATTAAAGATTATGAGGGCACATGGATTTAAAAAAATGACGTGCATGGATAAATTTATAATACTCCTTTTATAATTTATAATCATACTTTAATATTCCATTTGTCAAGTTTGAGTTGTTTGAATTTTGACTTTAAAAAAGGAACTTCTACCAGGTTTAACAGCTTTCAGCAAATTAGGACTATATATAAATAGCAAAAATGTTTTATGTTTTGTCGCCCCACTTTTCCGATCATTTCTACGCCCCTGTGAAGAACGTTTGTAATGAATAAATGTGTTCTAAAATGCAAAAAACATATAGAATCATTCACAGATCTCAAAAAAAACAAAACAACAAAAGTGCAATTTGAGTGTGCAATCTTTCAACGTGCCCTGAAAGCAGGACTCCTGACGTTAACCAGCAAATGAACTATACTATAAAGCATTACAGTGCTTGTTATGGTCGATTTGTTGTCCGTCTTTAAAATGAGGTATAACAAAAATAGAGTCAAGAAAATTGCTTGTTCAAATGTGGAGAATGCAGACTAGTGTCTGTTGTGCATTTCGACAGATCGTAAAGTTACAGGTCCGTTGCCATTAAAGTCTGTTTCTATAATGACACCGATGCAAATGCATCCATCACTGTTGCCTCTGTTTTGGCCGGAGTTGTAAAGCTACCACCATTTCTCAAAAAGGATTCTGTCCTCCGGTAGGCCGATTCTCTTCAGGTCTGAACTCACTTTCTCTATCATAGGAGGGGGGCCACAAAGATAACACAGTGTGCGCTCAGAGTCTACATAACGCTGAAGCTCCTCTTCTGATATCCTTCCACCTGCAGAGACACAAGAATATGTGACACATCATGTCTTTAGGTAACAAATAGCAAAAATATCAACTGTAGACGTTTCTACTCACTTATGGTGTGAGGCTGAAGTTCCTGCTCTATGTCAGAGCTCTGCTGGGTAACATGGAAATCACAGGAGACGCTATCTGGTCGCTCACGACAAATGTCAAGAATGGTGTTCTAAATAGAGCAGATATCTAAAAATCAATTGGCAGTTTCCATCTCACTTCAGTAACAAGTCAAGGGTATACTTGCCTTGAAGAGCAGCTCTTTGGTGTTCTTGGCGCTGTAGCACAGGTGTGTGTGCCCTGGAGTGTACCGGTGACCATCTGCGAGTCTGAGCAGATCAGCTGCATGCAGCAGAATGGAGTACACAGGATTGATGCCCACACCGCCAGCTATCAGCAACAGGTCGACCACAGGGTCAGAAGGTTGAGGGTCAAAGAAGAAATTACCTCCCACCCTCACAGCTACCTGAGAGTCCACAGAGCACTAAAGCAGAGGAGGACAAATAGGAATTTACTCATATATATATATATATATACACACAAGAAATGTCGTCAAAACAAACTGCCATTTGCAACCAGCAATGCATTTCAGAGTGAAAGAGGATATTCAGTGGTTATGAAGACTAACTTTCAATAAAAACATGGAAAAGAATATTCAAAATAAAAATAAATTAAAAATCTGAATAATGGTGTGAATTCCATTACAGACTGTGCAAAAGTGTGAAAGATTGTTTTTGTTTTTTTTTAAAAAGTAACAAATGTATTTTCCAATTCAAATAATTGCTGTTCTTTTGAATCTTCCAACAAAAATATGAAACATCAACACTGATAATAATAATAATAAATTCTTGAGCATCAAATCTGCATATTACAATGATTTCTGAAAGATCACGTGACACTGAAAACTGGAGTAATGCTGAAAATAATGGAATAAATGACATTAAGATATATTAAAATAGAAACAGTTGTTTTAAATTGTAATAATATTTTTCAATATAACCGTTTTTACAATATTTTTGATCAAATAAACGCAGCCTTGGTGAGTATAAGAAACTTCTTTCAAAGACATAAAAACAATCTTTCCAAACTTTTGAAAGGTAGTGTATAATTTTTCATTCCCTCACTTTCGTGTGAATCCAGTGTGCTGGAGGATGGCGTGTGTATTTCACGGCCAGTTCGATCACTCCCTCTCTCTGCAGTAGGCCGGGATTTGAGCAAATGGAGAAACCACCCACTGTTTCCACACCTGGGATGTAGAAATCCACCCTGTGAAAAAGGGTACAATTCAAAATTATTAATATAATATAATATTATATATGTCACACTACTGAAACATGTCATTTTCCTGATGCATTCACTACACTTAAAAACTTACAACACAACTACATAAAATACTTTTAGAAAGTTAAGAGAAAGCATAGATTCTGCCCACACAGTGACATTCTAGGACAACAAAACCCATGTGTCCAATATTGCTTATGTTAATAATACTGAAAAAAACCTAAAGCAACATATGCTTTGAGAATCACCATATGTGTATGCAGAGCATGAATAAGCCATAAGCACATATGTCGGGGTGCGCACACACACATGTACACGCACTCGCACTTACACACACACACACACACACACACACACACACACACACTCTCTCACACACACACTCTCTCAAACACATCATGTTCCTCATGTTCTTCAGCAGGAACACAACATCATATGGTCTGGAGGAGTTTCTGTGCATACATCTGCATAAATCATCACCTGACTTTTTCACCTCACTCAGACTCCCTCAGAACTCACACACAAAATGCAATAAGGCACAACGAGAGGGAGAGCAGAAAGTGAGAGAGAAAGTGTGAGCAGAGGTTGATGCAAGAATAGATTTTGTTTTTTTTTTTTCAGTGGTTTGCTGATAACACATCTCACACTGAATTAAGTGAGAATCTTAAGTGAGAGGAAAGCACCATCTCCTGGCCGTTTGGCAAATTACATGTCTTCTCATCCATTAGTCTCTTTCAACCGGAAATAAAATAACATCTAGAAACAGCATTAGCTCCAAGCTGTCTAGATTAGCGTTTCCCAACTTTCATTGTCTTATATACCACACTGCCCCATCATACTATACTGGATATCATTTAGTACACCATTCTTACCACTGTCCAGCACGGAAACTGAAGTCAGGATGTGGCACCTCCAGTCTCAGTCGCTTTACAGTATCAGATTCGTTCGTAATGTCACTAACACGTGCAGGGAAAAGTTCCTGGATACAAAATCACGTGTTTACAGAATTTACAATAATTCCCACATTTCAGCCTCTCATGCTTTTAAATGTAATGCTTTATTCCATGCAGTACAATTGAAAGCCATAATACATTTGTTTATACCACTCATAACTATACACACATTCAATGACTGAAGTGTAAAATATAATCAGCATGATATGTTAATGAAATCACACTATACTCTCCAGTATGCTACATATCTACAAATTAAAGAGTAAAGTTCATCCAAAAATGAAAATTCTGCCATTAATTACTCACCCTCATGTCATTCTACATATTCGTCCATCTTCAGAACACAAATTAACATATTATTTGATCAAATCTGATGGTTCAGTGAGGCCTCTATTGCCAGCAAGGCAATTAACATTTTCAGATGCCCAGAAAGGTACTAAAACATATTTAAAACAGTTCATGTGACTACAGTGGTTCAGCTTTAATATTATAAAGCAATGAGAATACTTTTTGTGCGCCAAAAAAACAAAACGACTTTATTCAACAAAATCTAGTAACGGCCGATTTCAAAACATGATTTCAAAGCTTTACGAATCTTTCTTTATGAATCAAAGGTTCGGTACGCCAAAGTCACATGATTTTAGTAAACGAGGCTTCGTTAGGTCATAAATGTTTTGCAATTTTAATAGTTCACATGATTATGCAGCCGTTTGAATCAAAGGGAATCATTGACTCGAAACAAATGATTCGTAAAGCTTCGAAGCAGTGTTTTGAAATCTGCCATCACTAGATATTGTTGAAAAGTCGCTATTTTGTTTTTTTTGCCGCACAAAAAGTATCCTCGTCGTTTTATAATATTAAGGTTGAACCACTGTACTCACATGAACTGTTTTAAATGCGTCTTTAGTACCTTCTGAAAGTGTTAATTATCTCGATGAGCCATCGGATTTCATCAAAAATATCTTCATTTGTGTTCCGAAGATCAACGAAGGTCTTACGGGTTTGGAGCGACATGAGGATGAGTAAGTAATGACAGAATTTTCATTTTTGGGTGAATTAACCCTTTAAAGTAGTACAAATATAATTTTTAAAGTAGAAATAAATAATGAATAAACAAGTAAATAAAGAAATGACGTCATCTTGAACAGTCTCGTGACAAAAATCAAATGACATTGTTAAGTGCACTTTCTGTGACAGCTGCCCTGAGACTGTAATCCATCTGTTCTGGCACTGCCCACTGGTAAGACCATTTTGGCAAAATATTTGTGATTATATAGCAAAAAATATAGATAACCATTCTGTGTTGTTATGGAAGGAGGTAGTATTTGGTTATATGGAGGAATGGAAAGACAAGCGCAACTAGATCTATATAAAAAAAACCTGATACTATTAATGGCAAAGTATCAAATTCATAAATGCAAGTTTTCTTACAAAAAACCCTGTTTGATTTCCTTTAAGAAAGAATTTGAACATTATATTGTCTCTTTACAATAAAATTTGTAAACTTTTCAATGGTTTTGTTTAAACTTTGCTTAAGCCCTCCTAGCGTGCTTTTATTTGTTACATATGTGGTGTTATATAATGTACTTTGTAACCTTCTTTATCTAATAAAAAATTTAAAAAAATAAAAATTCAAATGACATTGTCTGAACTTTCACCTACTTGGCCACATCTTTTACAGAGGAAACTATGGTCAACACGGAAAGGGTTTCATCAAATATAGATAAAGAGATCTAGGAAGACTCACCATGACTCTGTGAATGTTCGCAGTTCTCTCTAGATGGTCAGTCTGTCTTCTGGAAGACATTTTTCTGAAACGAGTTTGGTCAAGTTCAGGTTGAACACAAAGGAAACTTCTAGGGTCTAAACACTGACTGTGGCTCAAAATCAGTGAGCTCCCCGCTAACTAAACAGTATTTTTGTTGCAACACAACCACTTTGTCCACTTTGCCTCTAGAAGCAGCTCCAGATTCTGGATACTCACCGCGTGACTGTGTCTTTACATGAACACAAAACAGCTGGTCTGAACAGTTTCAATCCACCTGCGAAATTTCTGCCCACTATCCTTACAAAACAGGGGACACTCATGATCGGATATGACCCCGGTCCAACACCTGAAAATATCAAACACAACGCAAGTTAGTTATTGTATTCGTTGAGAAATAACCAACGACATTGAAATCTGTCACGAGCTCATTCTCTCAACGGCTGATATGAAGTGACATTCACACACGTGAGCAGTAAGCAATTTATCCCTGTTGTTAATAAAAAAGGACCAGTTTTATGTTCAATTTACCTTTAAGATTAAATATAAAAAATACTCAAACTAAGCGGACAAAGTATAACGAGTTTATATGCTAAAAAGGCAGAATACTTTGCGTCAAAAATATTCACCTCTGTCACTCCGTTTCTTCTTCGTCTGTGCTCAATGATGGTGAACACAGTCTATGGCGCCCCTCAGTGGTCGTTTTGTGCAAAGCATTATGAAATAACGTCAAACAATTCAAATAAAATTGGTAATATTGATTTATTGTATCAATTAAGTGCTGGCTTTGAAATAAATATAACCCCAAATCAAGACAATGGTGTAAATATTAACGACAAAAATAATTTTACACGAACTGAACAGCCTCTGGTGGGCAAAGGAAACATCGCGATATGTCGTGTATAGTTAGTTGGGGAGATGAGAGAAATCAGCACATTTTTTTTTTTTTTTTTTTTATTAAAGTCATTTGTGTTTTTTTCCCATGTCTTTTCCGTGTTTGTTCTGATGGACTGAATTGCTGTCACGTAAATGTCATGGAAAGTCACGCCATTATGATTACATTTAAAAACTGGGAGGAACTTTCAAACTGAGCTCGTGAGAGACGCATCAAAGCATGTGATGACAAAAAAAAACAAAACAAACAAAAAATAAATGCTAGCTTCCTAATAATAGAGATACAATCATCAATATTATTGCTCTTTCACGCATAACTGTCAAATAACTTTTTCCTCATGTTATTTTACTGTCGACTATTTCAGTCTTCAAAATAATCAAGGAGCGTTTGCGCACTATAAATCTTCAGTTCGTCCCTTTGACCTCCAACTGTTTCCCAATGACTCTTCTCCTGAAAGCGCGCGATTCATGGCGTCTCGAAATCTTATGACTTTTGAGTTTTGAAGGCTTTGCAAATAGACGTTTCTTGTTATATAAACGTCTTTCTAATGCAAATTTGGTACAGTTTTCATGTCAGGACAGCACAAACAGCTGTACAGATTCAAGCAAATGTCAGTTCATTTAAATGCTGCATGTGAATTGACATTTTGTGCAAAAGTAAGGCTACATAATGTCACGTGTGTTACGGAGCAATCTTTATAAAGATTATATAGGCTCTTCTTGATGGTGCAGCCTATTTTTGTCTACTTTAAAGACCTCATCTATGATTAACATGTTTTATGTTTAATGTCTGGCTTTCATTTTTTTTTTTTTATAGCTGATTTTCGTGGGGCTTAGGCTAATAAGGAGAAGTCAAGCAATTTATTTTGAAGCATTACTAATGTTTTAAACACAACTGTGCCCAAATCGAGATTTGACGTTTTTTTTTTAAAAAAAAAGAAAATAGGATATTTTGACCTCTTTTTATGAAAACGCAAGGTTAGTTCGGGTCCAACAGAATAACTCAAACAAACAAACAAAGTCATTATTTTTATGATTCAAAATTTTTGGGAAAAAAAAAGATTAAGTTGTGCACCTAAGTATCCCAGGTTAGAACTTTTGTTGAAATTATATAAATGATTTTCAAAAATGTATAAAGAGCAATCACATTTCTAACTTGTTGTGGGCTATATACGTTTTCAAGTAGGCTATAGATGTTTAAAAATACCCTATATCCACATCATCATCTTATTTGTCACTGACCTTAATATCTAACAAATAATAATCATCATTTTCACTAAAAGGACTCTAGGACAAGACTGTTGTGTTTTGGACGAGACTATAAAATCTAAAGACAGCAAAAATAAGATGATTTTGAAATAGCCTGTGTTTCGAAATACAAGGAGAAAGAAACAAGGGTCAAGCCAGCATGAGACTCGCAGCCCTCCTCTCAGCTCGCGCTCATCCTAATTAAGAATCAGATGCTTCGTGTTACAGGAACGTCACATGATTGTTGTATTAAATTAAAGCTCGTGCGAGTGAGTGGGAGAGGAGTTGAGGGATCTGGGACGAGCAGCTGGACTGGCGCTGTGGGACATTCAAGAAGAAGAGAAAAAACACTCTGATAAAATATATTTGTATTTTCTCCTAAGAAGTCGACATGATGCATTTGGAAATGTTAATAGTGCTGGTCTGGACATTCTTCGTTCCCATAGCGAACAGCAAAAAAAGTAAGTAGGAACTTTTTTTTAACGGAAAATATTACATTTTGTAGTGTTGTTACATTTTGCTTTGAAGGAATTAGGAATAGTTTTTTAATAATAATTAAGTTTGATTTGGATAACAAGTGATGGGGCAAGTGATTGCTACATAACGTACTTTATATATATATATATATATATATATATATATATATATATATATATATAAATCACTAAAACTAAAAACTGTTTTATAGTAGCCTACTGTAAAAGATTTGGTCTCTATTTCTAAATAAACGAGTAATACAACAAAACGTAAATTGTGTTTAAAAATGTAAGTCGTGTTTGGAAAAAAACATATGATAAGCTATAGCCTAAATAACTTAAAACCGTTTTACATTAGTGTTGGAATAAGTGTTTTCGTCCGCGCGCTGCAGTCTCGTGAAACTAATTAGGCAAAGTCTTGTGAAAACACTTTTCTGAATATTTCGTTCACCACTGCGCTGTGAGAATATATCTAGTCTGTTCTTTTATTCTATTTTTCGATATCTGAGTTCGTTAAAGGTTTACATACGCAGAATGTAATATTTTTAGTATGTAAATTAAGTGCATTTCGAGAAGTTTATGGGAGACTGGCCACATGTTAATGAGCCACTGATTCTCGACCTATAGGACGCCAGGGATTTGACTGTGGCTTTTTTTTTTTACTCCTGCTTTGAATATTTCTCAGAGTGAGTTGATTTTTTTTAGGTTCACGTCTGTTTTTGTAGATATAGCGCCAAGTAGAAAGTGGCAAATTCCCTGTGAGACAACAACTAGCCAAGCTTTTCTATTATGGTTTATAAAATTACAAATGATTAATGTGCATTATTGCCCATTTCATTACATGAAATAGTTTATGTGTAATAGAGCTGTCAGTTTTACATGGTTATATTTTCATTTACAATGCTTTTAAAATATTTGTGTTTCCCCTGTCATGCTTGCAGCTTATGGTGACATGTTTCCTCACAAACACAAGCTCCCTTTTCCATTCCCAATCCCTGGATGGGAACCGGACACGAACCCTTGGGATGAATCTCTGTATCCCCCCTTCAGACAACAGCTGAATCGCAGACATGGTAAGTGTTCCCTAAAATATCAGTGTTCTCTATTTTGGGCCACAAGATCACCTCTTATGCAGTAAAGTTTGAATTAACGTATACAATATTAACATGAAATCATTTTTATAAAAGTATACCACACTTCAGCGATGCAAAGAACCATTTTTGGTTCTGAACTATAGAACTTTTGTTAAACAAAAAAACAAACTGGTTTTTCTTAGTGTGAAGTGCATTGTAAAATATAAACATTTTCCACTATAAAGAATCTTTTCCAAACGTCCTCCATGGAACGGTCAATGCCAATAACACAGACAAACACATCGTGAACACATATCTGGGCATCCTACAATGTCACTACTGGACAACAGCAGAACTGACGTCGTTCAGACATTATTTTTAGTGTTATTTAAATTACATTATGAGAAACACTTCTGTTATATATACACGTGCAACAATTTATCTATAAATTAATTATGAATGTTAGCAAGCTTATGTTCACCCGTCTATGTATGTTCATGCAGAAATAAAATTAAATAAGTTAATTTTTTCAAAACATCTATCGTGTTGTCATTATGTGTGGCGTGATTTCGTCAAGGGCTGCGTCCGAAATCACATACTCTCTTGAGGCGGTAGGCTGCTAATTTTGAATAAGTAATGACTTCGCAACTACTAAAAAAGAACATTTTATAGAGTGTAAATGTGTGTAGCTTGAATGTACATTCACCATGTTGTCATTATCATGTGACCGACCAGCTTCAGTTACCTATAAAATTCCTGCCAAATTCCCAAATATGAGTTCACGATGTGTTTGTCTTCAACAAAGTGTCAATCGCATGCTCATTTCAGAATTTCTTTTATGAGTTCTGTGAATTCAGACATCCTACTTTTGTCAACTTTTTTTTTTTTTTACCTACTATATAGTAAGTATGTGATTTCGGATGCAACCATAGTGAGCTTTGATGCTCCCTGGTTTTCATAATGCATTGTGGGATTTTTTAGGGAGCAAACCGTTCTGTGCACTGGAAGCATTTTGTGACTTTTTTTTTTTTTGAATATTTTATTTTAGAGATTTTTCAGAAATAAACACAGACAAACAACACTGTCTCAGCCCGCACAAGCAAAAATGAATAAGTCAATAAATAATAATATTAAAATAATAATAAATGTTTAGAGAAGCATTTTGTGATTGACACAGCCCTTAAAATCAGATCAGCGCCCTGACCACTGAACTAGGGAGCAGATTGAGACAAGTATGGGGTATTCTTATAGATATTTGTGCTGATGTTTTCCCACCAAAATAATGTCCCTTACAGCCAGGAGGAAGATAATCTAATTTGTGATATTACAAACATTTGACAAGATAGAAAGTCTTGAGGAAGGAAAACAAATAAATAAAAGACTACCAATTTAAACAATATTCCAAAGAAAACGTTGTGTTTGAAACATTTTGATTACAGGACTGTAAAAAAGAAACAACTTGAATATTTTATAATAAATTGCCATTTTTTCCTTTCACAATTTTCATTATTTGAAAAAATTCTTTAATATTTTTACATGGGCCATTAATATGTTAACATAATGGGGGTAGTCGGTGAGGGAGTTGGGCTTGTAATCTGAAGGTTGCTGGTTCGATTCCCATGCCGGCAGGAATTGAAAGTGGGGATTGTGAATGAACAGCACTCTCTCCACCTTCAATACCATGACTAAAAGTGTCCTTGAGCAAGACACCTGACCCCTAATTGCTCTCCTTGTAAGTCGCTTTGGATAAAAGCGTCTGCTAAATGATGAAAAAATGAAAATGAAAAACAATAATGGAGAAAAAAAATATTAATCTCACATAAAAATGTACCGCATGACAGGAATGTTCCCACACACTAATCATTGGATGCTCTCTCGTGAACATCACAGACAAACCACCGAAGGTGCGGCTCACGAGCGACAGCCCTGCGATGAACGGCTCGTGCGTCTCGTTCACCGCAGCTCTGGAGTTCCCGCCATGCCAGAAGGAGGACAGCAGTGGCAACCTGGTGTTTGACGAGCACTGTGACGACGGTACGATGGAGGCCTCAGGTGCTTCATCATCTCTATGCACAATTGCAAGGGGAAAATGAGCTGTACAGAGGTTGCATTTAAATATCTCGAGAAAGAAGAAATGCTTTTTTTCATCCGTGTTCAACCCCGTTACTTTTCTTTCAGCTAACGGGCAGGTGCGTTCAGGGTACGTGTTTAACTGGACATCCTGGTTGGACGACTATGGCTTTGGGAAGTGTACGGACCTGAAGAGGTGCAACGTTTTTCCCGATGGAAAGCCTTTTCCTCAGGTCAATGACTGGAGACGTAGAGGTTATGTCTATGTGTGGCACACCATGGGTGAGTTTCAGCCATTCCCTGATCCAAATGATATCAGTACTTTAATAACTCCGTGTACCATCATCCCGTGCTTTTTCCATCACAGGCCAGTATTTTGAGACGTGTGATGGCTCCTCCTCCCATCTGACCCTGAACACCACTAACATGACATTTGGAGCTGGTGTGATGGAAGTAATGGTTTATCGTAAACGTGAGCGCAGGAAGTACAGCCCACTCTCTACGGACAGTACGGTCTTCTTCATAACAGGTCTGCCACTTTCTTTCTTTTCTTAGACTTTTACCTCAAAAAAGTCCTAATAACTGCTTATAAATAGTTAGTAAGGTGTTACGTTTAGGTATTGGGTAGGATTAAAGGATGTAGAATATGGTCAGGAAAAATAAGGCATTAATATGTGCCAAGTACTAATAAACAGCCAATATCTGCTAATAAGCTTGCTAACTAGTTAATAGTGAGAATTGGACCCTAAAGTGTTACCTATATATATTTAGGTTAAAACCCCCTCAGCATTTATTGATCAACTTTTTCTTTCATCCAGATAAGATTCCACTCTCTGTGAACATTTCCCAGAAAGCAGCAGCCAGCATAACTGACAAAAACGTATTTGTCAGAGGTTCTGATGTGATTTTCAACGTCCAGATCCACGACCCAAGTAACTACCTGAAGACAGCTGATGCAGTGGACTTCATTTGGGACTTCCGGGATGGCAACCAGTTGGTCACCCACAGCAATGTCGCAACCCATGCGTACAACACGCTTGGAAACGTTACCGTCAAGCTCCTAGTGGAGGCATCATTCCGCGTTCCTTGCCCACCACCGACTCCAACACCAATGCACTTTACACAGGCTCTTACCACAGGTAATCTCATCAAAAGAGGCACTTTACGCTCCTAGACAACAGACATCCTCTTATCTATGCTCCATTAAAATTAGGACAAAATGTGTCCATTTATCTCATAAAGCAAAGCACACTTATGCTTAAAACTGCTGTCATGTTAAAGGCCAGTCATTCTGTAAGATGTTTTTATGTTTCAGCAATGCCCACGCTACCTCCTGGCACTCATGCATTCACGCGCAAAATGGAGACCACCAAGGGTGAGATAAATTGGTGACTCTAATAAAATGACATATCAGTGCAAACAGAGGACATTTCTACAATATTTGTGACACTTCTTAACTTTTGTCTAGCTCCTATCATCACCAATCCTTCACCAACTACCACCCCTCGAGTTCCGACAAGCGCCGTCCCAACAACCGAACCATTCCAAACTGATTCAGAGGTGACACCAATTACGGCAACTGCTGTACCTGAGGCCAGTTCGACCTATAAGCAGCCCACCTTACCACCAATGATCAAACACACACACTTCAGAGAGATCGACTGTTTCCGCCACACGTACGGCTCATTTGAAGGCGAGATCATCATCGTTGGTAAGAAGATTGCCAGACCACACCAAGAATTTATAAGCACATAAATCTTGAAATTTTTTCTTTGTTTTTGGGTTAACCTTAACTAAAACCATTTACAATAAAATAAACAATAACTGAAATCAAATTAAACATAAAAAAACTTATTTTCACCTAGTATCCAAGGCCACATTTCTCATTTTCGTTTAAAGGTGCAGTAAGCAATTTCTGAGAAAGTGTTGAAAGTGGACCACCTCAAGCGCCACAATAAGCTTGTAGCCAATCAGCAGTAGGGGGCGTGTCCATTCATGATGGCGGAGGAGAGAGAGTGAGCTAGAGGGAGATTGGAAGAAACACTGTAGAAAGAGAGATGGCTGAGAGACATTACAAAAGAGAAAAGCTCAAAGGAATATCACTGGGGGGAAAAAAGGGTTATGATCAGATAAGAGCTTCACGACCCACGTTAATATTAGAAAAGTCCAGAGAGAGAGCTAAGTGGTAAAGCCTGAGAACAGACAATGAGGTTATGTAATTTCTGCTCCATACCTGAGAGATTGGTTTTGCAATGTTTCACAGAACCAAAATACGCTGTTGTTGTAATGTTATAGTATATAGCCTATAGTAACCGGACAGTTTTGAACGTCATTGTTTGTCTAGAGCTGGTGGCGACTAAAAACTCTTGCTTGTATATACTTTTTGTATTGTATCGTTCTTCCTCATGCTTTTTTGTTTCACAAAGCATTATTTTACTTCACTTCTGCTGTGATAGAGACTTCCACTCTTGCGTTGCATGTTTGTGCATTTTGGAGGTGAAGCAATGAAGGGAGGGGTGTGTTTGTTTGAGTTGATTTGAAATAACTTTTTCTCAGAAATCACTTACTGGACCTTTAACTTGAACTAAATAAACTAAAAAAATATCAAGACTAAAACTTTAACCCTTGTGCATTGTTCAAATTCACGACCCTTTCGTTATGTTTTCAGCCACAAATTTAACTGCTTTAAAAATGTATCAGATAAAAAAAATTTTAAATTGTTTTGCTTAAATCTATTAATCAACCTCAGTCCTGATCAAAACTACTAAATTAAAAAAAAAAATTCAGGATTTTAACTCTTTAAAACGTTAAAATCTGATGCTGCACAAAAACTAACAACGCATCAAAGCCAATGTTGTTTCTAATCTTTGACACGTTTTTTCCCAAATCAGTGACATCATTTCTGAATTTGGCAATTAAAGAGTTAAAATCCTGATTTTTTTTTTTTTTTTTTTAAATTTAGTAGTTTTGATCAGGACTGAGGTTGATTAATAGATTTAAGCTAAAAAAATTGAAAAAAATATTTATCCTTATACATTTTTAAAGCAGTTAAAAGTAATGAAAGGGTCGATTTTTTGAACATTTTCAAAGCCTTTTCCCAAAATATGTGTCAAAATAAGATTTGTCACCAAAAATCATTCCATTTGCTGAAACACGGAGAAATTTATGGCCAAATTAAGACTCAAAAATTCCCCATCGTGGATGAAAACATCCCGAACAGCACATAAGGGTTAAAGTTGATAAAAAAATAAAATAAAAAAAAATCTAATCTTAATCAAAATATTACAAAAATATTTTAGTACGGGTATATCAATGATACAAACTTTTTTTCTAAAGCATATTTTTGTCCGTTTCAACAGAACCTCCTCCAGGTCTGCAGAAGCTGCCAGCTAATCAGATTTTAAAGGTGTCGGCTGACAAAGTTTCTAACACCTCTGTAAACTTCATGGTGACATGCTCAGGCAGGTAAGATTCACACAAATGCAAATATGTTAAAAAAAAAACGCAAAGATAGATCATCACGTGCTTCACGTGAAAAGCCAAATGTGAAGAGCATTTTTCAGATGTAGATTCTGATCTGCAGTGAGCATTTGAAGGCCTGCAGATGAAACATTTCACAGCACGTCACCGTCATACATGTCAAAATCATTCAGTCAACACAGATGTTTACAACACAGATGACATCTGGATCACACCCAAAATAATTGAGCATCATCCCCTCCTTTTCTCAGCGTTCCCTCTGTGGTCTGCACCATAGTGGCCAACTCCGCCTGTCGGGAGGTCAAGAACATTGTGTGTGAGGACGTGGCCCCTTACGGCGAGGGTTGCAAGATCAGTTTGACACGCATTTTCCAAACGCCGGGCACTTACTGTGTCAACATCACGCTGGGTGTGCCTGGAGGCTTGGCTCTTGCCACCACCACCTCAGTCACAATTGGCAACAGCCCTGACAAGAGTAAGTTCTGACATCTTGTATGTGTCCCTTAACATTTTGTCTATATTATTATTTTCAATTTATTCTTATAATTTTTACAAAGTTATTTTAGCATTATTTATTTAATATTACAGTGTTTAATATTTAGAATGAGCTTTTTCCTTTTAATTTTCTTTACTTCAGTTTTAGTTTTGGTCATTTTAGTACTTGAACTTATTTTATTTCAGTTAGTTGCCAAGGCAACATTTCTAATTTTCATTTAAATGTTTAATCTAATACTTTTATGTCAGCTGTTTTTTTTTTATTAACAAAGCAATTTTGAACAGTTTTTGTTTGTTAATAGCGCTACAACAAAGAATAGTGCCTAACTATATTCAATGGAAAAGCTGATTATTAAAATGTCGTTAAAAACTCCTAATCCACGCTCTCATACTGTATTTGAATATAATATATAGCTGCATGTCCAATAAAGCGGTTCTCATTTACATATTTTCTGTCAAACAGTGGAACGAGTATGATATAGATACTAAGTGAACATTTACACAACAACGACAGTAAAACTAAGTTTTTCTTTGCGTTTTTCATGTATAGACAATACACTCAAGTTTTATGTAATTTAATTACATAGCAATTTCCCATCCATTTGGATTACATAGTTTTAACATAAACAAACTAAAAAACTTAATGCGATTCATATTTGTCAGTCATATGTAAATGAAATCGGAAAATTTTATGTAGTTTTTCACAGAAAAATGCCCAGGTTAATTAACTATTAATTAATTAATTAGTGTCAGAGTTAATGAGATCATTAAGTGATGAGTGAGCATTATTGATGAACGCCTGCTGTTAACAAGCAGAATCACTGAAGGACAGAGAAACACAGGAACTACAACTGAAGATAAAACACATTTAATCTCTCACTATTCATATACTCAACTATTACATAAATCTTTCATTTACGTATGACTGACAAATATGAATCACATTAAGTTTATTTGTTCATGTTAAAACTATGTCATCAAAATGGATGGAAAATTGCTATGGAATTAAATTACATAAAACTTATGTTTAGACCGAAAAAATTTTTTGAGTGTAGTCAAAATAATCCCCGTTCACACAGATCTGTGAAAACGACTAAAAAATGCTGTAGCATTTATACCAGGCCAGTAGTTTGCATCGTCACTTAATAAAGAAAAACTATGTGCCTAATATAGTTGAAATATGTACGACATCAGCGTTTTCACAAATTCACATTTTTATACTTTACACTAAGACAATAACGGTATGGTTTTCAAAAATTCACCATTTTCAGAAGATTTTCAGCCCCTCAAAACGGGCCAAAACGCATAGTTTTCCATTTTTATTGAAAACGGTGTCGTGTAAATGGCCCCTAAATGTCCAGCAGAATTTGTTGCTATTCACTTTAATTCTACGAAAGTTTCTAAATTGGAGACACTGATAGCGTCTAATTTTTAAATCAAACACTAATAAATGTGTTAATAAAATATTTGCATAATTATAAACTGTTTGGCTGATGAAGATTTACATTTTTAATCACTTTTTTTCCCTCTTAGACTCTCCTAAATCCTCCCATGTTGCTGAAGTGGTTCTGTCTTCCAGTGCTGTGCTTATTTCCATCTTCGCATTCATTGCCGTCATGGTTTACAAGTAAGTACCACGAACCAAACAGATATTTTAAAAATAACAACATGCATCTCATTTTTTTCTTTCGATTCCTTTTAGGCGATATAAGGTGTATCGCCCAGTGAGACGCTCTATGTTGGATGAAGCTGAGAGAAATGCCGGTAGCTGGAGTTTAAGCAGAGTAAGAGCAGCGCTGTTCTCTGCCGACGAAGAGAGAAGTCGTTTATTGACAGAAAGGCCACTATAGACTGAGCAGAGCATCTAGTTTCTGCAGTTGCTATTTATTTGATACATCACTTTGGCTGTAGTCTATCTATAAGAACAACAAAAGCCATCTCATAGACAAGTGTTTTCAGCAAGATTAGATTAGTCTGGCATGTTTTGTCGAGTTTAGCTAGAAAAGTAAACAAGCCATGAGTTACAACACATGCAAGCGTTAAAGATTTTTAAAGGAAAATTTGGGATGAATGAGCTCAGATATGCCAGATCTACAAAGTTTTACAAAATCTAAAGTAATCATCTAAAATGACTAAAACTACTACTAACTGACCCATCACAGAAAATGTGTCCCATGCACAAATGACCAAAATTTGGTTTTCCCAAACCAAAAATCATTCAAATGTATACGAACCGGGACTTAAAGCTGAAAATTACCGCTTTTAGTCATTTTTGAGCGACACTTTGTGGCATTTGATTTGACATCTTCATACCGAATGTTCCTTAATGTACAGACAGGATGAGAAAGTGGAGTGAGAAGGGTTTTGTAATGTTCTGAGAAGTTATACTCTGTTTTGAATATTTAAAGGAGTAATTTTGAATGTTTGTGGACTGAATTTGGTGCACTTTTTTTTTCTTTTTTAAAGAAAGACCAACGTCTTTTAGGTTATGGTTGTTAAGCTGTTATTTCATAAGAAATACTAACAATTTCTTATTATAAAGCATGAATTAAAGAATTTGGTAAATTTGCATTATTGATCACATACATGCATGAATGCTTGGGTATTTAAATTAATTTGACAGCACTTCAGGAAAATATAATTAGCCAATCATGATTATAGAAATGAACGGCTCCTGTAAGTGCTGTATATATTCCAATAAACTTTCTAAAGCACTATCTACTAATGAACATCTGCCATTTTTATTAATCAATTAAAAAAAAAAATCTTCAAACTTCATAGGGGTCATCGTATTTCGACTGAAACCAATTTTTGGGGATGGGAGGGAGGTAGCAACCTTACAGTTCAAAGTCAACACTCCTAAATGCACCAAAAACACTAAAAGCAGCCAACAAGTATGGACACAGAACAGCCAAGGAATCACAAACAATAGTTGCTAGGAGCCAACTTGACTTTTAATTATTTTCTTTGTATCAGAGGCATTTGACAAGTGGAGTTGTGTGAGGGCGCACAAGCACGGTCGGAGGGGGATGTCGCTTATCATGCTGAAATCGGACCACGTTTTTTTCCCGGAACTATTCCAGATACCGGAATTTCACATTCCCACTGAAACATGATTCACCACACAACACAGCCATGAAATGAAATTTGATCAGATCAGTCCAAATAAAAAGGAAATAAAAATTGTAGAATCCATAAGACATGAAAAAGGTCAAAAATAAAAGACTCCATTGTTCATATTTCATAGGCAAGAAATGAAGCAGGCCCTTGAAAAATTTCTATAGCCATCATTAATCACTTTCCAAATTAAACACTTTGACCTTTAATACAATACCTATGCATGAAATAAAGCCCAATACAAGGAAGCCACACCACCAAACCAAGAAGCGGAAAGGAAAGGGGGGGAAAGCAAGGTGAGGTTTCAAATCAGTTAGCGGAGAATAAATTGCAGGCAAAAATGAAATCATTTTCTCACTCATCTTTAAAGTCTAGCCATACATGATTTTTTTTCTTTTTTTAAATGATATTTTTTTTTCTGTGAGGAAAGGGGCAGATGGGACATGACCCTATAGATTCTAACAAATAGCAATATGCCTCTAATTTAAATACTTTTCTAATAAGAGGTAGATCAAAAACTGTGTAAGAGAAGTGTGGAAAGAAAAACAAAACGATCACTTGTGCCCCTCTGGTCAGCGCTCGGCGCCACGCGCATACCCAGTGCGGAAGTGTTCGCGAGGGACTTGAGGTATCGCTGCGCGCGCTGGAGGCCTCGGGTGAGATGGAAGGATTCCCGCCACCCACCCGTTGCCCTTAGCTGAGGTAGACAATGGTCTTACTAGTGTGGAAGCTTGGATGCACTCTTATACCACAATCAAATCATATTTACATTCTGCAAAACAAAGGAATATTGGTTTCTCAGTTATTTACTAAACGTTTTTCTTTGCTAATGTTCATTTTATATATTTTTTTGCTTTTTCACTTTGTATGATAAACGAAAAATATAAATGAAACCGTTCGCGCGTCCATCTCTACGTACTGCCCGTTAGCCTAGAGACGCGCCCTCGACTATTGTAACCTATAGCTATCAACGCAAAAGCATCAGAACAGTGTAACTTCCCAACCCCGACATGCATTGACCGACAGCCGGTTAAACACTGAAAATCTTCGGCATGTAAAGCCCAGTTCGATGCAAAAAAAAGCCCGCCCCGAGACCGAACGGAGCGCATTATTTGGAAAAGAAAATAAAAGAGAGGGGGGAAAAAAAAAAACTATGAGCACGGGAAAAGAGAAACGACCTCGATCGGGCTGGTCGTTATTTTTATTTTGATAGACAACTAGTCGCGTTGAGGATGAGGGGGTGTAGAAGAGGTTGCAGCAGGACCTTGATTATCCCTGACCTCTATTGCTTGCATCCAACCCTAACTGAAGTGTAATGAAATGCGGGTGAAACGTATGCTACCGCCGAGACAGGCATTTTAGCACGGCATTGCTGCGGTATGTCCGGTTGGCGTTATTTCTCATTACCTTGACGGTGTTCAGAGGGTGGTGGCTCCTCAGCGACACTGAGGCGCTTTTCTTTCTCCTATCTGTAGCCAACACAGAAGCCCAAACTCCGCTCGTTTGCAAACTAGATGTGCGCAAACTTATATACAGTTATTCATCGCGCGCGCGCGCTGCAAACGGAGCAAGGTGGAGTTCGGGATTCATCCATTAACTACAGACTAAATTTTACATTTTCTTAAAAAAATAAAAATGTTCAAGAACTATTAGCTTTATAAAGTATACAAAATACCACAAAGCAAAATAAAAAAAAAAGAACATTTTTTTCATATATCATTTTCTTTTTTTCTGAGGTACTCTAGCCTGAGGTAGATCAGTAAAATGCATATTAACTTTGTTTCCTGGCCAACACCAAATCAACACTTCCCTCAGTCATAAGTGGCAGTGTTGCTCCACCTTCTTTCATAATTTTTATATATATATATATATATATATATATATATATATATATATATATATATATATATATATATATATATATATATATATATATATTTATTTTAATCTATAAAATGCATCAGAATTTATAAAATGCCACTATGGATCCCGGGACAGCGTACTTTCGTCAACAATCCTCTTTCCATCTCAAGCCGAAGACCTTAAACCCCACCCTGTGTCACCCATTCCGTACCCCAAAAAAACAGGCTCGAAACGCCCTTTACACTCAAATGCTGCATTTCCCAATGAACTCAAATATCAAAAACTAATTTTAACATCTATCAGTTAAGGACTGTGCATTTACCATATTAAGGCAGGGACTGGGTGGCTGATTTTCCTATGATTCGATTCAAAGAAATTGTGAGGGGCGGGAAGTGCAGGTGTATACAATCTCACTGAAACTTCAGGAGGAATGGGTGTAAAAGTGGGCGGGGTTGTAAGGACATTCCCTGACCCCTGAGATGGAGGCGTCCCGTTTTCTGTCGGTCTCCGAGAAGACGCAGTGGCTCTATTTCCTCCGGGTGACTGGTGGACCTGTGGCCGAAGCCTTGGGCTGCTGCTGCCGCCTCACCTGAGAGATAATCTCCTGGATCTTCCGCTGGGCCAGCTGGGAGACGTGAAAAACGACGGAAAAACACTCAAAATCAAACCGCAAAACATGATACCATCACAGTACTTAAGCAATGAATGAAGAAAGGCAGAAATTTCTAAGCGTTTTCATACTGGATAAAGCAGTGCGTAAGGCTCAATGAATCATCAAGAAATACACAAAGAAATGATCAAACGTGACTTATTAAATTCAATTTGTACTTTGAATAAGTATTTTATATATATATATATATATATAAATAAAATTGAAGTATTATCACTATTTAAATAAATACAGATTAACATTTGTTATTTTTTGTTAGACCATCTAAATGCATTAAATGCATAATAGGTAGAACGAAGATAGAATTGTGAGCTCCACATCAAAAGTTTGGCATGACAACACTTATACTAAAATGCTTCCTCTGATCCCAATAAGTAATTTGTAAGTCTAAGAAACAAATTTTAAACTCCATTCAACTCTAGAATGTCTAGTAGCTCAATCACCTGGCTTGCATAGAAGTGGCCTGTGATTTTTACTACTACTTGGTCATTTTCATCAGGCGTCTGGTCCCGTGGGACAACCACCTCTGCACTGGTCAAATTCTGTAGTTCATTCACCTAAAGACAAACACAGAGCAGTTTGGTCATTACTGGATCCAGTGTCGTAAAGATCATGATCTTAAAATATTGGACAATATTTAATTTAAAGCCGTCTTAGTCATAAAATTACAAGTTGATAAAAATTATTTTAAACATTTTAGATCTTTTTTTTTCAATTTTCTTCTTCTTCTTTTTTTTTTTTTACATGGCTGGGTGAATTAGTAACTTTCTCTCTAATATAGAGTTTTTCCCAATTATTAAATTTAAAATTATTAAAGGTTTTTTGCTTGTGCCTCAATTTATTGTCCATGCCATTTTTTTTTTACTCTGAAGCTTTTAAGTTCCCTTCTATGAAAAATGGAAAAATTGAATGACATTATAAATATCCTCTATTATTTAAATTGTCTATTTTTACAAATTTTATTTTTGAAAATCAATGTGGTCAACCTCAATACGTCTACTTTGAGGGAAATATGAAAAAAGTTTTTAACTACAATTAAAAATGAAAACCCATGCAATTCTTTATTTGATAAACCTATGTTAGCTTTGCTCAGACATGGTGCTGTGTCTGATTTTAGGTTTGAATATCCACTCTGGTAGTGTCCAGCCAGTTAAATCAGAAGACCTATCAGAGTGAACACAGAGAGCCTACATAGTGATTATTGCAAGTAATGTATGTTTCTCACTTGTAAGTCGCTTTGGATAAAAGCGTCTGCTAAATGACTAAATGTAAATGTTAAGTTGTAGTAATGCATTTAACGTTTCTTGGTAATGTTTTACATATTGTTTCCAGACAAAATCCAGTTCAAACTAAATTAATTTTGTAACTGGTTGTATGCAAGAGATATTTCATCCATCCAGTTATTACTTAGGTCCACCCTATTCTTTTTTTATATATACATAAATGCATGTATACACACACATATGTATATATATACATATACATATATATATATATATATATATATACATACATATATATATATGTTTTATATACTCCCCCCCTCAATGTACACACAGCACCCAATATTGACAGAAAAACAGAATTCTTGACATTTTTGCAGATTTATTAAAAAAGAAAAACTGAATTATCACATGGTCCTGAGTATACAGACCCTTTGATCAGTATTTAGTAGAAGCACCTTTTGATCCAGTACAGCCATGAGTCTTTTTTGGGAAAGATGCAACAAGTTTTTCACACCTGGATTTGGGGATCCTTTGTCATTCCTCCTTGCAGATCCTCTCCAGTTCTGTCAGGTTAGATGGTGAACGTTGGTGGACAGCCATTTTTAGGTCTCTCCAGAGATGCTCAATTGGGTTTAAGTCAGAGCTCTGGCTGGGCCATTCAAGAACAGTCACGGAGTTGTTGTGAAGCCTCTCCTTCGTTATTTTAGCTGTGTGCTTAGGGTCATTGTCTTGATGGAAGGTAAACCTTCGGCCCAGTCTGAGGTCCTGAGCACTCTGGAGAAGGTTTTCGTTCAGGATATCCCTGTACTTGGCCGCATTCATCTTTTCCTCAATTGCAACCAGTCGTCCCGTCCCTGCAGCTGAAAACACCCCCACAGCATGATGCTGCCACCACCATGCTTCACTGTTGGGACTGTATTGGACAGGTCATGAGCAGTGCCTGATTTTCTCCACACATACTACTTAGAATTAAGGCTAAAAAGTTCTATCTTGGTCTCATCAGACTAGACAATCTTATTTCTCACCATCTTCAGGTCTTTTTTTTTTTTAGCAAACTCCATGTGGGCTTTCATGTGTCTTGCACTGAGGAGAGGCTTCCGTCGGGCCACTCTGCCATAAAGCCCCGACTGGTGGAGGGCTGCAGTGATGGTTGACTTTCTACAACTTTCTCAGATCTCCCGACTGCTTCTCTGGAGCTCAGCCACAGTGATCTTTGGCTTCTTTACCTCTCTCACCAAGGCTCTTCTCCCCCGATAGCTCAGTTTAGCCGGACGGCCAGCTCTAGGAAGGATTCTGGTCGTCCCAAACATCTTCCATTTAAGGATTATAATAGGCCACTGTGCTCTTAGGAACTTTAAGTGCAGCAGAAATTTTTTGTAACCTTTTTGTAAATTCTGTTTCTGAGCTCTTCAGGCAGTTCCTTTGACCTCATGATTCTCATTTGGACCATGTGACATTTCAGTTTTTCTTTTTTAATCTGCAAAAATGTCAACAATTCTGTGTTTTTCTGTCAATATGGGGTGCTGTGTGTACATAGAGGAAAAAAAATTAACTTAAATGATTTTAGAAAATGGCTGCAATATAACAGAGTGAAAAATTTAAGGGAGTCTGAATACTTTCTGTACCCACTGTATATACACATACATGCATATATATACACAGCCCTGCTTAACAGGATGGACAAAGTACAGGGTGGACCGTTATTTCATAATTAGGAAGAAATATATTAATAAATCAGTGACAATGAAAATGTATTCAGTATCAATAATGTAGTTAACTTTAAAAAGTTAAATGCCTTTAAGGCATTTGTATCTGAAAATGAAAAATGTGTTTGTGAAAAGCACAATTCATACCCATTTATTTTCTAATAATTTATTAACGATATGCTTTTAAAATGGACAAAGGCACATGAGTAGTCCAAGATATTGTACACAGTACCCATAAATTAAAATCGTAGGCATTATAACTGTTCTTCATTTGTGATCATCCAACTCTTTTGTTTAATAAGTGGCTACATTTATTCACATGACCAAATGTTTTACAATCACTATTATAATTACATTTTATAACTCACTTTTAAAAACAGAGTTCGACTTTCTAATTTTTTTAAATGTCCAAAAAAGGCACTGAATGCCAAGAATGACCCAGCTATGACCATTGAATGCTGGGGACAAATTCATCTGTATAGCAAACATGAGCACTGAAAACTAGTGTTATAAAAAGATGTATGCCTCTTTACCGTTTTGCCTCCTTTGCCTATAACTCTCCCAGCGGCGAATGATGGCACTTTTATGTGAGCCTCTAATTTAACCTCTTCCTTGGGTCCAAAAAAGTTTTCCTCTTTTAACTTTCCAAAGATACGTCCCTGAGCCTGAGAAAAACAGCAGAGAGAATCAATGAATGAATATACAGTCACATGTCTGAACGACACCTAAACCATCAGAACGTTTTTACCTTGAACTGTGCCTCTGGTGGTCCAGTAATGATGACCATTCGTTGCTTGGCGTCAATTCCATCAGCAGGTGCAATCTACTCGAGACAAAATGACAGATCTTAAAACTCAAAACTGCAACAGCATGGTGAAAATAAATATTAGGTTTAGCAAACATGATTAGGAGGAAAGTGAAAGGTTACAAGTGATTCTTGCCGTCACTCACCTTGATAGACGCACCAGCAAAGCGGCTAAGCTGTTTAATGTGCTGGCCCTGCTTGCCAATAATAGCACCCACTGCCAGTGCGGGAATGAAGAGGTGCACGGTTTCTGACTCCATCTGTGGCTGACGACACAAATACATGCATGAGTTACGATTACGCATTGAACACAAAATAAATCTGCTTTTAAACGAGACACATCCAGAGAATATGCCTCAAGACCAACAACGTCCTAGGCAACGTTCTTCACTCAGTGTCACTTAACAAGTCATAACATGAGGAACGAAGACTTGAAATTTCAACTTCACTCTGCTTGGAAAACAAACTGCAAGGTTCATAACTTATCCATCCTAGACCAAAAGAGACATCCATTGACAGCAAGCGGCGAAAACGCTCATTCTGATATCGTCCTGATGTAAAGATATGAAAGGGATGGTTCCCCCAAAAATGAAAATTGTCAATTGACTCACCTTCAAGTTGTTGCAAACCTGTATGAATGACTTCCTTCTGCTGAAAATAAGATGATATTTTGAGGAATTTCCAGAACAAGACAGTTGATGGGCCCACTGACTTTTTTTTCTTTCTTCATACTAGGGAATTCAATGGGGCCCATCAACTGTTTGGTTCCCAACATTGTTCAAAATATCTAATTTCGTGTTCAGCAGAAGAAAGAAATTCATACAGGTTTGGAACAACTTGAAGGGGAGTAAATTGACAATTTTCATTTTTGGGTGAACCATTCCTTTAATACCCATTTATAGTGAGACAATATTGGTGCTATTATTTTTGACATTCTTTAATAAAAGTCTCTAATTCAGTCTTAAAAGTTTGTGGCATTCAAAAAAAATTTTAGAACTCGTATCACAGGTGAGGTAAAACTACCTTGAGCAAAGGTAAAAAAAAACGGTTGGTGCTCCTTTCACATAAGAAGAGGTGGTATTTATTTATTTATTTATTTATTTATATATATATGAAGCAGTTTAAAACTACACAAGATGTTTTGCATTAAAATGATAAAAACACTAAAATTCTCTTGTATATTATTGTATAATATTACTAAAATCGAATACTAAATATTACATTTGACATTAAAAAAAAACAAAAAAAAAAAAACTCAACTTTACTTTTTTGGGCCATTTTATATCCGAAAATCTATGGCAAAGACCATAGAAATGTAGATTGAGCAAACTTTCATCTTGAGAGCTATTCAGACAATTGTTATGGCAAGGGGCGAAATATAAACCACCAATAAGCCAATATAGACAACGACACCAGTGCATTTCATTCAATTTTTTGGGTTAGTCTAACACCATGTTATTCATGCCCTTTCAAACGTGACAACATTCTTTCCCACTCATCACACACACTCTCTCTCTCACACACACACACAAAGCAGTTTAGATCTACATCCATACATATTACGTGTTAAACATCTGACCCACAGATTTTCAGCATTTCTGTTAGCTGCGGAGGCTGAGCGACGTCCCCTGAGCAGCAACTAATCAGAGAGCAGATGTATGTCCCTTCAGCCAATCCAGTAGCGAGCAGCCAAGCCATGCAGTGCATGGTGGGTAATAAATAAAAACTTACAGAAAAGGCTGTGCTGCTGCTGGAGGAGAGCGTAGAGGCCCAAAAAGGCACCTCACCCCCAAACACGCTGCACTACGGGAGAAACATACACATTAACACGCACACTCCCACACATACTGTACAGCCGTGGCAAATTACTGGCAGAGACATAAATGTAGTGTTATGTAAAGTTTGCGGCTTCAGTATTTGTAGATTATTTTCTCATGTTTTCTATGGTAAACAACAATAAGCATTTCATACATTTTAAAGGGTTTTATTGGCAAAAACATTCGATATATGCAAAAAGTCAGTATTTATATTGTTGACCATTCTTCATAACTTCTGCAATTCACTCTGGCATGCTTGATATCAGCGTCTGGGCATAACCCAGACTGATGGCGATCCATTCTGGCCTTATTAGTGCTGTCAATTGATCAAAATTTACGGGCTTCTGATTGTGCACTCGCCTTTTGAGGACTGACCACAGGTTCTCCATGGGATTCATAATCAGCGAAGTCACCAAAATGCTACCGGATCGTTGGGAGAAGTTGCTCTTTAAGGACATTTTGATACCATTCTTTATTCACGGCCGTGATTTTGGGCAGAATTGTGAGAGACCACTCCCTTGAATGAAAAGCAGCCACAAACATGGGTGGTCTCAGAATGCTTCCCTGTTGGCACCACACAGGACTCATGCTAGCGTTCACCTTTTCTTCTCTGGACGACCGATTTTCCAGATGTCCCGAACAGTTGGAAGGGGGCTTCTTCAGAGAAAGTAGTGTTACACCAGTCTTCTGCTGTCCAATGCTTGTACTTCCTGCAGAATTTTATTCTGTCCTTGATGTTTTTCTTGGACACAAGTGGCTTTGCTGCCCTTCTTGAGCGTTGTCCAAAAGACTTTGCCCTGACTGTGTGTGCAGATGCACTCACTCACACACACCTTCCCCACGTACTGATGATATTAGTGAAATTATGTTAGTTGGTCATTTTGTGCCAGGGTCAAAAAAAGAAAAGAAAAAAAAAAAAAAAAAAAAAAAAAAAAAAAAGTTACATTTGGGTTGTGTGAAGTTCATTTTTTTGGCCAATGAAGCATTTTGCAATTATTCACAATGCATCTGCACAAAAATATATATAAACACCACAACTGAAGCAGCAAATTTTGCAAAACAGTTTGTCATTGCCGAAACGTATGGCCACAGCTGTAGGCGCCTGCTCCGCACAAACACACAATTATATCTAATTTGTTACCCCGAATGATTGATAGCCAGCTTGAGCCCCAGCCGGAGGTCCTGATACCATAGAGGGGGACATCGCTCCACTCGCTGCACCAGGAAAAATACCCAACGCATTTAGATTGAGTCCTGGAATCAGGTTAGATTGTAGCTAGAGGAATAAAAATCGCAGAGGGTTTTTTTCTTAACTTGAAGTTGTTGTGCTGCAAGCAATCTCAGATGAAAATGAAGTCTTAATGCTCTCATTGCAGACTTACATGCATGGCGGCTACATCATTCTCGTAGGACTCACGGATTTTCTTCATGATTTCTTCTTCTGCTTTTGAGCAAGCATCTAATGTACCCTTAACGGTAATGGTGCGCTCTGGGTTATACAAGGTCAGATCCTGCAGACTGGGATTGGAGGGATATGGAAAGAAAGGGATAATTAATTTATTAATTAAATACCATATCAGCATCAACGGCTATATTCATGGCAAAAACAGATTATACACATTTGAAAACAATTCTCATTACAATAACACATTCACAATATACATTTTGAAAGAAAGGGATAAAGAAACAAGAAGTGGCTGTGTAAATACAAATACATGCTATACAAAAAGTGTTATAAATTAACTGTAAAAAAAACCTGAAGCTTAAATTAAACCAAACATCAAATGAAGAAAAACAAACAAAAAAATGAAAATAGAAAATAAAAACCAATTTCAAATGAATAAATCTGACAAAAAGTACATAAACTTTAAAAAATGCTTCCACATAACCATCTTTAGTGTTAAGCACTTTGTTAAAGTGGAAGAGTCGTCAACCCTAGACACGCTTGCCAAAAGATGCAAGCAGTCACATGCGAATGACAAAAGCGAATAATTGATTAAATATTAATAATGATGATAATAATAAAAATTGGAAAATCTAAATTCCCTCACATTTAAAAGGTCAAACGACCACTTGAAGTAACTGTCCCCATCATTCTGCAGCCTACATTTAGTAAAATGCTGGATGGAAGCCAAACAGTTCAACTAAACTGTGCTGCATGGATAAATCCACTGACAAGTTAATTGCATATTCAGTGGGTCACACGGTGTAAATCAGAGTGCTGCCACGGGCAAAGTTTTAAAACTATGATCTCTGCAGAAAAAAAAAAAAAAAAAAAAAAGACGACATCTTGGGTAGTTTGTATGATAACGAATCAAGATTCAACCCAGTATGCATGATTTATTCATATCATGGCGCACGCTGGAAAACATAACCCAGCAGTTATGAATAAGAAAAAAAAAAAACATTGCTGACCTCAAAGTATAAATAAATAAGACAAAAAACCTTACGGTGAGATTGTGATCTTTGTGTCAGTATCTTGTTCGATTTTCTTCAAGTTGCGCCCCTCCTTTCCAATCAGACGGCCGACGAAATTGTTATGAGCCAGAATCTTCAGAGGAACTTCTTCAGTGCTGTGTATTTGGAAAAATGAGAGAATAATGAGTCTAAATCTGCACATTGAGTGTAAATGATTATGACTGGGAAGTTTGTGTAACAGTGTAGTATGACAGTAGGGCTGCCCCCTAATAGTCAAAAACGTTAGGTCGACTAGAAGAGGGTTAGTAGACCAAGAATGTATTAGTCAGCTAGTGGAATTAAAAATAAATGAAAAAAAAAAAAACCACTTCACGTTAAGTGGCCAAGTCACGCAGTCCGTAAGGATGTTAATGGCAGGTATGTCTGCATGAAATCCAAACGTTCACTCATCGACCTCAACTATGGCTCATCATTTGAAACGAGTAGTAGCAACTTTACTCGGCCACTAGCTCCAATGTTAACCTAGATAAACGTGATATTACCAGATCCAAGTGTTTGTGTGGAGTTTGGAAGCAGAATTACTAACGTGCAGCGCATGCTTAAAATACGACTTTAATACGACTATTCAAAACTGAAAAGGGTCTACTCTTGTGTAAACCACATAATGACAACAAAACGTTGTGCTTTTGTAAAATAAATACAAAAAGAATGCACTTCTCTCAGTCTCCGTGAACTGGAGTGAGTCACAAAAATGAACCGAAATCCAGCATATAGGCTACTAATATTTATATACAGTACTGTGCAAAAGTTTTAGGCAGGTGTGAAAAAATGCTGTAAAGTAAGAATGCTTTCAAAAATAGACATGTTAATAGTTTATATTTATCAATTAACAAAATGCAAAGTGAGTGAACAGAAGAAAAATCTACATCAAATCAATATTTGGTGTGACCACCCTTTGCCTTCAAAACAGCATCAATTCTTCTAGGTACACTTGCACACAGTTTTTGAAGGAACTCGGCAGGTAGGTTGCCCCAAACATCTTGGAGAACTAACCACAGTTCCTCTGTGGATTTAGGCAGCCTCAGTTGCTTCTCTCTCTTCATGTAATCCCAGACAGACTCGATGATGTTGAGATCAGGGCTCTGTGGGGGCCATACCATCACTTCCAGGACTCCTTGTTCTTCTTTACACTGAAGATAGTTCTTAATGACTTTCGCTGTATGTTTGGGGTCGTTGTCATGCTGCAGAATAAATTTGGGGCCAATCAGATGCCTCCCTGATGGTATTGCATGATGGATAAGTATCTGCCTGTACTTCTCAGCATTGAGGATACCATTAATTCTGACCAAATCCCCAACTCCATTTGCAGAAATGCAGCCCCAAACTTGCAAGGAACCTCCACCATGCTTCACTGTTGCCTGCAGACACTCATTCGTGTACCGCTCTCCAGCCCTTCGGCGAACAAACTGCCTTCTGCTACAGCCAAATATTTCAAATTTTGACTCATCAGTCCAGAGCACCTGCTGCCATTTTTCTGCACCCCAGTTCCTGTGTTTTCGTGCATAGTTGAGTCGCTTGGCCTTGTTTCCACGTCGGAGGTATGGCTTTTTGGCCGCAAGTCTTCCATGAAGGCCACTTCTGACCAGACTTCTCCGGACAGTAGATGGGTGTACCAGGGTCCCACTGTTGTCTGCCAATTGTAAGCTAATGGCACTGCTCGACATCTTCCGATTGCGAAGGGAAGTAAGCATGATGTGTCTTTCATCTGCTGCAGTAAGTTTCCTTGGCCGACCACTGCGTCTACGGTCCTCAACGTTGCCTGTTTCTTTGTGCTTCTTCAAAAGAGCTTGGACAGCACATCTGGAAACCCCTGTCTGCCTTGAAATTTCTGCCTGGGAGAGACCTTGCTGATGCAGTATAACTACCTTGTGTCTTGTTGCTGTGCTCAGTCTTGCCATGGTGTATGACTTTTGACAGTAAACTGTCTTCAGCAACCTCACCTTGTTAGCTGAGTTTGGCTGTTCCTCACCCAGTTTTATTCCTCCTACACAGCTGTTTCTGTTTCAGTTAATGATTGTGTTTCAACCTACATATTGAATTGATGATCATTAGCACCTGTTTGGTATAATTGTTTAATCATACACCTAACTATATGCCTACAAAATCCCTGACTTTGTGCAAGTGTACCTTGAAGAATTGATGCTGTTTTGAAGGTAAAGGGTGGTCACACCAAATATGGATTTGATTTAGATTTTTCTTCTGTTCACTCACTTTGCATTTTGTTAATTGATAAATATAATCTATTACCAAGTTTATTTTTGAAAGCATTCTTACTTTACAGCATTTTTTCACACCTGCCTAAAACTTTTGCACAGTACTGTATATATATAAATAAAAGAGGATATAAATCCACCCAAAGAGGTTTTTTTAATATATCTGACAAAAGTGAGTACACATTTCAGCAACCATTTTAGTATACTATAGAAATGAGCAGTATAGATTTACTATGCTTTAAAAATAACTTCACATTCAGCCATTGTCAAAGTAGCTGAGCTCAAAAGTGAGAACACCCCAAGTGATTGAGTTCATAAAGTGTACATCATTTAAGCCACATGTCCCATTCATCATGTCAAGCAGACAAACATCTGTATGGTCCTGTTCATATTTGTGCATCATTACAGCAGTTAAAATTTGGTGCTTTGAGTACAATTCTCTCTTACTGACCACTGGATGTTCAACATGGCACCTCATAGCAAAGACATTTAAAATTAGAATTGTTGTTCTCCACAAAGATGGCTTATGCTATAAGAAGATCGGTAATGCCCTGAAACCGAGTTACAGTACATCGGCCAGGGTCACACAGAGGTTTTCCCAGATGGGTTCCACTCGGAACAGGCCTCGGAAGGGTCAATCAAACAAGTAGAATCTTCGTGCTGTGCATCAGGCGCAGAAGCAGACACATGAGCGCTGCCAGCATTGCTTTAGGAGGTTGCAGAAGTGGAAGGTCAGCTTATCAGTCCTCAGACCACACACTGCAACAAGTCAGTTTGCATGGCCGACATCCCAGAACAAAGCCTCTTCTGAAGCTGGCTCACAAGAAACTGTTTGCTGAAGACAACCTGTCCAAGAGCATGAATTACTGGAACCATGTTCTCTAGTCTGATGAGACTACGATAACCTTTTTTGGCTCAGATGGCGTCCAGCATGTGGCGACACCCTGGTCAAAATTACCAAGAAAATTGGGTCTTGCCTACAGCAAGCAGCAGGTGGTAGAGTATCATGGTCTGTGGCTGCATGACCGCTGCTGGTACTGGGGAGCTGCGCTTCATTGAGGGAAACATGGATTCCAACATGTACCGTGACATTCTGAAGGAGAACATGATGCCCGCTCTTCAGAGACTGGGCCAAATGGCAGTTTTCCAACATGAAAAAGACCCAAAACACACTGCTGAGATGACAACTGCCTTGCTGAGGAAGCTGAAGGTGATGGCGTGGCCAAGTATGTCTCCAAACCTGAATCCTATTGTGCATCTGTAGGGCATCCTCAAGCCGAAGGTGGAGAAGTACCATGCGTCGAACATCCAGCAGCTCCATGATGTCATTATGAAGGAGTGGAAGAGCACCCCAGCAACAACCCGTGTGAATTCTATGCCCAGGAGGATTAAGACTAAATAACAATGGTGGTCACACAAAATATTGAGACTTTGGATACGGTTTTGATATGTTCGCTTAGGGCAGGGGTGTCCAAGCCTGCTCCTGGAGAGCCACTGTCCTGCAGAGTTTAGCTCCAACCCCAGTTAAACACACCTGAACCAACTAATCAAGGTTTTCAGGCTTACACGAAACTTCCAGGCAGGTGTTTTGTGGTAAATTGGAGCTAAACTCTGCAGGACAGTGGCTCTCCAGGAGCAGGATTGGACACCCCTGGCTTAGGGGGTACTCTTTTTCAATGGCTTTATGTTGAGTTATTTTGCAATGACAACTCTAAAGTATATCCAAGTTTCATTTCTATAGTATCGTCCCTTGAGAACATAAAATGGTTGCTGAAATGTGAAAGGTGAGCTCATCTTTTGCGAGATGCGTGTATCCAAGCGTGCAATTATCTTTTAGTAAGAAGCAGTCCTATATGACGTAGACGGACCAACAAACAGTATGACAGAGTTTGTGTATCATCGCACATTTTAGTGTCAATTGCCTCTTTCTGCATGATCTCCATGATGTTTCGACAGGCAGAACTGCAGCCCTCTGGAGTGGAGTGAACAGTGATGGGCTTCTCCGCAGCCCCTGCGTTCTCCTTACGATGGATATCGATCCTGTATGAACATGAACACGTTTAGAGCAGACTACATATCGCGTGAGCAGTCTGAGAATCCTATCTATAGAATCCTTCCCAGATGCAATAAATAGACCAAAGGTACAGATATTCATAAAGTTACAAAAGACTTCCATTTAAAATAAATCGTTCTTTTGAACTTTCTATTCAGGTAAATAGAGCTAATAGGCTCAGAGCAGATACTTTGCTTGCCGAGCCAGCAGCACATTGCTTAAAGCTCCAAAATAAATGTGGTACTTGTGTGTGCAGTGTGAGACAGGACTGTTTACAAGCAAGTACACCAAGTATTCTTACTTTGAGTGAGTCTGCTTGGTTATGTTGCGGATGGTAGCACCTTCCTTGCCAATAATAGCTCCTACAAACTGGGTGGGCACCAACATGCGCAGGGGCACGTCTGACTGTAGTTTAGGTCTTGCGCCCAGATTGGGAGAGCCTTGGCGAGGCGGTCCGCGTGGGTTGAAACCTCTCCTGCCTCCCACGACAGAGGGATCTGCTGAAGCGGTCTCATCTGGGATATAGGAAACCTTTAGTGCGTAGTTCTCCATAAGGAAGCCGTTTAATTTGTCCAATGCTCTGGAAAAGTGGGATGGGAATCTTTTACACACATTTGTTCATCTTTTCATTTAAGAACTAATTTTTAAATATGATGCGTTTAAAGGTTTCAATTTCAGCATTTCTCTTTGTTTCGCCACATTTATTAAGTTTACTTTACCAATTTACTTTCCTGCATTCCAGTAAAATATTGATTTCATTCTTGTATAAATATGTTGGAAAACAATGCATTTAAATTTTTATTTAACCATCCTTTAAACAATTTGCCTCTTGCTGATTCGGATCAAAATAAAGTAAAAATAGAACAACTATAAATATTGTTGAAAAACAAAACAGGCCTCATGAATAGATTTCTGTACTTCAATAAATTCATAATTTCCTTTTTGCATCATTTGCAACAGTTTCCGCAAAAATTGTTCCATGAACACTTCATTAGAGACCCAACATTTTTCAATCTAAAAGGATAGGTCAAAACTACATTTTCCAATATCAGCCAATTTCGGGGAATAGCCCAGGTGACAGACAAAGGGCATGAAAACCATCCCTGCTTTTCTGCTTCCCTCTCAAACAGGACATGTAAAACATAAGCGAAACTGATGGGGAGTTGAAGAGCATGAGGCTTAGACATGATGGAACGCCAGAGCCCTTTAAAGCCACCAAATCTTTCATTGAGAACCACTAGCGGATCGTAACAGGAACTCCCTATTGTGCGCAAACAATTGCAGAAAATTCTTTTATCCAAGTTTGTCCATTCATTTACCAGACGCTTCTTCACCAACCCCTGTGACCGCTCTGCAGTTCTACTAATCAAACAGTAGGTGGCACTGAATGAGTTATTATAATTGCTGAATAAATCCCAATAGCAGTGCATGTGGAACTGACAGTCTCACATTTCACTGTGAGACGTGGGACAGAGACGCTCTGGAGGGGGTGGGGTGGTGACCGAGTCGGCCGAATCCGAGGCAGATGATACTCACTCTCTGGCTTGGTCCTTGCCGGCATATCGCACATTGACTACAGCAGTCTCCGTGTCAGTGTTGACTTGAGATGGAAAAGAGAGGAGGAAGACAATTACCTAATCTTTTAATATATGGATTATAAAACTTAAGTGACAATCTGTTGAAAACACACCCTACCTTGTTCACAGCTTTCCACTGTGCCGTACTGCGCTAACAACCCATCCAAAACCTGTAGATGAAGACAAGTAACAAAATAAGACTTCAGAGATGAAGACCAAGACTAATGGTTTAAGAGACAGGTGGTAGAACTTCAAAGAAATAGTAAAAGTAATGGTCAAAAATATTGAACGGTTAAAGTTAAAACTTTAAAACTCATCCTTGTGTTGCTCTAAACCAGCACGACTTTCTTGTGTCATAAGAAATGGTTGCTTCAGACACACACACACAAACACACTATCATATTATATTCCGTTAGCTTGTGCGTTGCTTAAAATGTATTTCCAAATCTGTGACTTTCTTCTATCAACATACAGTCACTGCTAAGTCAATGAAATGGAAGTCGTGGTGATATTTTAATGTATATCTGAAACGAGAAAAAGAAAAAAGGAACTTTGTTCTATGGATCAGTTGTTGACTGGATTTTGAAATGTGGGTTTTGCTCTCAAAAACGGCTCAGATTAACACAAAGTTACAGGGATGGGGTTTAAGTGGAATAAACGATTGGGGAACTGCAGCACACAGAAGAGAAAAGTCTAATGTTTTAACTTTAAGGGCCAGTTATGATTAATTAAAATCAAAAAAAAAAAAAAGAAAGAACCACCCGCACTGATAAATTGCTCACAATAACATCTAACACACGCATTCTGAAAATCCTGGTGAATTTTCTGTTTCACGTTGGCAGTTTGCCTCTCGCCGATTCGGATCTTGAACATTTGAACTCAAAAGCACACTTGGATTTTGTAGAATCTCATACTTTAAAATCATGACACCCATTCCAAATAAAGCAAGCACAGTTTTACACCTCACTTGCCACAATTCTTTGCCTCCACCGCTCCTGCTCTGAAGGAGGCGTGCAGGCGAACATTGAACATGGGTGAAAGGAAGCCTACAGGCTTTCGCACACACCAGCCCTCTATACGTCACACATACTAATGCCCCAACCCCCCTAACCGCCACCACTTCCCTTCTCCATTCCAAGCTGTCCTATTGGTTGGCGGGTGCATTACTATGGAATTCCCAGCAGCCATTGGGCATCTCTAGTCATTGGCTACACAACCAGTCAGTCATTGAGTCCAGGCCAATAAGACAAAGCTCCCTTCAATCGGGTGAAAGAGGAAGGGGGTGTGGTTGGCTTTCAGACAACATGCAGTGAGGGAAAGGACGGGAGGTGGGGGGGGGGGGGGGGGGGGTGGCAAAGTGGGGCCGATCTACACATTCTAGGCATCCACACATGGAGCAGGCCTGCAGCGAGACAGGGCAGCAGGTTAAAATCCAGCCCCGGCTAAGCTCGCCTGAGCCTGGTCACGTCAAAATGCACATCCCCCAAAGCTACGCCATCATAGATAACGCACTTCAAAATCTTAATGTGCCCACAGTAACAAAGACAATAACAACACAGATACCTTCCAACTTAAACGGCAGGTCAAACTCAAAGAAAAACAAATGGAGAGAATAATCTCGCTCAAGAAGGTACTTGACATTTTTGCAGCCTGACATCATGTGATTGGATTCATTTTGAGCTGAAATACGAGAAGGAAATTTAACATGCTAAAAATTAAGCTTTTTTTGGGCCAGTCCACGAGAAATTACACTGTCCAGTTTGGTTAACAGTTGGTTCATGCCAAGTTAATATACCCATCTGAACGCAAACGCAGCATACCGAACTGTGGTTTTTAAAATGGTATAACTTTTTTTTTTTTTTTTTTTAAAGCAGTGTTTTTTATTCAGCAATGATATATTACATTGATCAAATGATAGACAATTAGGTTTCAAAAGATTTCCATTTCAAAAATTCTTTTTTGAACTTATTCATTGAGTCCTGAAAAAAAAAATATATATATATTTTCCACAAAAATATTAAAGCAGAAAAAAAAGTGCTTTGAGCACCAAATTAGCATATTAAAATTATTTCTGAAGAATCATGGTACACCGACTCGTGTAGACTGGTGTAATGCCTATTGAAAATTCAGCTTTTTCCACTCCAGAAATAAACTACATATTAAATAGAAAAGTTATTTAAAAATTGTAATAATTCAGTTACTATTTTACCGTATTTTGTTTAAATTAATGCAGCCTTGGTGAGCAGAGAATTTTTCCAAAAAAAAAAAAAAAAAAAAAAAAAAAAAAAAATAGGTGGTGTACACTAAAATAATCCCGACTCTTCCCATCTAGTTCTCTTTCACAAATGGACTTAAGCACATAAGCTCACATACATGTGGTAGTACTAGTAACTTTGCAACTTATGCTTTAAAAGCGGCTTCAAAATGCATAATACAATGTATGACTATTTAATTTTCGTTTTAGAACAAAATGTGTACGTTTCTACAAAAAGTCACTGGAAATTCCCACGGAAGCACAAGGCTCAAATGATCATTGTCTTCTGGGTTAATGGACTACAAACAGCTCTATTCTGTTGCTGAATAATACTAGTCTGAGTACTAAACTACAACAGAGCTCACCGCCACAAGGCAAAACCTGAGCAGACATGATTCATCCGATGGATCAAATACTTCAGTAATTTTGCTGTGGACAACACGCACAGCCATATAGTATACCAGAATTACGCAACAGTAGTTTCATTTTGATACTCATCACCTTAAATGTGTAATTTACAGTGCTAACAAAGTGCGAAAATATTGATATTTTCCCCCAATAAAGCTCAAATTCAGACCGAACTGCTTAAAATGTACAGAATCCATACAAAAGTTTTGCAGATTATGTCAGCCTTGTAAATAAACATTTTAAAATAAGTTGACAACATCCTATTCATTTTACTGACATGTTGTTAAAAACATTCCATTAGTTAATTTATCATAGTAGTTGCTTTCGATTGGATCATTCTCAGATCTATATGCACACTGAAGTGTGATTAAGGGGTTAGTTCACCCAAAAATTAATTTTTGAGTGAATTAACACTTTAAAACGTAAGAGGAACACCCATTTATGTGCCTTCCATCTTTTCAGGGAAGACACCATATTTCATTTTTCACAAATGTCAATGAAGCCACGAGGAACAAAATGCACAGTCGGCACTATCGATCATCCAAACTTCTACACACACGACAAACAAACAGGAAAACGGTAATGCATTACATGTTTAATTATAAAGATCTAAACAGGTTTACAGTCATAATGTTACATAACCCCTTAAAGAAACATTCCATTTTTTCTCTTTTCTTTAAAATAGTCTCTAAATGGAATAAGGACCATAGATACGTCAACATAGCAAGGTAACACAGAAAGCATGTCAACTTACATAGGATATTTTTACACTCATCTAGAATAAGTGCGATGAAATTAAATTCAGGGGTCAAGATGCTCTTTTACGAGATGACATGGTATTAAAATGCAAGATGCTACGGAGAGATAAACAAACTCACTTAGACACCAATTAGTTACTAATTGTTCCCAGTCTATACCAGAAGCAATTACATACAATAACAGAGAAAAGTAGTTCTTAAGATGAATAAAATACACGATGCCTATAAAACTTGAACAAAGTGTTCTGTATTGAATATTAATCTTTAGGCAACAATATCAAGCTAAAATATTTAATCAACCCTATAAAGGCCACAATATCATTTCATAGACAAATTAAGGCCTCTGAATGATCAAATTTGCTGAAACACCTGCTGTACACAATCTAATACATGCCGTCTGATTGACAGTTTATACTTTATCAAGTAAAAGGCCTACCATTTCAAAGCCATTTACCATTTCAAAAATGTTCACCTTCATGTAGTGATAAACGTATTTGTGTGTTAATAAAGTTAATCAAGTTTATTCTGAACACATACTGGACTAAAGCAACTCAGGTCAGGTTTACTTATCCATAAACAACCATCCAAAATCTTGTTAAAATGTATGCAAATGTTTACAATTATACATCAGGCTTTTGGAAGGACTGTTTCTTTGCACATTTGGCCCACATTAAAAAGTACAAAGCTCTGATCATAAAACTAAGCATTTAGATACATTTCATTATATTTTAACGCCACGTTAGCATCAGGGCTATTAACAAGCACAAAGTAAACACAATCCATACCGTTGAAAATAACTATATTGATCCTTTCAACTTGATAAAGACAGAAAATCTGAAATTCATTCAGGTGATGCATAAACGTTACTAAATAAAAACCATACAAATTACAGTCCAAAAGAATGTTTTCCAGTCAAAGGAACGACAGGAAAGACAAACCTGACCCAGACAAGACGATTTTGTCAGGTCTAGATTTGAGGTTATGGAAGAAACTTTTTATACTGGGGTTTATTATTTTTAATATTCATTCCATTCCATCTGCCACTTGTTAGAGACGTATAAGTATAATTAATGGTCTGGATCAAGAAGGTGGTATTTGACAGTCAGATATTTCCAGGTCAAGCACTTCCCAGACAGCCTAAATATCTTACTAAGACATTGAGAGATACAGAATGAAAACTGATATGAAATTGTATTCAAGTAGTCTGCTATATGCATAAAAAGCTTGAAATTTAAAATCAATTAGACATCAAAATTTCATCTTTTTGGCCATAATAAATATCAGTACTGCATATTGCATACAAATCGAATATATTTCTCAGTTCGGACCTCTGAATAAAAATGAAGTGTTTCTTTTTCCCACCTTGAGTATGAACGCTATATTCTACAATCACACTATATGAGCCATAAAAGCCTAATGTATCAACTGATACTCAAACACGCTTTCATTACCTTAATATTTCTGCCTATAGGAGCAATAATCATATATCAAAATTTTATTTTTCAGACTCATTTCATATGTCAAGCTTGTTCAGGGTTAACTTGCAACATAACACATCATGTCTAGGAACACTTCATTCATCATGATCGATACATATTGATATAACCTTTAAAATCGGTTTCAACACTTCATATTGCATCTTTGGTTTACTGTGACTATTTACTCATTTAACCTGCAATTAAATATTCAAAAAGAATGCTGCGAACAAGAATGTTGGTCTGAACCAGACTAAAATCAGTAATCCTTTGTATCATCAGCCCGCAATTATTTGTATATTTGATTATTCAATTACTGCATTTCTTACTTGAACGCTTCAGTTAGATGGATGTAACATGTACAATTCTTATATATTGTATTTATTTTACCACTCTTTGGTCTTATTTTTAATAAAGAAAAAAAAAACTATAGTGATTATTAATAAAGTAATTAATGAGAATTGGGAAAAGATGCATTGTGATGCACAGAGAATAGTTTGATAATCGAATTTATATCGGAATCAAATCATGAGGCAAGTGAAGATTCACACCACTTATATAATATTAATAATATCCATTGGCAGGTTTTGCGCACATAGACGTGTACGTGTGCGTATGATCCACTGCCCGGCCAAAAGTAGCCGTTTGGATTTTAATAGGCAAATACTTAAGAGTCTAGGACTGGATCATTATTACAGTGATTACATTCCTAGCATTTATGTTTTCTTTTAACCACTGTGTAGCTTTTCATGTCTTAAACAACCATGTAGGAAGACATCATATTCCTGGATGAAAAATGTCAATATTCATCAGGGTTAAAATTGTGGAAAAAAAATTGTTCAGAGCAAGAATCATTTTGACATGAATTCGCACCTCTGAATCCTGACCTTAACCTCAGGGTAAGTCTTTGGGATGTCCTGGAGCAGACTTTACAGAGTGCCCACATCTTGCATTGTCAAAACAAGCTCTTGACCAAAAACAGATGCACTTCTTTATGGAAATAACATTACAACATTTATTTATTCTCCACAAAATTTCTATTAAAGCTTATTATATTTAGTTGGAAGGGGGGTGGGGACCACACCCTGAAAGCTCCCCATTATAATGACATGTTGCTGACTAAATCTATGATATAAAGCACTGAGAAGTTGCCATTTCAATTGTAGTTATTGCCGACCGTTTCTTTAAATCGTTACATTTAATCCAGCATCAAAGAGGTAATGACCTACTACTGTAATAATGCATTTAAATGAAACTGGTAGTTGAGAAGCCCCCTACCCAGCCCACCTCCCCCCGAACGAATCAGTCGTCGACATAAAAGCTGGGGAAACAAAGCCAATGCAGTTTTGAATCTTAACTGATTCCTATGATCAGAGCACTTTTCCAGACCTCTGTAAGGCTCTATTCACATGCAACCATGTAAACACGCAAAAATGGAGAGAGAAAGAGGGATACCCAAAACAATCATGTCATGCAAGTTTTCAAAGGGTCAGTGAGATCTTGTCTCGAGCTCTGATGAGAAGCGGGTGGGCAAAGAGCAGCGTACTGAGCCACACACACACACGATCACTTCAACAGATAGTTTGATCTGATAAGTGAAAGACAACAATGGATTAGTAGGTGTAATGGGAATTTTTTTTTTTTTTAAACTGAACATATGATTTTACAAGATCCGTTCAAGGCACCCACATTATACCAATAAATAAGCAAGATAATAACAATCAATCTTGTGTGAAGTAACAGTTACAAAGCATTAAAATTCACCACTTTCCCGATAAGCATTAGATTCAAAGTGATTTTGTAACTACATCACATGAGGCGTCCCCGAAGTTCAAACCTCACACGACAAACACACAACAGGCTACTTCATCTCATTTCATAAATATGAAGGATAACTACTTAAAACAAAAATTATTTATTGGGAAGTGTCTGCACTCATTTGGTTCAAGATGTCAAATTCTAGGACATTACTCAGGAGGGCTGGTGGTTTAAATACTAGTGCTGCTAAGATGAGGCTGCAAGTATCAGTATCGGCCCCGATAATGCATTCATGTACTCGTACTCATTAAAATGCTCCCATACTATGCGCCGTGTACGGAGTGCTTTTGACAAAGAAACACTGACTACAGAATAAACCGAGAGCAGAATCGATATAACAGAAGGAACTATGAAGTAAATGTATTAACTAAGTTAATAGAACGTTAAATATTTACGCCTATATAGCTGGTGTGAGTTAGCTGATAATAACGCAGGGTGTATTGAGTGCACAGCGCTACAAATTTGTAGAGCCCATTCTTTTTTGTTTTTCTTTTCTTCTTATTACAGGCATTGCTGGAAAGTTTGTAGTTCGGTTGTGTCAATAGCAAATAAAGTAAAATAAAGCACATATTACTAAAGTTAACCGATGGGAGAGAGAGAGACTTCTGTTGCATGCTCTTGATTGCCAAATCGTTCACCCAGCACACATGCATCATTTGGAATATAACAATCACATAAAAGTAAAAATTTGAAGTTATGTAATGTGTATAATGAGTAATTCCCTTCATTATTGCAAGACAAGTTTACTCTGACCAACATCCGAAGCGCATTCCCAGAAAGCCACGTCTAGACAGCGCTTGAATACTGAATTGAGTTCTTTCACACAAATTCACACAAAAAATTACGTAAAAACACGTCTTTGTGTCAATCTTAAACATAGTTGGCAATGACTTTAGTAAACGTAAACAGTTGAGAAAAAAACGTGTAACAGTATATTGGATCCTTGCAGTCTTAAAGGGATTAATAAACCATAATACACTTCCTGCCGTTTTAATATTAAACAAAGGACAAAGAAATCCCTCACTGCTTTTGTAACTAATAATTAATCTATTTAATTTATACAGTGAAGACGATGCAGTGTCGTTTTATATTTGATTTCTTTACTCAAATTATGTACCTGAAAACTATTGTTTATTTCATTTGTTCTATTGAGCCCGGCTGAAGGTCAAAATATATTCTGTGCTATTGAATGAAAGATCGAATATGAACAGCAACAGAATGAACAGTGAAATTAACAGAAGCTTTTACAATACAATTTCACAGGCATGATTAATCATGAAAATAAGTGAAGTATATATATATATATATATATATATATATATATATATATATATATATATATATATATATATATATATATATATATATATATATATATATATATACACACACACACACATACAAATGCAATGAAAATACAAAAAAAAAAAATGCAAAAATGAAAGTATCGGCATAGTTCTGGAAAAAGTGGTATTGGTGCATCCCTAGATTGAACATCACATCTCATACAAACCTCTTCACCCCAGAAGAAGAAAAAGAGGCACTTACTTCCCACTGCATGTGAGGTGGGATATTCCTGATCTGCAGCTTGCAGCTCCTGCAAAAAAAAAAAAAAAAAAAAGAAAGAAAAAGAAAGAAAAAAAAGGTGTCATTTTAAAATCAGTCATATTTCGATTGAAATGGTCCAGATTCTTACAAGCCACATTTGCTTTTAAGGGGAAAACAATGGTTGAGTCTGACTTAGGATCCACAGAAATATTTGAGTAACCCCTTTATTCATCTCTATGTTCTTTTAACGCAAATACAACTAAAAAAATTGAAACTTGCACTGACAATTACTCCATTGATTTGTAGGGGGGAAAAAAGGCTGAAATAGTTTGGGACTTGTAACCAGAAGCAATTCGCACTTTGCTTTCGCCAAAAGGAAATTACTGAAAATTAAAGCTTAGATTAGACACAATCAAACAGCCTCTCTAATATTGCAAAAAGCAAATAGATAATGGCTTTGATCTTAGAAACATTAGGTTTAAGCTATACAGTATCTCCCATAGACGGTACTTTATTAATTCTAAAGACCCCAGTTCCAATACGAAAACCTGCAAACACCAATGTTTTGCCAATACATGCATTAGCAATTCCTTCATAACTCAAAGTTATGACCATATGGTACATGTATTTGCAGACTAGCGAACCAGTTAGGGGCAATTTTAACAAACTTAGTTCATCGGACAAGAGGGAAGCAAGCTAGCGATTTTGAGAGCCATTTTTCCATCCACCTACTTTCATGCGTATTCTGGAATAAATCGCATAAACTGCTGTCAAGAATTCTAAAATTGTGCATTAAAAAAAAATAAAATAATAATGTTCGTGAAAGTCGGATCAACTTTTTATCCTATAAGAAAACATGCACAAACTATAATGGAAACACATTTTCCAAATAAATTCCTTGATTTGCATCAAAATAAATAAAATCATGTGACTGGGATAACCAGTGGACCGCTCCCATCATGCAGCATCTGAAATGTTGTTTTGGTTGTTCTGAATTACCGGAGCAAACTGTCGTTAAAATGGTTTGGTATAATTACCTTCCAGGACTACCTTACATATGACCAAACAGCAAGCATCCACCTATGCTCCGCATGCTCTGAGATGCAAGTAATTTATTATATATGAAAATTATTATACACATTATCTTCTACTACGTTTCTTAAAGATATTTAGTTCCAGTTTAGAAGGAAGTGACAATTTTGTTCTCTTCAACTTGCTGGATGGAAACACTGCTGGGTGTTTTTCCACAAATGTTTTGTGATATTCCAATTTTGCAAATTAGATACACAACTTTGGATGAAAATATAGTGATGCCAGGATTGCAAAAAGATGTACTGGAGTTCATCAACTGGAACAAGCACAACCTGGAATTTGTTGTTTAGAAACAAAAGGAACCTAAACAAGTCTCCTACTACCACCCATGAGTCTTACTGAAAATTTATATTTTTATTTTATATATATATAAAATAAAAATTTTCAGTAAGACTCATGGGTGGTAGTAGGAGACTTGTTTAGGTTCCTTTTGTTTCTAAACAACAAATTATTTATTTTATATATATAAAAATGTGCAATCTTTCTGTATCAATTGTCTCATATATATATATATATATATATATATATATATATTATATATATATATATATATATATATATATATATATATATATATATATATATATATATATATATATATATATATAAATATAAATAAATAAATAAAGAGAGACAATACAGAAAGATTGCACATTCTTATGAAACTAGAAATCAGGTAGAGTGCAAAAAGAGGTGAAAGTCCAGTAATTTATTAATAGTGTACATATCAGTTGGTTTCCAAGCACATTACAGCCACAGAAAGGGGGAAGTTTACCCCCTTAAAAATAGGTAGAAAAAAACAGAGGCCATTTCACAGGCGTTTTGACAGCAGTTTCCTTAAACTCATTTAATACAGTCCACTTCACCTTGGAATCTCAAAGTCTTATCCATCTTCAGCTCAAAAGCCCTCAACTTTTCACAAAAGAGGCATGAAAATTTCTCTTCTGATCACCTTGTTGACTCATGAATCTTGATTTAAACATCCCGGTCAAGAGAGCAGCAATACTGGTTCTTTAACAAGTGTACGTGACCAAAACCAGATGTGCGTTAATTAACCTTCAGTTGTAGATGCGAGATTGATTTTGCATATCTAGCAGACAGATAAAACCCGACTATACAAGATGTCATTATGTCTGGGGTTGTTTGGCATATTGCCACATGCCTAGATTTCACAAACGCTGACAATGGAGATAATATGATAAATGTAGGGTCAACTTAAAGGTACTTTTATATCATTCAAAAGCTTGATTCGACCATCATACCACCATAGATGTTTTTAGTATAAGAAATTCATAATACCACACTGTCTACAAAACCAACTGGTCAGAGACAACAGCCAGATCCATATATGAATCCACTATGTCAATAATGCATAGAAATGGTGTCCATTCAAGACAAAGGGCTTCACCTGTAGCTGTCAAGAACCATGACAAGGTATTAAATATTTACTTTACTACAAATACAACTAACAAGACAACTTGGCTACAATCCCATTATAAACTGCACAAAAAAATTATTCCATGGGGAGGGGGGGAAATATACTGATGGCATACACTTTCTTCAGATTAATTTAGAAATGACAACATGCATGAGCCAGTAAATATGCCATTCAGCACTGTAAAGTTCATTTTAAAGGTGATATTGATTCTACAGACCAGTATTTTTATTTTAACATACGTTTAATGTGTATGTTTTGGTGCGGCAACTGTGAAAGATCTATAACTGCCCACTTGACTTTACACAGCTCCAAAGTTCACGCTCCGTATACTTGCCTATTTACACACTAACATTAACAAGAACAGAATGTACAGGGCATGGGAACAAACAAGCCTCTACCTGAACAGGTACACACACACACACACACACGCAGAGAGAGAGAGAGAGAGATTGGGGCCTAAATTGTAAGTAATAAGGGACTCACAGCACTCGTGTTCAAGAAACTGACCCACCATAATAGAATAATCAATGTCGATGCAAATACATCCTTAAAGCAATCAGTGCGCATCAACAGTTCTGAGTGCTTCATAACAGCAATGGTTGATCTAGATTATTTATTTAGTGAATTGCATTCTAGTTACTGATTATTGACATGTCAGCTTTCACCTCCCTAATAGACAGTAAAATCACCAAAAGGAAAAAAAACTGGTGTTTAAGTTGTTTTTAATTAGTGAAAAAAACAAAGATGATTTTGCTTTAACAGCAATATCTTTGCTGCACAAAGTTAAGAATTTTGAGCAATATTCAAGCTTAATTTATGAAGTTTCACTCAGGAATAAAAAAAAAAAAAAAAAAAAGTTCCTTTTAAGTTTATGTGGATTGTACAGCAATAAACTTCATTAGAAAAACAACACTATACCACCATCCAAATAATTTGCTTTCTGATTCAGGACATTTATAGCAACTATTTTCTAAAAAAATCAAAACAAACAAAATGATCATACCATATTGCCTCTGCAAAATGGAACAAACATGTGTTTGGAGACAATCAAGAGAAGACTTGTTGGTTCCATGTACACTGCCACAGTTACCTACGGAAACAAATTTTGACTCATTGATTTGGCCTGAAATTGAGGAGTTCAAATACTCTGTGACAAACTCTTAAAATTAAAAGCATGTTTAAAAAAAGAAAAGAAAACGAGACCGTCTATCCTAACTTTGTAACGCTATATAGGGTAAGCCCTGGAGATGAAGTTGTGCATGCTGTATGGGACATTTACACTCATGAAGAGTGTAGCTGTCAAGAGGAGAACAATCACTGGGAGTCATCTCAGGAATTACCAAAATGCATCACAACTTGCATTCAACATCGCTGTGTGATTCCTGGACATGTTTTCCCCAGTGTGTCTGCAGTGTCTCAAAAAAAAAAAAAAAAAAAAAATCCAAGGCACTGCAATCCAAATTTGATTTTGTAAACTAAACCAGTGAGGCAAAAATACCACAGGTTGTTCAACGCTTATGCTAATGTCTAACAGGGAACCGCTCCCATAGAGAAAACATGGGGGCAAAAAAAAAAAAAAAAAAAGTTTAAAAAAATCATTTTTAGCTTCAAGTAATGGGTTGACAGTGATACTACAGAATACAAGCCGTCCATGCTTCACTAAAAACCCACCGTAGCAGTCAGCTCTGACAGAATTATATAACCTAAAACAGCAGTACACATCTTCAACATTTAACATATACACATATATATACACACATATATATATATATATATATATATACATATATACACACACACAATAATATCAAAAATCCACTAAAAAAGGAAAAGAGAAAGAAAACATTGGAACTCAGCGGAATGAACAGAGACAAATGCGAGACCAGAGAAGAGGAGGGGGGAAAAAGGCAAGGCCAAGCATATAGGTGCATGTGCTAGGGCGAGTGAAAAATTTTATATAAAAAAAAAAAAAAAAAAACTTAATTTTTCAAAAAGACACTAATGCCATTTGATAAACCTTTTTATAAAGTCAACTTAAAAAGGACACCCGTATGAAATTCCAGGTTTGACATACGAATTAAAAGCTTCCCTTTTCTTTTGAGGAATTTGGTGGGATTGGTGTGCTTTTGCAGTCCAGGTCTGCATTCCTGTGGGAACGCAATATGGAATGTTCTCCTACAGCAGATTAAGCTATAGGAGTAAGAGGTGTGTGTGTGCGGTGGGGGGGGTTAGGACGGGGGTGGGGTGTTAGTGCCCCATTTCAGGGTAACAGAAACTCTCTGCCCCAGGGGGTGGGGTCTGGTTACCATGGTAACAAGTTAGCCTACAGACAAGAAAGGAAAAAGGGGTGGGGGTTTGCTGGTGACGTAAAGGAAGTAGAGGGCATCTTCATTTACTTCAAAATCCAACAGACATGCAACATAACTGCGTGTGTACACGTGTATGAACATACATTGCACAATGGTGGGATTGGGGTAGACTTCCCATCATAAACACTTCTGGAGGAACCAGGAAACATGTTACTCTCAAGTGACTCAGACGCTTCAATATATAGGTTTTATACTTTCTAGTTAATAAGAGGGAAAAAAAAAAAAAAAAAAAAAAAAAAAAAAAAAAAAAAAAAACATTAACCATAGCTGATAATGCACAAGTAAAAAAATTATATAAATACCACCTACGTACGAGTAGAAAATGACCAAATGTTATACCCCAAATAACAAAACAGCAGCTACACATTGTGACTTGAAATACCAGAAATCCCTCTAAAACTTAATTAGGGGAGGATTTCAACCTCTCACACACACACACACCACTAAAATCAACAAGAATTTTATGCTGAACGTGACACTTTCCACTAAATTACTGAAACATTTTTTTAATTTGATGCAAAACATCTAGTGACTTTTCTTCCGAATTGTAATCGTTAGAGAAATTATGAGTGACAGAAATAACTTAAATTATAGAAAATTTACCAGCACTGATATATAAAATTTAAATACACACACACACACGACTGACAACACAAAGGTTCAAGGTTTTTCCCCCACACACAACAGACTATCTGTTCTAGCTAAAGACCCTTTTCCCCACTCTCTTTTCCAGTTGGGGCCCCACTTCAAGCCACACACGTGTGCATGCGCGCACACACACACACAGCACAAGCTGAGTGAAAACGGCTATGCTAGTAATCAAGAGGAAGCTAGCAAAATGAAAGATGCCGTATGAAACTACTTCTAAAGGCCAAATGGCTGTCCATGCACACTCCACTTGAAGTGTACACACAAGCCTGGTTAAAGAGCGGTGTCACAAACATTGCGTTTTTATAAAACATCTCAACTATGCCACAACTTACAATTCTGCATTGAAAGGAAAAAAAAAAAAAAATCCAGCTTAAATGTTAAAGTGAATATTTACACATAATTGAGCCGTGTGCCTCGTACAAGCGTAGCAACGCTCACCACACTAAAGAAAAAGGCTCCCTAGCATGCACACCACCCCTTGATACACTCACACAGTTATTGATGTGAGCTATGGGGCCAAACTTTGCCCAACTCATGTGTGTTTGTGTAAAAAGGAGGGCAGGGTCTAAGCCGAGACTCATATGATAGAATGCAAGATCACTCCCATCATGCATTTCACTATACTTGGCTCTCATTGGTTCGCAGTTCAAACTAACTTAACATACAGAACCTCTGACCTGTTCCTATCAAGTACAGCACACACAATGTACATTATACACCTAAATGTCACAGTCTATTATTTACACACTGAACTCAGCATATTAAGACAGTTTGAGGCACCGTTAGAGGATCAAAATAAAATGGCTAACAAACATCTAGCATGTAACCTTAAAAAACATTAACATCAGCTATCCCACCTTAAAATTGAAAAGAAATTCAAACACGTTTATCCATTATTTAAAAAAAAAAACCAATAATAATAAATCGGCCCTACAGCAATCTAAATAAATCACAAATACTACGTAGCATTTATTTGAATTAAACGGTCAAAACGCTTAAACGTAACGGCTTTAAACAAAACTGCGTTCATTTTTTGCCTGAGAAATCACTAGCCTATTAAAATATTAGTCTAATTATGACTAAAACAAAACAAGGAGTTGATAAACGTCTTGTATGTATGCAAGGTGGTCGTAAATTGAAATTATATTCGTTATAGCCCATCTTAAGTCGTTACGTCAACTTAATCACTACAACAAAACGGCAACCAACTCGTACTCCGTTGGTAAACAGCGCTTTGTGGGTTACACCAGGTCTGGTCGTTTTAGTTCCCATGAAACCACAAACCAGTTTTCGTGACAAGACCTCGACCCTTACCGTCCACGCGCGCTGAGGAGTCCATCTCGTGCCTGAGCTGCGCGCGCGAGGAGGGGAAAGAGGGGGCGGAAGCACTGAGCGGCATGACTGAATAGTAGTTTCTTCTTAAATGGACGCCACAGCAAGCATGGCTCCATTAATGCACATTCGTGTGCGACGTACGGTCCCATTTTAACAACGTTTGCGTTGTCACTTTGCACACCTCTGCTACGTTTCGTCAAGGCCTAGAGGCCCAGTAATATGTGCACTCAGCACATCAAGGGCCTCAGATGTATTACAAAAACCCACATTCCACACGCTGACATGGAGGTTCAATCAGTAGCTTACACACCTACTAAACACGCCTGCAGATTTACATTTTATGCAGATACATAAACACACCGTCACCGCCCTAATCATGCATTTCGCTTGCAAATAACAGTTTGGTGGATCACATGAACGAAAACAAATAAAATGAGGCATTCGAAAGAATAAAAACAACAAGAAGCCCGATTTAAAAGATTTAATTTAGAGATATTAATTCCAAACAAAAACGTAGACTTCCTCCATTTTTAGATGAAATTGCGAAATTTACAAATGAATCTTACCTTTGTCGTTTAGGGACAGAGTGCTCCACTTCTAAGAGTTTTCCGTGGAGTTCTACTTTCCCTGAAAAATATTAATTGTATTTTAATAAAGCACATTCTTATTTCAAACAGAATGCCTATTGTGTGTAAAATGTTTACGAAAGTGTACAAAATTGTTTAAATCCTATTAGTGTTACGTGTACAGAAACTACACTGACATGTAGCTACTAGATCTTAACTACATTTTAAAGCAAAATCAGTCTTATTTATATAAAAAAAAAAAAAAAAAAAAAAACAATTCCCAGAGGTTAAACATGGAAGGCAAATTTGCCCCCACGCTTGCGCTAAGGCCTCAGCTATACGAGCAGCGAGACATTGGCTTGTTTAAATAAATAAAAAATAAAAAAATCATGAAAATGCCACTGACTTCTACGTTCTCTTTGTGGGAGAGATTTCAGCCTTTACACAATTTACACTCATCCTAAACATTATCAACCCACATTCTGGAGACTAAGGGAGTAGTCGAAAGGCCTACAAGCCACCAATGCAACCCAACCACCTGGTGTTCTGGAGCTAGTAATTACAGCGATAAGAGTGATACAATTTTACAATGGCAAAGTTCGCAAAACGACCAATCGTGTGTAACACTTGTTCACTTCCAGAAAGTGCTCCACGAGCTGCGTTTAAAAGCCACGCCAAAACAAAGAGCATTTTAATTCAAATAAACAGTATGTGCAAGCACTCGCCACTTGGACGTCGGAGTTGTTAAACACAGCATTTCACATTTCGCCCTGCATAGACAAGCAACGCTGCAACTTTGATGGACACTTGCCGTTCAGTTATTTTTTGTACTAAAGCGTTCTCGACGAGTAAAGCCCGTGGTTTAAAAAACTGAAAGTAAATATTCAACTCTTGCTCAATCAATGTACACATCCCCGCTTTGCATTTGCATTTAATTGTTAAACGCGACCGTTGCGTGTGCATTGTAATTCATTTAGAGGGTGGAGGACAAAATCACATCGGCACAAAAGTCTCACCTGAAAGAGTGTCAATGGCCCTCATCGCTACCTTTTCGTCGGGGCAATCCACAAACGCGTAGCCACTTTTTACGAGAAAGGGTGCACTGAAAGGTATCTTCCACTGCTCAAAGATACTTTCCAAGTCCAGCGCGCTCGCCTGCTCGCTCACGTTCCCGATGTAAAGCTTATTCATTTTGTTGTATACAAAAAAGAGCGACCGTGTTGCAGAGGGACAGCCCTTTATCGCGTCGCTCGGATGGGCAGTGTTTGGAGAGAGAACCGCACTGTCGCTCAGCGGAGGGTCTGGGAGTGTTCTCCCAATCACTCCAAGCTACTGAGATATTTGATGGACGAGATCGCCGCCGTGGTTGCGCGCACTCGCGTTTCCTCTTGATTTGAACGAGCTGAATTATTTATTCCGTCACCTCAGCGAGGCAAGGGCTTGGAGGAAAATAGAGAAAGTTTCTTTATTCTTTGGCGATGCGACTAAATTGTCAGAAACGTTTGTGCAGGCACCGCCTCTTAATAACATCAAGAGAACGGAAAACAAAAAACCCTAAGTTCTTCTGCCTTTTTCAATGAGCCACGTGTTCAAACTGCAAATCAGTCCTGCACGTGAGGTGTCCCGGTTGCTCAATTAAGTGTCGGATTGGGGGAAAATGTCACAGGGATGACTGGGGTGGGGACAGATAGAGAGAGAGAGAGAGAGAGAGAGAGAGAGCGATGGTGAGCGAAAGAGAGAGAGAGAGAAAGGGGGGAGAGAGAGATGGGGTAAAACCTCTCTACGTGCATTCGCAGGGATCCCGTGCAAAGCTAGCTGGACTCGTTGTACCGTTCAATGGTATTCCGTTCGGTGGACTTTTCTCTACTTAATGCAGTTCTGCGCTCTTATTGGTTGTTGGTGAAGTTGTAAAGAGGCGTTGCACGTACTCTCGCTCTCAATGCTTAAAGCCAGCGCCGAGGCGTTATCTGCGCATATGGTGGACTGCCATATAGGGGACGAGGGGGAGGGTCTGTCATTCATACAGCATCTACAACGTTACTCTATTTTCTATACATTAAATGACATGCATTCAATAGGTGTATGGCAAACCTCTATACAACCGAGAAAACATGCAATCAATCAAGTCACACCGTTGCATTTCTTAAAGAAAACCCGTGACAATGTATTATGAACACAGCTACTTGTGTGGTACATTTGTGTTAAGCTAACGCTCACATACATGCATACAGTATTTGACAACTGTGGCCTAGTGTAACGTGACCTAACCAGATTGAACAAAGCGAATTATACACTTCCGGTGCCTAAAGAAAGGGGAGGGCCGTGCGGAACATAGAAAAGTCGTAATGGCGAGTGGTTAAGGCGGGCCTCTTCTGGCACAGCGGGGAGGAGATCACAGGCCTGTGTGTTGGTTCATGCAATATACTTTAGACTTCTTCCACGAATTCGCCACATTTGTTTCACTGTTCCACTGAAAAAGCCTGGAGTTGCGTAAATATGTGGATGTGTCGACCTTCCACGTAAAGCGGAGACATTTACTCTGGGCCCACGCCCTTATGCGCCTCTTTCTTCCCCCCTCTCTTTCTGTCACGCGCACACACACACACACACTCAGGTCGTGTTGGATTCCTTCGAAAAGGATTTTTTTTCTATACACAAAATAGAGTCAGTTTTTTGGTAAATATTCGAGTTGTAAAATAATTGCACCGCAAGTCTATATGACACGTTCGACTGATTTCGGATCATTAGAGCGGATTCAATTTTTGAGTCTTTCGGGGAGCTGCGAGATATGAGTCGTTCTGAAACGACAGAAAGCAGCCAGCAGTAAATGTAGCCTACATAAAATGTTCACGTCAAGATTTTTTTTTTTTTTTTTTTTTCTGTTCATGTTTACGTGATCCAGGGTGTCGCTTCCTCGCGGTTTAATTCAAGGGAATTCGGATCATTTATTTGATGTAAATTAAATGAGAAATATTTATAAAATATTTTCATCTTCGGTTTTACCAAACGTCACACGAAGTATAGCCAACACACATTCATTAAATATGCTATGTTTGATACTTTACAAAATCCGCAATGGTGTTAACAACGATAATCACGCTTTTTAACATTATGATTAAAATAATCAAATAAGACTGTCTGGCACCTTTAGAGTACTCGCATTTTAGATGGTCAGTTACGAATGATTTTTTATAACACAACTTCTCTCACGGATAGGTCCATTTTTCCAAAACAATGGGGTTTTTTTTAAGCATTTTCAAGCATTGGTGGTTTCTTTTTCTCGAAAATTTATCCCAGATTCTGTCTTACTAATATATAATAGTATATATATATACTTTTAAGAGACACAAACAGAATTAGAGTAAGTCGTACATGCATCATAATTTGTTCTATAGCAACAGTAAAATAGCCACGTTTCTACTTTAAAATCCTTCGTACGAAGAGCACCTACATGTTAATTTAGTTTTCTCATAATTAACTCGCTTTTTTAATGCAATACATTCTAACTTTAAATGGCATCTAAAAGTGTAAGAAGTAACAGCTGACTTCTCTGTGTGTTATTGGTGTTAGAGTCAGACAGCATGGGCCTAGATGCCAGTAGTATAGCTTGCACAACTGAAATACTACAGTAGAATGGCTCGCACATGATGCGCTCCTATTGGTCGAACAGGAGACCAATGAAAGCGCAGCTCCTTTCTGCTTTACTACTCTCACTGTCTGCGGCATCGACTGTCCATTCATTGGTTTTCATCCACTGCTCTTCGGTACAAATCCAGGCGCGAAAAGTCTACTATGGGGTAGAATTACTTCATCCAGTTTCAAAACTAGAAACCGGAACACATTATGCACCGTACATTTTCTTTGCATTTCAGTTTTATAAGGTAAAGGCATGCAAAGAAAAGAAAATGAGGAGGAGGACTTCGTTTTTTCACGAGGTATTTCGAGGCAGTTTGCATGAATGTTGTATTTTTTTAACATTTTATGATTCTGAAAACCTGCTTATACATAACTGTGGCGTAAAGTCTTATTTTATGCAATGCCTTTAGATACCCAGTCCTTTTGTGTAGCATATGTGGGGGGATTCGCCTCCCCTCATTCGTTGGTCAGATCGGAAGCTCATTTTCATACCCCCCCACCCCCTTTTTTACAACGTCCATTTCCTATAGTAAACTTTTATATAGGCTGTGCTGAGGAATACTTTATAAAATCACTAAACCTTTACATGTTTCTGAGGTGGCTTTATAATGCATGGTATTGAAAAGGAATGCGACCCGTTGCTCCACCCGTCAGGAGAGACGTTTTCTATAGGAAAACATTGTTTATATAGTTCGCGGATGGAGGGTGATAAATATATATATTTATATTGGTTCGACGATGGAAACCTACGGGCTTTGCTTAAAAGCACCGCGATAATTTGCCGTTTTAAGTCGAATTCGTGACCTAAACGACAACATAAATGCGTATTAAACGCAGCCTATAGATTATATACAAACAAAAGGCTTACAAGAGCAAGGACGGATTTTGCCCTCGCTTTCGTCGGATTTAAGCACTGTGTAAGTTGAAAAAGATTTTACGTACCGTTTTAGATTTTAAGTGCACTTTGCGTGTTTTCAGATTGTGTTCCTGTCGAGGGAATGTATGGAACATTCTGTTCAGTTATCGCCATGTTTCTACGAATAAACTGCTTTCAGAAACTTTCATGGAAGTTTCGAGGACAGCAAACAGCTTCTTGTTCTCAAATAAGTAATTTGTCGGAAAGCGGCTTATTCATTCCTCTTGGTTTTGTTTTAAGGATATATATATATATATATAATATATTTTTTTTTTTTTTTGACAGTTTAGTCGATGCTTATGTTCTTGGTTGTATGAACCACCGTGTATTTATACAGAAAATGGCGGTACTGATTCACATCTTCCAATTGTTTTTTTCTATCCAGCTTCCTGTGTTCATGTTACTCTTACAGTTCATATATTTACTTTTACACGCGTCACATTTACATACAACAAACTTTTAGGTTACTAATGTGGTGTTAAACAATGTGTGTTTAGTCTTTAGTTGTGTTGACTGTAGGTTTACGTAGGCTACGTTTATTCAGTTATTCATTCACTTTATCCAGTTTCGTTATTTCAAAGAATGCCTTTGAAAGCTGAAATGAAAATTTTAATGTTATGAAGCAGAACATTTGAATTATTATTGTGCCTTTACACTATTTAAATATGGACGTTTTACTTATTACATATTTCCATTATTTTTATGTTGAGATATTGGTATTAAGGAATAATGACGACGATGATGATGATGATTTTCATCTATAAATAAATAAAAAATTAAAATAAAAAAAACCTTAGCCTATGTAAAAAAAAAAAAAAAAAAAAAAAAGCCTTGCAGACCATGGCCTGTATAAAGCTAGTCTCTGAATATTTGTTTGCTATAAAATATGTTTATTTTCATGTATCTTTTGCTGATTTGAGAACAAAGAAAATATTTACTAATAGCCTATTGGTCTCAAATTCATTTTAAGAAAAAAAAATAAGTTACGTAACCTGTGTGACGAGGTGGGCCTGACCTTTGACTGTGGGGCCTCAAAAATCAAAGCTCTGCAAACTTTATCTAGGGCTTCTTGTATGCTAACAAACAGAGGATTGGAAATAATAAGAGGTTTAATATAAATGTTTTATGCATGCTTTGTTAGAGGGGCTGTTTGAGTGCAGTACGTAATGTCTGAAGATCATAACAGACCTGAAAACAAGTTTAATCCTTTGGTCTTTGTCTCAAGCAGACAAAGATTTGATTTAGACCTTAATTTGTCCCACTTTTTTATATAAATAAAAAGTGTACAATAACCTACAAAGGCATTAAAGGCTATTCCTTGAAATGATTTTTTGTAAAGCACAACAATGAGAATATTTTGAGTGTCATATAATGTGCTCTATATTTCCCCCTCACACTCATTTTCAGAAACATTGGCGTGGACTGATATGGACTATTTTTGGTGTAGGAATGTATTTAGTTGCGCAAACTGGATGTATGATAACAAATTGATCATGTGCGCCGAAGAACATTCACTAAACAAATTCAAGGATATTCTCCAAAGTAGACTGGAATAAAATTGTGTAATCTAATAAAATATTGTTACGTATCGTACAGTTGTGTGGCTTAAATATTTAGCTTATTCTGTACGCAAGCTCACTTGTGTGAGAGGATGGCATATTTTTGTGTGATGTCCATTTTTCAAGACATTTGGGATTGTTAAAGTTCTTAAAGTGAATATGCAGTCAGTGGTTTTATTGCATAATTATGATCTTAAAGACCAGTGAGCCTCGAGTCACCGATTATCGAGGATTTTAAAAAGCAGACAATATTGCAGAAAAATACACAATGTGAAAATGACTTAAATTGATCCTTTTTCTTCTCAAAGCTACAAAGCTTAGTGCACGTTTAAGCAAATTTACGATTTATTAACTCAGTGCACCGCGTCACAAAAAAGAATAAAGTCTCATTCGATCATATGATGAATGTTTACTAAGAAAAAATTGTGACGTGATGAATGCTCTTTATTTTTTTCATTATCACAATACACTGACAGCTAATACATCCCTCTGATATATATGCATTAATGGTGACCATGTATCTTTGTATGAGAAGTAACACGATTATTAGAGTTCATTGACTTATAGGAGAGGCTGTTAGCAACTTGTGAGCCAGGCTACAAGTCTGTTTTGTAGTCTCTGTAGACTGGTTTGCTCATTTCATATATATTCAAACATACTTTCAATTAAATTTTAGGAGTGCTGGCCTCATGTCACTTCCTGGCCACATCAGGGAGTGGAATCTAAACAATGGCCTTGTCTCAGAACTTCCTTACTCTTCCACTCCACTGATCTGAAATGCCTGGATAGGTGAAAACAATATGGCCGACAGTATAGCGTAGCCAAGTCCTCCATACTCCTCTAATGGAGAACCTTGAAAGGCTTGTTCTCATAGTTTAATTTCAAACATATTCACAACAAAAGTGTCTTTTAAGAACTGCGGACCCTCTTGACAAAATTTATATACTGTAATACATGCGTGTTATGACCGTTTCAACGAATTGATTGCATGTTCACTAACAATGTCTGTTATATAATAATGTTTGTCAATGAAAGTTGCTAAAAAAAAAAGTGTTAGTAAAATGTGATATATTTGACTATAAACAGTGAGGTTAGCATTTATTTGTCATATCCTTTTAAAAAAAAAGCAGCTATATGGTGGAATGTTAAATATGAATTTTACATAAAATGCAAAAGCATTTACTTGAATTGTTTTAGGGTGAAATTGTTACTATCACCTTTGTATTGTAAAAAAGGTTTTTGTATGATTTGTATCATTTTTTTCCCCCCAGGTGATAATAAAGACTGATTTAAAAGAGTTTGGTTTAGATCTTGTTGTATTATGACAACACATTCTGATAATCATGCAAATGATCAATGTTCTTCTTCTCACCTGTTATTAATATCATGGAATTATAAAATTCAAGCATTTAAAGTTTTGAGTTTAAAATCATTTAAAAACATATACAATGAGAAACCACAGTTTTTAACCACATTATTTACTTGAAATTCGTTTTTAGTAATAATTTAAATGTTTCTTCACATTTTATTGATGTTTATGACAAGATGACATTAAATTCTATGAAAGAAAAACTATGCTTGCATTCACAGCTTTGAAGAACATGCACAAGACTAAGTAGCTCATCAAAGCATGTCTTGTCAGAATAGAAAGAGACACATTTTCTTTTGAGCTCTTTATTTCTTGAGAAAGAAACAAAGCAACAAATTATTCCTGAAAATAAAGGTTTTTTGTCACAGATAAACGGAGGCAAACTGATGCCCAGTATATAAGAAGACTCATGAGCACACTACACACACACACACACACACACACAAAAAAAAAGGTATCGCACAGAAAACCCTATGATGACAATGTCCTCCACAAACCTTGAACTTACAGATTAGGGAATCTACAAATTAAGACATTAAACAAATCTCTCCAGTACAGTGAGTTTACATGTACTTCATGTTTTTATAAATGTATAGCTTGATGCAAACAGGCAGGAAGAAAGGAGTCATCAGGATCTTCTTAGTATCGTCCTGCAAAACATAAAAGTTCTATTAGCATGAGTCTATAATTAAAATATCCATCATATGCTACACAATTCTGTGATCTAATGCTGAATGATGGGATTTCATGAGTAATACACTCTAGAAGCTGTGGCTTATAAAGCAAGCATGTATTTGAGCATATGTGGAAAATTTAGATTGCTCAAGGCTTTAAATCCACTCACGTGGGCTGTATGAGCGAGATCTTGAGCGAGACCTGTACCGGCTGTAATAAGGTGACGGAGAGCGCCTCCTGCTGGAAAAGAGAAGAACAATTCAGAACTGGTTGCCACACTGCAGTACACAGTAGTGACCACAAGTGATGGCCGGCTAAGAAACTTCACAACATCACCTTTTTTCAAATATTTGTTTTATTTGTGAGAACACAATGAAACATTCCCAATTGTGCGCACATTATTTTTGGCACGGCTTTCATACGAAAATAATTATGAGCATTTATGAACCAACAAATTACTCATAACTGATTATATTTCTGTCAATGCATGCTTTTCCTACGAGCTTTTTGTTTTTCTACGCAGCTTGCCTTTTTTTTTTGCCAGACAATGTTTTGTTATTTCTTAATATTTAAACAACAATAAAAACAAGTGTTCCCTCCGGACATCACTTTTGACTTCTACTCTATGTATATTCATATTACCTGTATCTGTAGTCATACTCGTCATAGCCACGGTCATATCGGTCATAGCCACGATCATAATATGAGTCTCGTCTCCGGCCACCGCTGCTGCTGCTGCTCCCACCGCCTCCATTACTACAAGAGTCACATTGATGGTTATTTAAAACCATTCAAATTAGCCCACTAGCCTTTTTTGGGGGGCGGGAGGGGGATACTCACTGTGTGGGCCGACCCATGTAGATGCCTGGTGTGGGTGTGTGTGGACGTTTAGTGATGGAATAATCCACCCTAATGCGTCTTCCGTCAAGCTCCATGCCATTAGCCCGCTCCATTGCCTACGGTGAGGGACATACGGTCTTTTTAGACAAGATACTGACTCGCAGAGCACTGAAAAATACATCAATGAAAATTTCTTGTTTCGATAGATTAAATGTTCAATGGTGATCTAAAATTTAAAAATAGGGGAAATTAGCGTGCACAATTAAAAGGTTAGTTCACCCAAAAATGACATTTCTGTCATTAATTACTCACCTTGATGTTGTTCCACACTCTTAAGACCTCCGTTCATCCTCGGAACACAAATCTGAGGTTTTTTTATCTCCCATAAAAAGCAACGCAATAACCGTCATTCAAAGTCCAGTAAAGTGGTAAAAACATTGTTAAAATAGTCAACATGACTACAGTGGGTAAAGTGGTGGGAGAGAAGATATTGTTGAATAAATGAGTTATTTTTGTTTTGTTTTTGTGCACAAAAAGTATTCACGTCGCTTCATAACGTTAATGTTGAACCACTGTAGTCACGGTGACTATATACTCTGATAATTATGTTGCTTTCTCTGAGATTTCAACAAAAATATCTTAATTTGTGTGTCGAAGATGCCTTGAAGTCTTACAGGTGTGGAACGACATGAGGGTTACTCAATTAATGACATATAATGAAATTACATTTTTGGGTGAACTAACCCTTTAAGTATACAATGTGCTATATCACGCAATATATAATTATATTGATTAATAAAAAGGATATGGTATATATAATGCATCCCTGCTTCCCAGTCATGTATTTGACAATTCCATATGACTTTTTTTTTTATTATTTCATTTTTTAAAAATCTTATGGAAGTTTTGATCTGACTGCAGACTGATCGGAGAACCACCTAAACTAATTTATTGGAAGGAAAAAAAATAATAAAATGAAAATAAATTAAAAAGAATCATTCACTTACCTTGCTATTGCACGCAAGCAAATTTGACTTGACAAGCAATATATAAAGCCAAATATTTCAAAACAAGCCAGATTGCGATACTGAAAATATCCTGACTATTACAGGCTTGATATTTCAAATTTTGTACAGGAATCTCTTTACAAGTCAATATTTTCACTAAGTTACAACAGGTAATCCGAAGTTGTCTTTAAGCTGCCATTAAGTCAATCACTAAACCATGCATTGGCACGTCATTTCCATTTTGGGACGTACCTCTTTGGCATCGTCGATACGCTCAAAATAAACGAAGGCAAAACCGCGAGAGCGTCCTGTTCGCTGGTCGTAGACAACGTTGACACCGGCTAAAGGGCCGTAACGTGAGAAGACCTCTCTCAGGTCTCGCTCTGTTGTGTACAGACTGAGACCAAACACACCCAGACATGTGTTCGGGTCTGGATTGGCCTGTAAGAGGGACAAAGGTGTGAGCACTAGAACATAAGACAGATGAGTCAGAACACCAAAGGTTGAATAACCACCAAATAAAACACTGATTCTGTGACTAAATTGCTGTGTGAAATACTGCTGAACTGCTCAGAAACAATGCAACATTGTGTCTATGGCCTTTCATTTCATTTATGAGCAAACGTTAAGGTTCATATAAATATGTAAATATTACATTTACATTATTGGATCTTTGGCTTTGAATGCTGCAAATCATTTCCTCATCTTTTAGTGTGAACCTCAAAATTTTAGAAAACATGCACATGACATTAAATTACTGGACGTGATGGAAAGCAGCTCAACATTCTTTTTGTGTGTAAGGTTTCCCAGTGTTTATTTTTACTCCCTTCCAACAGAGATGGATGTACCCTTTTTCAGGAAATACTTGATTGCCTTCTCTGGTGGGACAGCAAGTCAACATGACTGCTTAATTTCCTGAAATTTCTCCGGGTAACTGTGTGACAGTATTTAATAACCCCCGTAACAGAGATTTTGGAAGCAAGAACAAACATTACAGCTTTCAGTCCAACAAAACATTACAGTATGAACATGGTCATTGCATGAGCCGTCTGAAGGGCCTTCACAGTCACTGCAGGAGGACAACGCAATTCTTAAAAAGCAAAAGTCACCACATGGACCTCTTAACCCCTTTAAAAGGCAGTTAGGTCTAGTGGTCATTGTTGAAAGGTTAAGAAAGGTGCACATACCCTGGCGTCACCATGACTGTGCGAGTCTTTTTTGGAGTCATGGCTGTGCGAGCTCTGTTGATGTAATAAGAAGGAATAAAAGGGGTTATTAAAGACAGTCATGCTCGTCCCCGTGAGGCAGTGATGGGGGTATGCATGCATTTTGTACAAAACAGAAACACGCATTTAAATGACATCACTTTTTAAAAATACAAAACATGAACTAAATCAAATTGTGTTTTATTTTAAGAGTAGTTTTAAAAATGTTGTTAAACCTTTTAATGAACAAAAACAGGACCACGTAACTGAACTGAAGTGATTTCAATATCAAAGTTGACCCAAATATGAACATTCTCTGTCCTTATTCACTCACCCTCATGGTGTTACAAATCTGTAAGCCAGTGGTTCTCAAACATTTCGACTCGAAATCACCCTAATTTCCAAAGCAATATGTATAAAGTATTTTTCAGCTCCAATTATGACAAAGCTGTTTATTTGGGGTTTTTTTTTATTAGTAACTGTGAGTTTTGATACACAGGGCTTCAGACTGAGACTATTTTTCCTGCCGGATGTGATCAAAAATTGTTAGTGCTGGCGTGACCACTGTAATTGCCCAACATTAATAGCAAATGTAATGAAAGCGGAAACTGCACGGACCGTTTATCAGTTTGGACCAATGTCAAAAGATCATCATAAGATCCAACAGCGCTGACGTGGAAACCAGGAGAAACATTGTGCCATGAATGAATAAGTTATAGAGGGCTTTCAGTCCACAAATAAACAACATTCGCCATTGGATTTAATGTAGTAACACTAACTGTAATTATGGAATTTTGCCAGGAATAGTAAGTACTGCAAGGGAAATATTCATTTTTCTTGTGTATTTAATCAATGTTGTAGTTTATACATGATTAATTTAGTTAATCTTACATGAGTTACATGGATTTTCTCATATAACCTTTTCATAATCCTTTAAGCATGAGAAATCATTATATTTGATTGTTAACATATAGATATGTATGTAACCATTTATATGTATTCGACTTTTTGTCTTTTGTTGTTCATGAAGTTTTTGAAAGGGTGTTAACGTCTAAGAATGTGAGGCGACGAACTGAAGATAGAAAACAGACTGACGCCCAATGTAGGTTAAGCCACATAGGCAGGGGTCAGATCTTGATGGATGAGCTTGAAGAGTACATGTGTTATCTTTCTATTTTATGGGTTAGGTTTGTATGTTTTACCATATATCCTTCATGGTATAGTTTCTCTGGTCAGCGACTCAAGAATTGATGACTCTTTCTTGACCTTTAGGTCAGTTAGCTAGGAAGTTAAGATATAGATGATGTCTGCAACTATTTTACCATGTTGAGGGGATAACTATTATGGGATGGCGATAAACCGGAATTTGTACCTATATGGTAAAAGGAAGTAGGATGGCTTTATGATAATTGACTTATTTGCATATCCAATCAATTTTGATTTTCTTTGTTTACTAAAAATTAATATGTATGATTTGACTGAATAAATACTCTGTTTTGTGTGAAGTACACTTGGTAGCTCTCTGAGGTATGCTTTGGTTGTAAGAGAGACTACCCTGAAATTTCAGTAAAATTGCTTTGATAATTTTACTATTGAGTGGCCTGATTTAATTTCATTGGTGAATTTCCACCACATTTTGGCGTCCCTGGGTGGGCTCCAACATCTCAGCGGAGTGACTGGCTGACAAAAAGACTAGACTAAATTTGAAGAGCTCTGACAATTGGAAGAGTGGATTCCTCGGAAAACGAGACACTCACTTAGTTACAGCAGTCCCCCACGCTGAGTGACGGAGCATTAACACTTGGTAAGTGAGTTGATATTTTTGGCCTTTCATAGTAAAATTTAATTTTGCTAAGGCAAAAGGAGTCTGGGACTCCAAGTGAAGTGAACTGGGTTCACAGTTGCATCTAAGGTTAGAAGACCGTACCAAGAGAAGAGTCCTGGGGACTCAATTGAACAAGGGTTCAGTGTTCTTTAGTTTTAAAGTCTGGGACTGTACTGGATTAGAATTTTGGTATATAACTATGAACATTTTTGGTATAAATGCAACCTTCTTAGTAGACGTACTAAGTCGTAAAGACGCTCTGGGAGCGTAAGAAGGCCTAGAAAAAAAAAATCTCTTTTTCCTATTTTTTTTTCCTCTTCTTTTTCCCTATTTTTTATTTATTTTATATTTTTGTTTGTTTTGTTTATCCCTATTGTGCTAGTCTTAGATTGAGAGATGGGGTCATCTAAAAGTTAAAGAGAGTCCTACGGGACCTTTAAGAGAAATGGGAAAAATTTATGGAGAAATGGACAAAAAGCAAATACAAATGTGGTATAAAATGACAAATGGAAAATTTCCAAAAAATGGCACACTGAGTGTTTTAAAACTAGACGAATGCAGAGGCATTATAGAACAAAAAAATAAAAGAGGTGGGGTGAATTGGAATGAATTTGACAAAGGGGAAACTGAGGCTAAAAAGAGAAAAGAATTAGAGGAAAGAAAAAAAAATATGGTCAATATTACAAAGCGAAAAAACAAGATGATTTTGATACTGCTGTGAGTCTCTCTCTGTCCACAGGCACTGCTGCCTCTGCTCCCCCTCCTCCTTACGTCCTCCCCGGAGAACTCCCATCAACTTTGAGCCCTGGAGCAGAAGCAGGGTCAACAAGACGAGAAGGAAAAGAAGCAGAAGGGCCAGTGACACGGAGAAAGACTAAAAGACGGACCAAGAAGAAGCAGGAGGTTTTTGAAGAATCTGATCATGAAAGTGATCATCAAGACAACGGACATGTGAAACAAATGCCACTGATCCAGTTTCCTAACCCTCGTGCAGGACAAAGAAACCAACCAGCCACAATTCACGTTTATCGTCCTTTGGAGCTGGCTGAACTGGATTCTATGGTTAAGGACATTACAAGCCCAAAGATCAACGTTGAACAATGTATTCGAGATTTAGAGACTTTGGATGACATGGTCAAGTTGACCAACCCGGAATGGACTAAGATTTTTGTCCGTGTTTTCGGACTGAAATGAGAACGGCTACGTCAACACCTGACACATGCATGGGATCCACAAGCTGATCGACACCCTGATTATCGTCCTACTAACTGGACTAAGCTGATGGGACGGATGAGAGTAGAATTTCCTATAATTAAGGACTGGGACAAAATCAACAATTGCAAACATGATTATGTGGAACGTGTGATGAAGGCCGTAAAAGACTACTCTGGATTGAACGACGAAGGGGACAGGTCACAGTATGTGAGACAAGTGATTGCACAAGGACTAGAAAAGAAGATTGCTGACATGGCAAAGAGTAGCTGCATCGGATGGCAGAACAAGAACCTACAGGAATTTGTTGACCACGCCAAGCATGCTGAACGCATTTTGTGCGACAAACAGACTAAGACACAGAACTCACTTCAGATGGCTCAACTTCATTTTTATCAAGGAAAAGATTACTACCAAGGGAGAGGACAGAACAAGCGGGGTGGACGAGGAGGACGAGGACGGGGGCGCGGCAGAGGCCAAGGTCAAGGTAGGGGCACCTCAGGCGCCTGTTATACTTGTGGTCAGGTGGGCCATTTTGCAAGAGACTGCAGCATGGGGGTTGAGGCAATAACAACACAGAATGTGCCTCAGTTTTCTGTGAATTACCCAAAACAAAAATAGGATGAGGAGGGAGAGTGGACTGGTGAGCAGGGGGTATTACAAGCTTTAAAACTGACAAATAATTTGGTAGAAGATCCCCATATTGAATTAATGGTAGCTGAAAAAAAAAAAAAAAAAAAATTCATTTCTTGTTGATTCAGGAGCTACTTGCTCCACTTTAACTAATGCTTCATCATTTGTGAAACGTAGTGCTGACTCGATCATCACTGTAGGTGCTTCTGGCCTTCCTCTTACTGAATACTTGTCTGAGCCAGTTGTGATGAAATTTGCCGATAAAACAATTAAACATCGTTTTCTTCTATCAGATTGTTGTCCAGTGAACTTATTGGGCAGAGACCTGTTGGGACGTTTAAACATACAAATAAATTGTTCAAAGGAGGGCTTGGACATTGCCAGCCCAGAAATTGGCTTATACCCCAAACTGTTGACCCACCAGTGTTATTATTCATGGAATGTTGTCGAGTCTGGTGTTCATAAACAGCTGTATGCAGCACTGGATTTGATAGATTGGGAACTTCCAGAATTTTTACACTGTACCAGTCTGTTCTCCCATACAGGTCCAGACCTGTCCCATGAAAAAAGCTGGTTTCCAGGACCAGAAGATGAGTGTTTGAATCTGGGTGACATTTATTTGAGTTCACAATTTATGGGTGCTGTTGTCAATCTCTCACAGGAACAGCATTGTGTTTTTAGAGAGACAACACCACATGTTTCATTAGCAAAAAAGGGTGGAGAATGGAAGGATGTGGGGGATTTTATACAAAATGCTTTGAAATGCAAAGATTGGGAAAAATTGGGGGATCGATTTTTTTCACCCTCACTTCAAATCACCCGCATCCCAAGTTTTCTAAAAGCAAAAGTGGTCCGTTCAAGACAAGAAATGGGTGAGGGATGTTCACAGATTGAGGGGAGTCTTGACAAAAATGTACTCACGTTTTTGGATGAGATTCCCCGAATTCTTTGGGCAAATGATTCATATGACATTGGGTGTATGAAAAATGCACAACCCTTGCAAGTGGTTCCAAAATCAAGTCATAGACCATATAGGTCTCAATACCCATTATCTAAAGAGGCAGAAGCGGGTTTGGCAGAAATAATTGATTCTCTTTTAGAGAAGGGTGCTGTTTCGCCCTGTCAATATTCACCAGTGTCAAGTCCGCTTTTAGCTGTTAAAAAGAAAAATGGCAAGTATAGAATGGTTCAGGACTTGCGTTTAGTAAATGAAGCTGTGTTTCCATCAGCTCCGATTGTGCCAAATCCTGCAACCATTCTTTCTAACATCCCGCCCAATTCAACACATTTTTCTGTTATAGATTTGGCAAATGCATTTTTTTTCAATTCCTGTACATCCCGATAGCCGTTACTGGTTTTCCTTTTCATTTAAAGGGAAAAGATATCAGTGGAATGTGATGCCTCAAGGTTATACTGATTCTCCCACTTTTTTCACGGCACAGTTATTGCGTAGTCTTGAAGCATTTAAACCACCAGCTGGAAGCACACTTTTGACGTATGTTGATGATTTACTGTTGGCTAGCCCTGGTGAAGATCCTGTTTACAGGACACCAAGGCTCTTCTGCTTTTCTTAGCTGAGAATGGCCATAAATGTGCACGTGAAAAATTACAACTAGTGAGAACTTCGGTTCATTATTTAGGTCACATTATCTCACATGACGGCCGTCAGATAGATCCATCTCGAGTGACAGCCATTTCAAAAATGCCCAAACCCAAAACTAAGAAATAAGTGATGTCTTTTTTGGGTATGATGAATTATTGCAGAGCATGGATACCTGATTATGTAGAAATGTCACAACCATTATCTGATTTAGCTCACATGCATTCTCTTCAGATGCATGAGTCAGTCTCCTGGACACCAGAAGCTGACACTGCTTTTGAAAAGTTAAAAGAGGCCTTACTGACTCCGCCTTGTCTTGCTAATCCAGATTATAGGAAGTCATTTAGACTATATGTGCATGAAAATAATGGATTTATGCCAGGTGTGTTGACTCAAATACATGGTGAGAAGTGGAAACCTCTGGCTTATTTCTCTAAACGATTGGATCCAGTGATTCGAGGTCACCCACCCTGTGTAAGATCTTTGGCAGCGACCACGGAAGCTGTCTTGGCCTCCTCTGATTTAGTGGCCATGCATCAGTTGGATGTTTTTGTTCCACATGATGTGCATAAAATTATCACTTCAGCAAGAACAATGCATTTATCTAATGCCAGACTTTTAACTTTTCAAAACATTTTGTTTTCCCTGCAAAATGTCACCATACACCGCTGTAATACATTAAATCCAGCAACTTTGTTGCCATCTGCAGATGACGGAACACCACATGACTGTCTTACAGTATTGGACATTGTGTCCAAACCGAGACCAGACTTGACAGATATACCAAATATTAATGCTGATTGTATTCTCTTTGTGGATGGATCAAGTTTGAGGCTATCTGATGGGTCTCCCTCAACTGCCTATGCAATATGTGACTCACATTCCATAGTGGAGAGTTTCAGGTTACCCCCCTCCCTCTCTGCTCAGGCAGCTGAGCTGTTTGCACTGACGCGTGCATGCATATTGGCAGAGGACAAGACTCTTACTGTTTTTACAGATAGCAATTATGCATTTCGAACTTTACATGATACTGGGGTACTTTATAAACACCGTGGTTTTGTGACCTCCTCAGGAAAACCAATCATGCACAAGACATTGATAATTAATTCACTTGAATCCGCCCTTCTCCCAAAAACATTGTCAGTCTGTAAATGTCGAGCGCATACACGTGATTCTGATTGGATTTCAGAGGGAAATAATCGTGCTGATGTTTCTGCGAAAGCAGCAGCACAGTCAGACAAATTACCACTGTTACAGATGGTAGACCTATCAGATGTCTCTCTAACTGATCTTTCTGATTTACCTTTGTTGGAGCAAAGTGCTACTGATGGCGAACTGACTCTCTGGCGTGCAAACTGTAGGATGGATTCTGAAACAGGCACCTGGGTTGATTCTGCAGGTAGACCTGCATTACCAAAATCAGTTTTTTCATTTATAGCAAAGCTAGCTCACGGTGCAGACCATGTATCTAAAAGGGGTATGGTAGAGATGGTTAAGAGATACTGGTATGCACCAGGGTTTTCAAATTTTGCAGCAAAATATTGTAGAAAATGTGCCATTTGTATGCAGATGAATATTGGAAAGGTGCCAAACATCCCACAGAGTGCACACCCGACACCAGAGTCTCCGTTTGACCATTGGATGATGAATTTTATTGAATTATCCCCAGTTCAAGGCTATAAACATTGTTTTGTCGTGATTGATATGTTCTCTAAATATCCTGAATGTTTTCCATGCAGGAGACAAGATGCACTGACAGTGGCAAAGCACCTGATAAGAGAAGTCATTCCCAGATGGGGAATTCCACAGAGATTGTCCTCAGACAATGGCTCTCATTTTGTAAATGCAATAGTCAAAATGGTATCAGAAAAATTGAATTTTGATTTGAAACAACACTGCTCATATCATCCTCAATCAGCAGGTGCCGTTGAACGGCTTAATCAAACAATTAAACAGAAATTGGCTAAAATAATGATGGAAACAGGACTAAATTGGGTTCAAGCTTTACCCCTAGTCCTGATGTATATTAGAGGACGTCAAAACAAACAAACAGGACTGAGCCCACTGGAAGTGTTGACAGGTCTCCCTATGAGACTGACTGCCTCTCTCCCTTTCAGGTCACCTCAACATGAAGGAACTCTGCAACAGGTTGATGATCAGATGGTTAAATACATGTCTGAGTTGTATAAAACTGTTCAGTCTGTACGTTCACAGGTTAAAGATGCGCTTCCATCAACAATAGAAGGCGCCATACATAAGCTGAGAGTTGGGGATTGGATATTGGTGAAGGATTTCAGACGGAAAGCTTGGCATAGGCCGCGTTGGTTTGGACCGTGGAGGATCCTTCTGACAAACACCAACTGCAGTCCGGGTGGCAGAGCGAGATACCTGGGTACACTGCGCACATTGCCGAAAAGTGGAGCCTCCAGAGCTCACACCAGGCGTGCCTCTAACTGTGGCAGAGGCAGAAGAGTTCCCTAGGGGAACCAACGAGGGTCTGGAATTGTGAGGAGGTCCTAAGATTGGGAGTAGGGCAAAAGACTGATTTCAAATTTGATTTTTTGATAATAGGCGATAAGGTGACCGAGCAGGGAGCACATCGTTGGCACTGGACAGTGCCTCCTGCGTCAACAAAACAGGAACTGTCACATCCAAGAAATTAGAGTAATCGAATTTGGTCGTTTACTCCAACTACGGGGACTTATATGAGTAGAGGAGTAGGTACTAAAAAAAAAAAACAGACAGACAGGTGAATTTTTTATATCTACATACTACTGGGAAATATTTTTCTTCGTTATATCTGATAAACTAAACTGTTTTGAAACTGATTAAGTCAGTTTGTAGAATAATGATGCATGAGAAGAAGCAACAACAAGCAGAGAGAAGGGCAAGAAAATGGGGGTGTGTATTGATGTTGCTACTTGTCATGTTTATATGGTGTTTTGATTTGAAATTTGAGGATGACAAAATAACGGAATGGTGTGTAAAGAAACGAGCCATAATGGAAGGGACAAAATGGAAGCCATGGGGTTTTGATGCAGATGTTTTAACTAGTAATCAACAAGAAAAACAATTCATGGTGGGGTTTTTTAGAATTCTTGAGTAGAGGAGTGCCAGGAAAAGGACCTATAATGGTAAAATTTGAGTCATTGGGTAGTTGGAACCCACTTTTTAATTTGACAGCAGTGTATGACAGTTGTACAAGAGAAGCTGGAGAGTTTGCAGGTCAAATTAATACATTAAAGAGACCGAATGGAATACGATGGGCACAGACTAAGGAAGGGTGTAGGAGGACAGCAATGTTATTTTTAAATAGTACATATAATGGCAGACCCCCACCAGACACCAAGAGATGCTGGTTAATGTTTTGTAACGATAGCTTTAACCCTCAGTACCAAAATGAAACAAAAAATATAACAATGAGAATTGGAAATAAAACTATTATTGCAAAAAACAGCATTAGATATCATTTAAACTTAGGAATGGGATTTATGCATTCAAATTATTGGCAATGTGAAAACCAGACCTTTGATAAAATGCCAACAGCTGAATATTGAGAATAGTGGAGTACAAGAAGATTGGCAACCACCATTTGCAAATGAAGATGAGAATAGTATGTGTATGATTTAAACCCTTGAGAAAAAAAAAACTTTTATGATTGTGATTAACAAATTAATCAAATGGGGGAATGCAAGGGAAATATTCATTTTTCTTGTGTATTTAATCAATGTTGTAGTTTATACATGATTAATTTAGTTAATCTTACATGAGTTACATGGATTTTCTCATATAACCTTTTCATAATCCTTTAAGCATGAGAAATCATTATATTTGATTGTTAACATATAGATATGTATGTAACCATTTATATGTATTCGACTTTTTGTCTTTTGTTGTTCATGAAGTTTTTGAAAGGGTGTTAACGTCTAAGAATGTGAGGCGACGAACTGAAGATAGAAAACAGACTGACGCCCAATGTAGGTTAAGCCACATAGGCAGGGGTCAGATCTTGATGGATGAGCTTGAAGAGTACATGTGTTATCTTTCTATTTTATGGGTTAGGTTTGTATGTTTTACCATATATCCTTCATGGTATAGTTTCTCTGGTCAGCGACTCAAGAATTGATGACTCTTTCTTGACCTTTAGGTCAGTTAGCTAGGAAGTTAAGATATAGATGATGTCTGCAACTATTTTACCATGTTGAGGGGATAACTATTATGGGATGGCGATAAACCGGAATTTGTACCTATATGGTAAAAGGAAGTAGGATGGCTTTATGATAATTGACTTATTTGCATATCCAATCAATTTTGATTTTCTTTGTTTACTAAAAATTAATATGTATGATTTGACTGAATAAATACTCTGTTTTGTGTGAAGTACACTTGGTAGCTCTCTGAGGTATGCTTTGGTTGTAAGAGAGACTACCCTGAAATTTCAGTAAAATTGCTTTGATAATTTTACTATTGAGTGGCCTGATTTAATTTCATTGGTGAATTTCCACCACAGTACATACTTCATACATCTTTTTCCAGCACTGCAAAACTCTGATATTCTCATATTTAAATGTTATTTTTAATGTGATGACCAAAACACTATTTGTTCATCCTTTATTGAAACTAACATTTTCAACCTGTAGGATAATTTAAAAAGGACATTAAAGGCATTTGTTTATGCTCCTTAAATTTTCAGTATGTGGCTACCTAGTAAAAAAAAGTTAATCTGGAGCCGTAAATAATTTTGCGATAGCAGAAATTTCAAGAACTATTTGTTCTTCAAAAAGAATTTATACATATATATATATATATATTATATATATAGCATATATTGGGGGGTTACTTCACGCAGTTACTTCCTTCCTGATTGCGTTTTTCAGCATTAGAATTTATATTAGAGTTTTATTTGAATATATTAATAACAACTCTTTATTTTAAATACTTTTATTGTCATCCTGCGGCCACCATAGAAGTTTCCTGAGACCCCTGGCTCGTTTGTTGAGAACCACTATTGTGTGCCGTTATTTATTTTATGACTTGGGATCAAATTTCCTTATGAAAACAATAAACAACAGCACATAGGTTTGCAATGATATGATGGTGAATCAATAATGACAATTTCAACCATTTTAACAGTAACTGCAATAGACGTAGTTGTGGCCCCTTTGAACTTTGACCCCAAACCATAACACTCACCCGGCTGCCAGTGTGTCTGCGGCGGTTAGACATGGGTGATGCGCTCTGGCTCCGTCTGCGTCGGTATTCAGGGCTGTAGGAGCGGGAGCGAGACTTTTTCCGGTGGGAGTGAGACCGAGAACGGCTGTAGCGGCGATTTGAATGCCGACGAGAACGGGACCTGGAAAGGGCCAAAAAAAAAAAGAAAGTGAGAGAAAGCAAAATAAACAGAGATGAAGCCAATCAAGAAATGGCTTCATGAGATTTAGCCAATGCATGGACTAACCTGGACTTGGAGCGGGACCGGGATCTTGAATCAGAACGTTTGGATGCTCGGGAAGGGCTGGGAGTGCCAGACCTGCTCTCTGTCTTGGGTTGGACAGGACTGCCCCGCTCCGATTTGGATGGCGAGCGGGATTCCTAACGTCACAGCAATACGTTAGAACATTTACAAGACAAACATTCCCAAAGCAAGCTAACTTACACACTCACACCACATTCATAATTGCAGAAATCCACACATACACTTTATTACAGCTGTGGAGGAAAGTGTTAGAATTACTTAAATTATATCATGGAATAAAACAAAAATACTAATAACATTATTGATACATTTACAAAGGCTACAAAGTCATCACAGGTCCTTGTGATGCTTGTTCTTTAGCCGAATCACCATAGTAAAGCTACAAACATGCAAATGATCATCAAAGAGAGATTAGAAAGACACTTGGAACACAAATTTTGCATTTACTTAACCTACGGACTCATTCATTCTTCTGTTTTCAGTATAGGCTATTCCTTTCTCTCAGGCATTTTATTCTTCAGTCTTCATTTGTTCAGTTTTCATTTTTCCTCTCCTTTTCATTTCTTCACCCCAATCTGAAACCTCTGTTCTTTTTTCTGCTTTAGACACATAACGCGAGCGTGCCTCTATCTGACCGATCTTCCGTTCTTTTTTCCCCTTCCCACTTAACCGTCTGCTCTGTAAACATTTTCTCTGTAAAAGCCTTCTTTTATCTTGAATATTCTTCCACATTCTTGGCCTTAACTCTTCAAATCCTTCACGACCAATAACCTTAATGAAAAAAGAACATTCAGAGCAATTAAGATCATGGGAAATTTAGGGAAAAAATTCTATTCACCACTCCTTTTGAAATACAGATGTTGGTTTGGTTATAGAATCATATGAAGTAAGAGACAGAAGGTAGGAAAAGATCAGAAACGTTGGAAAGAGAAACCAAAAGTATACAGGCTGCTGTTGTGTAAGTGTGGTTTTACTTGAAGCTCATGTATTAACATATTAAAACACTCAATATCAACTTCAATAACTCTACTATTGAAGGACCAGCAGGTAAAACACTAACAAAAGGTCATATCGATACATAAATAAGCAGGTACAAAGCCTTTCCTTTTTTAACCAAACAGTTGTTATGTTGAACATTGCAATGGACTTCTAAACTCTAAAGTGACTAAACATGTTATGCAAATGATTAAGTATGTGCTCAGTGAAGTAGTAAATAAACAAAAGGAGCAGCTAGCCGTTATCTAATCGAGCACTACCGCAAAGACAGAGAAAGAAGAAGTTATTTGAAAGTAAACTGCAGGACGGTTTACACAACAACAATGCTTACCCTGCCCTCGAACTGTGGCTCCTCGACATCACTCATTTTTAAACTATTAATGACTGACAAAAGCAGAACGAAAATGAAGATATTCTTCTCCGAAGACTTCCGCTCTCAGCGTAACTGCAGAAAATGGCTGACCAGCTGAAGCGCGAGGCGAACTATGGGAGGCGACTCGACTAACACGTCACTTCCTCCTCAACGTCTGGAGACGGACGGATGGATGGATGGATGATCATTTTTAAATACAAATGACAGATTATAAGTCGACATATCCAAAATAAGTACCATGGCATTATTTCAAGGACTTGGTAGAAAATGTCATTTGATCACATTAATGGCACAAATCTGATTCCAACTCATGCATATAGACTGACACAAATGAAGTCTTGTACATCTTTTATTGCATGGATTGAGTTGTGGTGTCTGGGATACTGTTTCTTCTGAAAGCTTAATGCTGGATTCAGCAACTGAGGTAAATCCCGACCCGAATCAGCCTGCAATAGAGACATCAATCAACTATTCACAGAGAGTATTCTTTGGATCAGCTCATTTTCTCCACAGTTAATGCGTCGAAACGCATGTAATCCTAACAATTAAAAGGCGCCTTTGCTCAGGAATCCATTTAAGGGCACTACACACCAGCAGCTAGCTGTGGAGATGATGCTGTACGCAGTAAAATCCCCACAGTTAAATCAACTCTGCTCAGATAACACTTGGTCCCTCTCTAAACAGTGTTAAAGTCACACTGAATCAGTGTTAAAGTAACGCTCTTCAGTTGATTTCATCTAAGACTGTGGCTGAAGTCAGTTGTAGTTCTTGTGTTTCTCTATTCTACAGAGATTCTGCTTGTTAACAGCAGGTGTTCATCATTAATGTTCAATCATCGCTTAATTATCTCATTAACTTTAACTCTGCTTCCGTGTGACTTTAACACTATTTAGAGAGGGACCAAATGTTATCTGACCACAGTTGATTTAACTCTGGGGTTTTTACTGTGTACATGGTTTCTTTTGCAAATACATTATGAAACACTCATATGTATATCAAAAAGCAGTCTTCTGTTAAAAACCTCATCCTATCACTCTCAGGTCTTATATTCCATATTGTACATATACAAAATATATTTCTGATCCATGAATAAAAGACAACACAATCAAGCTGAAGCTCATGTGCACAGCTAAAAAAAAAAAAAACGTCTAAAAGCTGCTTTAGTCTATAAAAAAAAAAAAAAAAAAAGTATATATATATATTTATATATTTTATCTCTGTACAGTCTTTGCTGTAGTCACACAGATGATGTCCATGGCTGCAGTTTGTTATTTTAAAGAGTTTGGCTTATGTGGCCTGTCAGGTGATTGTGGCCGGTGGCCCGGCATATTTTTTTTGGTGGGCCTGGAAACAGTAACTTTGGCAGCAAGGAGAGTGCCGGCACCACCAGCAGGATGGGAGATGTTGTGCACGGAAGCGTTCACAGCAGCCTCCACTTTCCCCTCCAGCTTCACCAAACGGTTGAGAATATCATCTAACAGCACAGCAATTGTCCTCTTCAAGTCAGCTTCAGCAAAAAGAGATCATGGAAGGATTAGTATTACGTTATTATGTTATTTCTAAACCTCTTTCTGACACCCATCCAGAATGCTGTTCTTTCACATAAGCATCACAAGTCGAAAAATAAAATAAATAAATAAATAATATATAAATAAACAATATATATAAGCTTGAATTTGAATAATGTTTATATTTTATAAAAGATAATGTAAAAGAGTTTTACATGTTAACACTTAACACTAGATAACTATATATTATATAACATTTATTAATCTTAATGTTCATTTCAACATTTTTTAAATTAAAAGCTGTATTTGTTAACATTAATGCTGTATTTATATTAACTAACATTAACAAAGATGAATAAATGTTGCAAAAAATATACTGCTTGTTGTTGGTTTATGATATTTTAGTTAACATTACAATAAAGTCTCATTTGTTAACATTAGTTACAGTGTTACCAGAATGGAAACCACAAAAGAAAACCATTTACAATAAGGCTAACTTCTTAATATTAGTTAATGCATTAGATATCACAAACTAACAATGAACAATTTTTATTTTATTTTATTTTTAGTATTTATTTACATTAAAAAACAAAACATTAACAGATAATAAATGCTATTAACAAATGTAAATTAATTAAAACTTATTGTAGAGTGTCACTCGAGTAACAAGTTAAAATTTTCAAACTTTAGAGACACATGGGAACCAACAACATTTGCCACAGACATCGATTTCAGTCTGTTTATCACACAAAATTATTGTATGACTTCAAAAAACTATTTAGACTATAGTGGGACTGTTTTTATGATACATTTCCAATGCTTTTTAATACCATAAAACAGCACACAGTTCTGGAACAACTTGAGGGTGATTAAATAAAGAATAATGATAATAAATACTTACCATATCCTGCCATGGAGGTGCCATGGGGCCCTGAAGGGTTCTGGTTCTCCTCGCTAAGGACTTTGACATAGCGGTGGCTGAGCTCAAGGATCTGTTGACGAAGCTCTGCGCTGCTCTCCCGGCGAGGTTGAGTGACGGTGTAGTGAAGCAGCAGCAGACACCAGGCCAGGCCGAAGAGCACCAGAAACATACTCAGTTTGTGAGACATGCTCCGACGCAGCAGACAGCCCAGCATGGCAATGCTGCAGGTCTGATGGGACCTGGGTTAAGGTGGGGACAGGTTTAAAATAGCCTGTCAAGTTTAGGGCTGGGAATAATTCAGTCTTGAAAAGTGGAAAAAGTTAGGAATGGGGAGAAGATTGGGTAATAAGGACACTGATCTCCTGCAATTGTTTGGTCATTTTTCGGCCTAGGAAATTAACAGGATGGAAGATGGACAAATTGCGAGTGTGTGTGTGTGTGTGTGTGCGGTGGAGGGTTGTATTGGTTCTATTTGTCAAAGTTTAGGTGCAAGGAATATCTGTAAAATAAAACAAAAATATGTGGATTAATCATATTAAATGATACTCGCCCTTACATACATAATAATAATAATAATAATAATGAGATTTTATGAGCGTGCATTTATTTTGCAAAGCCTCACATTTCAGTTGCATGAATAAATTACGTTTCCATCCCAAGTGAATAGAAACCTTGTCATCGCTCTCTCTCTCTGGTCATAGTACTATTCTCCACCCAATCTCAAATCACTCACTGCTTTAAATGAATTAATAACGCAGGGGGAAATATGACCACTTTTAATTCTCTACGGCACAAAAAAAACAGTAGCGCAATACTGGCAAAATAGAAATGTAGTGTTTTGCACATTGACTATATTAGTCAAGACCAAATGTTTGTGACTTTCATAAATAAAGAGTGATAAAAGCACAGGGGATTTACACTGTGTGCTCCACCCATTTGCAGAGCTGTCAAAGCATAGTCACATGAAATTTAACACTGGAATTATAGCACAAATCTGGGTCAGACACTTGCTGAAAAGATAATGATTAAAGGTTAAGCAATGTCAGAAAGTTACTTATTAACCCAGTTTGGCTGTTGATGTTATCATAAAGCTAGAATGGTATTGTTTTGAGAAAAGGTCAGCATTAACAGTAACAAGGGACCACTGACATTGATCAAGCTTGAGCAAATCAAATAGCGTTTAGCATTCTGCCTGGACTATCAATCATCGACAAGTGTTCGTTTTATCATTGCATACAGAAATAGACTGTATTATTCTTACACGCACACTTACATCGCTTTAAGAGAAGGCCGGGTGGGAAAGACATTAAACAGCTGGAACAGATGATAAAACCACTACAGTAACATAGCTCATATAGAAATTAACGTTACCTTAAATACTTTAGTGAAGGAGACAGATTCGTTGACTCCAAATTGTTGACATCTTCCTAGCACGTTTGCATGGCAGCCTTAAAATCAGTTATATCAAAACATAATTCAAACTGCAGCAGAACTTCAAGGCAGCCGTCTCTGTTTAAAGTAGGTAGCGAACTATTTTATAGCTAAACCACCTTGAAATAAATGCCAGCTCATCATTCGGAGCCCCCTGATGTGGGGAAACTAGGAACAAACATAGAAAAATGTTCAGTATTTCCCTGCGGTGACAACACGACCTATTGCGCACGACGTCACTTTACGCACCAGCGATGTCCGGTTTGTGAATGAATTGTTTTCATGAGTCGAATCCTTTCAATGAATCGGTTCAAAATGTCGTATGAACGAATCTTTCAGATTGGACTGAACAATTCCCACACGAAACGAACAGAGATAATTCGAGCGGTACATTTGTAATGTGCGTGCGTGTGTGACACACAGAAAAGTTAGAGCAGACATGTACGAATAAAACGTTCGAATAATTATATGATATTGTACGACTTGATCGTATTACATGATTTGATAATAAAAAAAACTGCATGTTATTAAATAAAACCTTTTTTTCCAGCCAGAAGATATTTATTTTTTAAATTATTTACTGTTAACGCAAATTATATTTATGTTGTAAATGACATTTTTTTTATGAGCATGGCATAACAATTAAAACCTTTATAAATGAACTGAAAAATGCAGTATAAACAGTTGTATGTACCTGTAAGCTTTATAAAATATGTCACACCAAAACCATGCGATGACTCAACTACGTCATAACGTAAAAGAATCGCTGAATCGTTTTCTTGAAAAGAACTTTGTAAAGGAACCGATCTCGTACATTCTCATCACGCGCTCACGTAAAATGTCACAGGGAGCATGGGAATTGTAGTCCATTTGTACAAATGTAGTCGAGGTACAATAAAATCGTGAGTGTAGGCTGATTAAATTATTACTGAGTAAGTTTTTACATTCGTATGTATTTTTTTGCACGTTTTTATACCTGTTTTAGACTACGTGAGAAAAACCGATCACTGTTGTTTCGTCGTTGCCTAGAAACACAGACGCGAAGAAAAGTCTTTATTCCAAACATGGTGTCAGACATCAGTGTTGCAGCGACAAACAAAACAACAAAATAGACTCATAATCATGGAAAAGATACATATCGACAAAAATGCAACCAAGGCAGTGGAGGCCTATTTAGAATACAGAAGGTGGGTTTGTTTGAGGAAATCGGTGAGATAATGACTACAATGTAAAAAAAAAAATATATTTACTTTATTTTGATCTTTTCGTATCCTGTTTGTTTGTTTCGTGTTCTGGTGATTTTTACATCCCTTTGTAAAAAGCTTGTTAGTTTGAAAAGGTGATCTTATAATTCTCTGTCATTGAATGTAATGTTTTGCAAAGGATTGTTGGGGAAGATGATAGAGGAAGGATGTTTTCAGAGGACGAGTACAAGAAATACAAAGAGACAGTGGTGCCAAGAAGAATAAGGAACCGCGTTTTTGTCAGTTTTGGCATCCCGGGACAAATAGACTGCAAACTTGTTGGGCCGGAAACACCTTGCTTCTGTACACACAGGTATGAATCACCAGTCATACACTCGTTGTACAAGCATTCAGAAACAGATTATTCAATTCAATTCAATTCAAAATGACTGTAAATCATACAATATTGCCAAAGCATACATAAAACAATAATAAAAACATCTGTATAATATCAAATATTATAATGCTATCAAATATTACAACATAACTTAAACTTAAATTAACAGAGTAACACAACAGAACATGTAATTATTGTGATTATTCTATGTACGTATTTATTTCATTCTCAGGTATAAACAACACTGCACAGACTTTGAGGAGTTGCCAAAGGAAAGGCCTATCCTCCTGCCCTGTAGGGTCAAAGGTTGTCACTGTGTGTCCTATGAATACGTTCATATCAACGGCTCTAGACCAGTACGCTGCCAATGCAAACACACAACCAGTGAGCACACTGAAGTTCCAGGGCACCGGTGCAAGAAATGTGAGTTTTGCACTATTGCCTCCCATATTATTAAATGAAAGCTAACATAATATATCACAAAAGCATTTAATAAAAACTTAAAATGAGTCTCTGTTGGTCTTAAAGTTACCTGTTTACACATGCAGGCACTCGGTGTACTGGTTATCGAAGTCCATTCACTTGCGGCTGTGGTCAGCCTGGATATGCTCACGTGACGGTGGTTGAAACCAGGGAAGAGCGCATGACACAGGGTCGCCCAGTGGGCAGAGCTGTTCCTTATGCAGCTATGGGAGGCCTGACTGGGTTCAGCTCACTGGCAGAAGGCTACCAGAGACTGGACCCCAGTGGCATAGGCAATGCATGTGAACAGCACACACAATAGGATACATCTCACGGATTTGATGCCATTACAAACATAATGTTAGCGTGAGGTTAGCACACACCGTTAGAGTCAATATTACCCTTATTTTATTAGAAGTATATGCTATATATATATATGTGTGTGTGTGTGTGTGTGTGTGTGTGTGTATACATACATGTGTGTGTAATATATATATCTCTCTCTATATATATATATATATATATATATATATATATATACATACATACATGCATGCATGCATACATACATACATACATACATACATATATATATATATATATATATATATATATATATATATATATATATATATATATATACATACATACACACACACATATATATATATATATACATGCATACATACATACATGCATACATACATACATACATATATATATATATATATATAATTTTTTTTTTTTTTGCATCAAGATTTTGGCTCAAATGTATGTTAATGTATATTTGAGTTCTGAAACTTTTGCCCTTTTTTGTTTTACGTCATTTGAGTTTCACTTAAATATTTCTGCAGTGTGACAAAACGTTCGTTTAAATTGTAGAATTGCTGATATAGTATCTACATTTGACCAGCAGAGGTCAGTAGTGATACACATGCCTCTGCTTGGCCTCACCAGCATTGACGTGACTGTGTGAGAGAGATGTCTTTGTTTTCAATGAATTAGCTTTAAATTGTTCTTCTCTACTTGGTAATGTTTAGAACAATAATAGCAATTAAAGTACGTAATTAAAAGAGTGTTTGTGCTCTATCTATGAGACACAGAGGGCTGCGTGCTCTGTGAACTCTGCAGGCTCGCATTCAATCGTTTTTTGTTCAAGAAGCAGAAAGAAAGAAGAAACAATTTCACCCCTAATCATTGGTACAGTTCCACTGGAATGGTTTGCTTTAAGTGCTGTGCATGACTAGCTCTTTCTTCCACTGTGTGTGTGTGTGTGTGTGTGTGTGTGTTTTGAATCTCAGAATATGTTTGAATGTGCTATACTCTGTATTTGTATTTGTGAATGTTTTTATGACTCATCCTAAGCTTCTCAAGATTCCATTAGATTGGATTCGTTATGACTTCCTCTTTATATGTTCCTACTCTCTTCCTCTGTTCTGATATGCATCTCCACTCAATTGCTCTCGAGAACATCTGTCTGTCTCATGAAATGTGCAAATGCGAGTGTGTGTGACCTGTGAGACTTGCCTTTGGTGACGTCAGTGATGGAAAAACCGGCGATGAAACCAAACACAGACTCTTCTCATTACCACTCTTGAAATAAAACTCGTGGCTCATTGGTGGATTTTTCATTGCCACCAACACTCTGAAAATACCTCGCTGATTTATTTAGAAGTCTCTTTTGTACTGCCGCTCTTTGCCTGGTCCTCTATTTATATTAAGCCTCATTTAGATCGTATTATATTATGCACCCTGCGCCTCTCTACCTCTTCAATGATATCTTTAATTCGTTCCCTCTCTTTTGTCCTCCTCCTCCAAATCCCTCAGCTTCTTTAGTGACACAGAAATCAGTTAAAGACACTGAAAGCGGGAGAAAACATATGAAGTGGGCCTAAGTTCACCGCTTGGCCGATGTTCCGTGCAATGTTGTCCATTCACTCTAAACAGAGAAACATTCCTCAAATGGATAGTGTGGATGCTTTACTTACGTACCTTTGTCTTTCCAAACAATGTAACGTTCGTTCTTCTATCAAACCGTAGGAAGTAGAATGTGTCCAAGCAGCTCTATTTCATCACGAGGAGTCATTTTCACACACAAATGGCCTCAGGAGGTGTATAGACCATTTTTAATACTTAACAGGCCCTGGCCACTATCCACTTCCATTGTGTGAATGAGAGCAGCGTGAACATTTTTCAAAACATCTCCATTTGCGTTCTATGGAAGAAAGAAAGTCATATTCGACTGGAATGACATGAGCACGATTATGTAGAATTTTACTTTCTCCAACAATTAATATATATTATTAATTACATGTTTCTTTAATGATATTTACAGGAACCACATTTTGATTTCGACCCCTTGATTATGCTTAAATTGGCCTTTAAGGTTTCATTTCCTGCAAATGACTCTTGTTCATTACGGAACCTTAAAAGCAGGGTTCTAAGAACCTTAATGTGGTGGAATTAGAACCATTTGTTTTTTGAGATTTTAGTTCCAATGGATTTGAATTGATAAAGGGGAATTTATTAAGAAATCCAACTAATTGAATCCCTTGAGGGTTTCTTGATTCTTGATATACCATATTTGCTTAAAAGTGATTATAGATTGCCACAAATCAAATAATGAAATGCATTCCAGCTCGATTAAATACACCCATGAACGCACACACAAACATGAGTTGTGAGAATGGGATAAGTCCAAAATAATGAAACTCTTCCTTTGTCCTGCTTCCTTCCATATATTTCTTTAATTTAAAAAAAAAAAAAAAAAGAATGAAAGAAGAAATCAAAAAGGCTCTTTGAACTCATTAAAAATGCATCGCATGAAAAATGAGAAGCAGCGGTTTATTAACAACATATAAAATTACCATCTGACTGAAGTTTTGAATGACGACGTAGAAGAAAATCGGGACAGGATTACATATAAAGGAGCTGGTGTGAATGTTTAATTAATCTGATTAGATGCAGCAGATCTGCGCCACTAAAGTGATTCACATTGAAATCAGATTAATTCCCTTCCTTGCTTTGATACAATGCATGAATTTTAATTCTGAGCTGAAATAAGCAAGTAATCACAGTAGTGATTAAGACAACCTTACGCTATTGTGCCATGTTTTCTGAATAACCCCAGTCTGTCAGAGCAGAGAGCACGAACTGAGATTATTCAGATTATTGATGTGGCTTTATTTGTTTATGACACACTTTGTCTCTTTTTTTGACCCTAGCAGGTGTCCAAGGGAAGTCTTAAACATGCAAACAATCTACAAACACACACCTGTGTCCAAAGAGAACACCAGAGTAAGCTAGCGGAAGGGATGATGTCTGAACTGAAAGGTGACATATCGATTTAGCGCGAGTGTTTGATGATTGTGCATGTGTGTGTGTTGATATCAAGCCCGATGCCTAACTTCACAGATCCTTTAGTGCCATTATGCCTTCAATACACTTTTTCCTCTCATCAGTCTATGCTGTTTTAATTACGTCTTATTTAATTACGTTTTTCTAAGACTACACACAATGAAATAACTTCAAAAATTCCCCGTCAGTGGAGACCTTTAGAAAAATGCAAGGAAAGAAGGAAAACTTCCAAATATACCCCCTCACAAGTCTAATCTCCTTGCCATGGAAACCTTTCTGAGGTCTTTAGAAAAACTGATGTACTGCTATAGGAGTCACCATGGTGCCATGATTGACAGGCTTTGGGGAAGAGTAGAAAATAGACCTGAAAATTATTCACCCCTGTGTTAGGTTAGAGCTCAGATTCGTCACATGAAGCAGCTGTCAATCAATGATTTATTTCAGGAAGTTGAGTTCTAATTATTTAATACTTTATTAGTTTTACTTAAACTGCAAACTTGCCATACTATGTCAGGAACTGTCAAGCAAACTATGAATCACAAGGTACTTCTTGATTCTGTTCAGACTTTATTTAATAGTCTGTTTATATTACATTGAATTTCGTTGAAGCCTCGGAAAGTGTCGCCTTAAGAGTTTCTCTTCTCAGTCTCCCGTTCGCCTGACAGATTGCCACACAATTGTCGGAGTCTATGTTGTGTGATGTTGAAAAGAACAACATCAATTACCTGGAATCAAAGCAGTGAGACCTAAAAGTGCGTCAAGACAATTGCTTTTTCAATTTCTTTGTTAAAAAGCTTGAAAATCGACGCTGGGTCTGCACTGTGGCCGTGACTCGTGGCGCTTCTGCTCCTCTCCAATCCTTTCTTCTGCTCTGTGGCGCTTTGAAGGATTGAAAAAGGGAAGAGGAGGAGGAGTGAGGGAGCAGAGATGAAGACTGTGGGATTGGTGACGTTATTTATTCACGGGGAGACAAAAGCCAGCCCGGAATCACGCAGCTGTGCAAAATCGATAAAAGTTTGCTTGACAGTAATAAATGATGATCTCTGTCGTTTTCGCATCAAAACACTCCAATTTGCCCTCGTAGTGAATCCGCACTCTCAAATAACCTCAGACACATGATGGCACAAGACCAACCGCCAAGGATGGATTATATATTCCTGCAAGACCCGGGGCATCAGCTTCATTAGATGCCTCCACTTGTCACAATATTTAGCATAACCCTTGAACAACCTGTAGTACTTTTAGCTTTTTATGACTAAAAAAGAGAGAATTTTTTTTTCTTTCATTTATAGCTGTGGCCAAAAGTTATTGGGAGTGACATAAATTTTGTGTTTTGCAAAGTTTATTCCTTCACTTGTGGTGTTGATTCACATTGTTTCTACACTGTTAAAAAATTACTGTAAATTTTACAGTATAATACTGGCAGCAGGGTTGCCAGCCAGTTACTGTAAAATTTACAGTAGTGTTACTGTAATTTAATTTACAGAATTTCCCTGTATTCTCTGATTACAGTAAATAACTGTATTTTTTTTTTTTAAATTACCAAGGGTCAATTTACAGCAATATTCTGTAAATTTGAGTCAAACCAACACGTGACCCCAGAATGCATTGCAGTTTACAGCAATGTGCTGTATTGTTAAAAAACAGCCTGCGGCTGTAAAATAATGCTGTAATTTTGACAGTAATTCATTACAGTGTAGATTGTTGTGCAGAGTGATCAGATCCATGTTTAATAATTGCAAAAAGCTTCATTGGCCAAAAAAATGAACAAAACTCAAATTTCACTATTTTTGGTCACACTTGAAATAGGCTAGATAACAATAGGTTATTCTAAACTCCTGGGTTATGTTTATTCACCTTTCACACTGCTCATACTATACCTGGGCTTAACAGTCAGCCCAATCCGGGGTATTCGTAACATACTCGGTTACTAATATAACGTTGGTTTCCTGAGATACAATAGCCGTGCAGTTTCACTGCGTTATCAAAAAGGGAGTTTTCCCCACCGCGTCTAGCGATGCACTACGAGTGAAGTATCAAAAAGGAACACTACGATATTAATACTACAATACTATTTGCATATTTGCGGTGTCAGTTCGTGTGCTTCTGACTGATAGTGTGAATTTCATCTGTTACTGTTTAGTTATTGGACTGAATGTGTACGGATATTTATTTAATAATGCTGCTGTTCATAATTGCATAGAAGTGTATTGAAACACTGTGTGCCCATACGTACTGCAACAGTTTATTAAATCAATTTAGTTATTGCTCTGGTTCCTGTGTTCTGACACCTGGGAGTGATTGCTACACAGCAGTAGATCCAGAAATAGAAGTCCTTTTAACTCTCCCCAACACTAGCATGAGTCCTGTGTCGTGTCAACATTGACGCATCCTGAGATCAATGTGCTTTTCATTCAGGGGAGTAGTCTGTCTCACAATGCTACCCAAAAACACTGCCATGAATAAAGAATGGTATCAAAACTTCTCCCAATGATCCAGGAGCAATTTGGTGATGATCCGCACATTTTCAGCATGATGGTGCACCATATCACAAGGCAAGAGTGATGATGAAGTGGAGATCATTACATTGAAATTTTGGATGTGGCCAGGCAACTCCGCTGATCTTAATCCCATAAAAAACTGTGGTCAATCCTGAAAAGGCGAGCGGACAATCAGAAGCCCACAAATTGTGATCAACTCCGCCAATACTTTTGGTCACGGCTGTAGTACTTACTGCAAGAAAGATATTTGCATATATTCCACAAGACAATTTATTTTACACAAAGTAAGGCTATGTGAACTTTTGAACGTGATAATTTGTGTAAATTTAGTTGTTTCTTTCAACTGTGACTTGTTTGAACTTTTAACTTATTTAAACTCCAAACTCAATATGCAGTTACCTCAAATAAATATTTTATAGTGTTATCAATGGAATATGCTGTTATGTTTTCCAAGTTTGCAGTAATATTTTGTGAATAAAGCACATATAACATGGATGGAATATGATGTAATGCAAGGATGTAAACCTTATAGAACTAAAAGTACTTTTTTTATTTTTAATAAACTGTTGCTTGTGAGAAGCTGCGTAACAGATATTTGCATATATCCCACTGTAACGAGTCATTGCAATCATTACACCCACAAGAACATTTTATGGAAATGATCCTGTTCATGAAGCTGATTTCTGAACAGGATCATGTGTAAATACAGTTATTTGTTTCGAGAACTATTTGTGATATAATCTGATCTCTGTTACGTAAAATATTTTATAAGGGCTGTAGCTTTTATGATTCCTCTTATTTTCATTTTTATCTCGCCAATTCTGAAAGCGGTGTGAACACTTTTGAGAAGCACTTTCTATTTCCAATTAACAAGAAATTTCACCACAGATATATGAAGTCAAAATTGTGAGATATAAAGTAGCGGTTACGTTAATAAACACCTTGTGTGTAATGAAGAAACTAAAATGTAACACATTAGCAATGAGATCCTCGGAAAGCGCTTTTGGTGCTATAAGGACAACATTTGTCATTTCTGCATTCATTTCACATTGCACCAGTAGACAGAGGCATACATTCAGTACGTCTAAACTACATAAATTTTACATTTGCTGTGGCTTGTTTTCAGGTGTGTGGCCACAAGGGTCCTCTCACGGAGCCCCATTGGCTCAGTAATCTGTCCTTGCCAACCACCATGACTCAAGAGTAGGAATAAACAGAGTCAAATAACAATTATGAAGAGAGAATAGAAACAGACTGTTTCATAAAAACAAAAGAACATTACAAAACAGTGAAGTTGTAGGTTTTTATAGATTAATAAGACGTAAAACTGCTCTGAGAAAGAGATAAGAAGAAAGAGAGGGAGAGGTGGAAAAAAAGAAAAAGAGACCATTGGTGTTTGAGTGGAGCGAAATTAGTTTGACGTTCTTATCTCAGGACTCTTTTCTTTAACATAAAGGCTTTTATGTAACACATTTAACCAGTCAAACACAGTGAACGGGAGAAGAAACAAGACCAATAATTGCACATCAGACATTTTTTCGAGCAAGCGAGTGTAACTGTTTTTTTCAGACAACCAACCTTTAGACAAGTATGTATATAGGCCTATTTGTGTGTGTGTGTGTGTGTGTGCTTTTATGCAACAGTTCAATAACCAAGAAGTTTATATATTGAGTAATTTAACCTACAGTATATTTTAGATAAAGTAATGCCAGTTAATTTGTTGTTGCTCCACTGACGAAAATTGTTTAGACACAACAGAACCGTTACAACACAGCAGTGGTTTTGTTCCTGGATGATTCAGTATTTTTAAATGAATCAACTCAATGAACGATTCAATGGCTCACGGTCAGTATATGAAGTGGAAAAATAAAAGTGCCAGTACTCCCGATGCTCGGTTCAGAATGAGTTCCTGGAGAAGGGAGGGCGTGGCGGGCTTCCGTATGTGCAACCTGTCGGAATGTGCTGGTAAAACCACAAGTAAAACCGGCGGTACGCTAAAGGTAAAAATTACGGTGGGCGAGAAAGCTCAACGCGCTGCAAATAAGAAAACACATGCAAATAGAAAAAAACACCAACAAATAAGAAAACGTGATCATCAGTTTGACAACACATGTTGACAACATGCTGAAAGTTTTTAGTGTTTTAATGTGGCATTGTTTTTAACTCATTTGTAATGATGGGCGAGTCAGCGGCATGAGATCCAATTGTAGACTTTATTAGAAAACAGAATGGTCGTAACAGGCAGGGTCAAACAGTGGCAAACAGGAATATCGGAGGTAAGCAGGTTCGTGGTCAGTAAACAGGCGAGGGTCGGTATAGGCGGCAGGCAAACAACAGTCCAGTAATCCAAAGCGGCGAGTCAAACAGGGTAGGCAGCAAACAATCAAAAAAATCAGGACAGACAGGCAGGAAACAGAACCGGGAAAATAAGACACGGGCACTAACGCTTAGAACTGACAGGGAACCTAATCAAGACTTTGCGGTTAGTGTGGTGTGAGAATGGTGCTTACATGTGGTGTGGGTGATGAGGTGCAGCTGATGAGGTAATCAGTGACTGGGTGCGGGGCTTATGGGAAATGTAGTTCATGTGAATAAGTGAGTGAGGGTGAGAGTGGGTGAAAGTCCAGGATGAAGTGCCCTCCTGTGGTAGTCATGGGCACTTCATCTGATGATCATGACATCATTAAACTTGAAGAGATGATAATTTAGTGGATGATCCATGAATATTCATTAATCATCTGTAGCATACTAATGTAACGTCATCATAACTGGGCGCGCGACGAGCACGTCATCTGTGAGCGTGAGTTTCTAGCAAACTAAAAAAAAAATTATTATAAATAATAAATGCATGAAATTATGTACACTTGTTAATGTGTGTTTATTTTTGTTTGCAGTTATTTTATAGTATTTAGTGATTGTGAACACATTGTGGACTCAAATGGCGTACACTCTATAGGGATTAGTGAATGAGTGAACGGGTGAGTTGAACTGCTTTCAGACACAGCTAATAAGCAGCTCCTAGTAGGGTTCGTCAATTTTTGGGGTCCTCTTGAAACATTTCCGTTGTGGTTTGTGCTATTTGCAGCAGCAGTGTGTTTCTGTATTTGCATGTGTTGTGAAGATTTGCAGCACGTTTCTGTATTTGCATGTGTTGTGAAGATTTGCAGCACGTTTCTGTATTTGCATGTGTTGTGAAGATTTGCAGCACGTTTCTGTATTTGCATGTGTTGTGAGGATTTGCCGCACATGTGTTGTCAAACTGATGATCACGTTTTCTTAATTTGTTGGTGCTTTTTTCTATTTGCATGTGTTTTCTTATTTGCAGTGCGTTGAGCTCTCTCAGCCACAGTAAAAAAAATAGACTTCGAGCACTGCTACGGTAACACTAAAGCACGGTAACACTTTATTTTACATTGTCCATGTTACACGTTACATGTTCTTATTATAGTAATAACAGTGAGTAATGCATAATTACTAACCCTAAAACAAACTCTAATCCTAAGCCTATAGATATTTTACTTACTGTATAACTATACGGTAACAGGGTCACCTTAAAATAAACTGTAACCTGGCTCACTCATAAAAACACATGTTGTACCTGAATGAGGCTGTGCTCCAAATGGGATAAAGAAGCCTTTGACGGAATGAGAACAAACATTGCCGCCAAGTTGAAGGGTCGTTCTGGCTAAAACTGGCCATTTCAAACTGATGGACACTTCACTCTCATGAAAATATGTACGTATAAACAAATATTTAAGTATTTTGAAAGCATAGGGAGGCAAACTCAATTATTTACAGTGTTTCATGGAAGTGGGCGGAGCTAAAGAGTTCTTGTGGCCATTTTGGCAACTCTGATTGGTGGAATTTTCTGCACAGCATCATGGGTAATGTAGTTTTCACCACGAATTCGGCTGTTAAACACTATTATTTTAAGAATAAGTTAAAGTAACGTGAGATGACAGCTTTAACAAAAGCAAATGCTATAAATAAACATTTTATATAGCTCACAGTCTTTAAAGGTTTATAAGATATTGTTAAAAATCAATTTCCCTTTGAAGAAAATGAATGTGTTTTCCTGAGTTGAGTTTGTTGTCATGGTTATTAGTTTGATTTGTCATTCAGTTCAGCTGTGTGCACCTCATTATATCTAGTACTCAAGTTCTCTGTTTCTTTCAGTTTGTCCAGCCTCGTCAATGCTTTGTGGAAGTTTATCCTGTGTTCCTGTTGCCTGAGAACTAGATTAAAGGAGTATTAACTTCTGGAACACAACTGTTGCACTCTATTGTACGATGACGGCGCCTCTTTAATTGGCTCGGAAAGATGACGCAGAAATATGTTCCAAGGGACAGTCCCCTACACCCTTCATCTCTTAGAAGTTCTCATTCTGAAGGGTAAACTCTTCGAAGGGATTAAGGCATAGGGATTAGCCCTTCAGAATGGAACGCAGTGTGATTCAGCTTTTTGAACAAATCGGTTGAATGAACAGTCAACAACTTGATTAACATAAAGAGAGTAACTTGTCACCATTTATTGGCATATCTATGTAACCTGCAGATTCATTGATAAATTCCCACCACTCTAATGTTCTATTCGGGAAATTGGGAATTGTTTTGATGTTTTTGATTGATGCTGATGAGGGTCTTAATTCAAATAAAGGTGATTCTGGTATGTCTACAGACATGGTTTTGTATAAACAGGTGATGGAACAAACATCATGCTTCCACTTTACCCGCTTTCTTGACAGACATTATCGGATTGGCAGCTCTAAGACATGATTTTATGGGTCAGACAGAGAAGCAGCAGGTTCCATTAAAGTTATATCTCACCTTTGTGTCTGACCTGTGACTCTGACCCTTTGCCTTTGCACAAGCCTGGAGGCAAAGCACTGGAGGAAACAGGTGGCACCACATCACCAGTATTCCTGTGGTTTGCTTCTGTCCTTTATTTTCATGAAAAGACTGCTTCTTAAAATGTACACACACACACACACACACACACTTATCATTTTAGTTAAATTATGTTTATTTTTTCGGTTGAATAAGCTTATAAAACACAATAATCACAGGCACATTATTTTCTAGGAAATTTGTTCTGACATAATGTGGTCCTTTAAATGCTACTTCTTTGAACTATTTTTTAACAGCAGATTTAAACCGCAAACTCAATATGCATGTTGCAGGCTATTATCATGCGGGAACCTCAACATAATAAGGCAGACAGTACATTTTATTGTGTCATCAATGGACCTCGCAGTTATATTTTCAAAGCGAGCAGTAATATTTAGTGAATAAGGGAACATGGGTGGAGAACGTTTTAATGTAAGAAGATATAACTATGCTCCCTTTTGAGGTTGAACTATTGTATTTTATTTCTATATATAGATATAGATATAGAAATATATCTCCACTTTCACAGTAAAGAATAAAAGTACAATAATTAGTACATTTTAGTACTGTATATTTTCTACCTCAAAAGGTAGTTCAAAAGTGGGACACTTTTTCAAAGTCATCTCAATGGCAAAAAGCGTCCCAATCAAACTGAATTCACCATACAGTATTCACACACACACACATATATGTACACACACTCAGAGTATAGCAGTGGTTGCTGAAAATAGTAAGAAAAAGAGGAAAAAAATAAATAAACTGTAGCCGCAAGTGTTAGTAAGGTTTAGTAAAATTAATTCAAGTCTGAGTGAGAGGAAGCAGATGTGCAGCAATAAATGGAGATGAATTCTTGAGGTGCTTCCTTTCAAATCTCTATATGCTGTTCATCAGCTCAGTGTGAAAGAGAGATTGGTAGGGAGAGAGAGAGAGAGAGAGCAAAAAACACAAAGAAAGTGAAAGAGGTAAAACAGGACAAACTTCCCCATGTAACAGCAACTAAAAAATTGATTGTGCATGTAATTATCCACAGTTCTTGACAAAGAAAGACATTCTGGGCCTGCAACATTTCCTTATCACAACACAGCCTTATTCAGCAACACCAAGAACATATTATGTTGTCATTTTTATGAAGACAGTTTGCCTTTGATGATTGCAACACACTCAGACGTACTCAGATAAACGGTAGAAGAAAGGATGAGACAGGTTACAGTTTTTGAAGTGCAAAGCCATGATGTGGTATATGATGCATGGATAAGCAGCTGTCTGGAATGACTGGATGTACTGCGGTTACTGCCAAATAAACCATGCAAAGTTATCAACAGAGCACACATACCATCCAAAATCGCTTATTCTGACCCTTTTATCCTATGCTTTAAGTACAATGACCATGTTTTTTTATATAGCTCTGGCAAAACTAATGGATTTTGACCCAGTTTCATGTCATGCCTGAATCAATCAAATGCATTCCATTTCCTCTCCATTTCAAGGTGTTTTTTTTTTTTTTAAACTATACTTTTCCTCTGACTCTAAAAAGACAAGTCATTGTATGCATAGTTTTTTTTTTTTTTCTTGTGGGGTGAGGGTTTCCATTTTACTCCATTATTTTTGCTGAGGGAATCATGGAGGGGGAAAATCACTTTCTCTCATGTTTCTCCTGATTTTACATTTGAGAAAAAGACCTCAGTGATACATTGTCCTCTCGAACAACGCCTCAAGCTGTTCTCAGACATTACAAAAAAAGTCTACAATCAAAAGTCAGATTTTTTTAATATATTTTTAAAATGATTTGAAACGTCGCCTATCAGTTTCAGCACATGGGTAGACAGATATCAGGATGACATTTTTTTAGTAAAGAACACCAGAACACACTAAAATGTTTAAAAGGTGAAACAGGTGGACAAAAGTGGTAGTTTCAGATCATGACTCGAACCTCTTGTGTTTTGTGCAAAATAGCGTCCCTAAATAACCTCCCACGCATTCAAATGAGGACCAAACAAGCGCGTTTTAAAGCGGTGATGACAGAGGATTTAATCCGTGACGCGGGCTCGCGCGCATCAAAAGAGTCGCGCGCAATTGCGCGTGGGCTACGCTCTTCATGGCACGAGCCGTACAGGTATAAAACCAGGCGACGCACAACTCAGAATGCAGAAAATTGGAGAAGTCGAGACCCACCGAGCAAGAAGTGCAATCAAGACCTCAATCAAGGAAGTGTAAGTACATTATTTATATTATGCTTTTACATGATTTGGAATTTTATAACAAGTTTTATTTCTTTTAGAAAGTAATGAAATGTAGTTGTTCTTAAATATCTTTATTAGGCTAGTATTATTAAATATCAAGTGTTATGATACCAGAAACTCATTTAATTTCTGTTTTAATGCAGACCACAATCCAACCCAAACGTGTTAAGATTTGTGACTGTCCTAGTTACTTTTTAGAGCATTTCATTACGTATCCGCACAAACACTTTTCATTTGTTTTTGTTGATCTCAGATGCATCCAAACATGAAAATGTGGATCGGTTGGGCAGCGTGCGCCTTCCTCTTGTTCGCCTGCTTGGGAACTCTCACGGAAGGGTATCCAACAAAACCCGACAACCCGGGAGAGGACGCACCTGCGGAGGAGCTCGCCAAGTATTATTCTGCACTAAGACACTACATCAACCTAATAACAAGGCAGAGGTGAGCTCCTCTTTAATTCGAATTCATAGAGCTGTTTTCAATACTTTCTCAAGTTGTTCCATTTCTTTCTTCTCAATGTATTACCGACTACAGCCTATCTGCAGATTAAGCGGTTTAAAAACACCAAAACGGGCTCTCATACTTTGAAGCAACTGGGGACTGGAAAACTACAGTCCGATTTCTTTCACTGTTTTAATCCACTGATAAAACCCCGCTGGCTCTCTAATTGACTGCGCGCTACACAGCGCTTTAAATGTGTTTCTTTGCTGTGTTATAACAGCGGGATGTGGTTTCACAAAAAAAAAAATCATTGCTGAATGCCATTCCTTAATTATTGATGAGACTAAATACACAGTTTGAAAGCGAGCAAAGAATTAATAAGAAATACGAAGGAAATTCCTCCGCATAATTAAAGTATTTTTTCCTTACGCTGAAAGATGATGAGTGAATATCATACTATTAGTGAATCTGATACTGATTCACTTCAATCAGAGCGTATCTTCGCCTAGATGATGTATTGAAATAAAAGATTAGGAAGCACGTGATCTATAGATTCGGCAATATACATTGAGATTCAAGTGTCGGTTCAAGACTTCTGTACTGCCAGTTAGTAGGCTAAGAAATCTCGAAGTAAGTTCATGTTTAACAAACGTTTGAGGGGGCGCCAAAAGACAACATTATTTTACAAAAAGTCGACTCCACTTTCAAGCTGCCTAATGTATAAAACTTCTTTGTTTTGTTTGATAGGTATGGCAAAAGGTCCAGCGCTGACACCTTAATATCAGACCTTCTGATCGGTGAAACAGAGTCTCACCCCCAAACGAGGTACGCTTAAGAAACTGATTTTAGACAGCTTATAATTGATTGATTATTCTTTGATAACAATATTAGAATCATAATTATAGTGTTTTATTCACCATTCTTGAGTAAACAGTAAAAACATCAGTGAGCACTTTATTATGTAGAAAGTTAAGCATTAAGAATGTATGGCTGTTTATCCACAGATATGAGGACCATTTGGTGTGGTGATCTCAGCAATTGCGTTAACACAGTCATGTCCATGTGTTATACAGTCACCAAATGTCATCAAATTGAAATCTTCTGTATCATCAAGATCAACAACTTGCTGTGAAGTACCACAGCCATAATCAGGATAGTGAAAACACTGCAGAGCATTCAAATAACACATCAAATCCTTATGTCTGTGCAAGTATGCGTCTATGTGAAATGCTTACATATGGTTCCACTGAATATGGCCTTGTTGACGTGTGCTCTCTCTGGACTCACCGAAGGTCAGTCAGCCATTCAACAAGACAATTGTACAGAGACTTACTGTGTGTATTCGTGCTGTGTCCATTGTAAACCCAAATATCAAAAGAGAACTGTACAGTATAACAGTGCTAATAAAGTTCACTATATTTGAAAGAGTCGTCTTTGTTCCCTGTGTTTTGCTTTCAATAAAAAAATCTCAGGCAAGAATACTCAAAGCTTAATGCAGTTTCCTGGAATTTGTAATGTATTAAAAAAGTATATATATGAAAAAGTATTAAAAGTAATAATATACTTATAAAAACAGTATCTAGCCTGAGGATAAATGCTTAGTTTAGATATAAAGTTGAATGAAGTTATTCAATTTTGAATTGCAATAAACGGCCAAATTCTTATTCTAGGTTCTTTCGGCCATCAGGTAATCGTCGCTAACCATTGCAGATGTTGAATAAGGGTCGAATCACATCAGACATATTTTTAGGTTTAAAAACAAAATGTGGAAGCACATTATATACAAATACAAAAAATATAGAACAGGATGTTGTCTGAAAAAGTCTTTGGCAAAATTTTGCACATTAGAGAGACGAATAGAACCAGATATACAGTTGTGTTCAAAATTATTCAACCCCCACTGAAATTGATTGTTTTGGCCGGTTTGACATTGATTTTGATCATTCAGTCATCCTGCTTACAATTAAATCAAAGAGGCACGTGTAGGTCAGACAAATATAACATAACATTTATAATGAAATAACCACAAATGTCTTTTCTCTGCTCACATCATTATCAGTTTTATTCAACCCCCAAGTGACATTCAATCTTAATACTTAGTACAACATCCTTTTACAGTTATAACAGCTTTTAAACGTGAAGCATAGCTTGACACAAGTGTCTTGCAGCGAGCTACGGGTATCTTCGCCCATTCTTCATGGGCAAAAGCCTCCAGTTCAGTCACATTCTTAGGCTTGCGCACTGCAACTGCTTTCTTTAAGTCCCACCAGAGGTTCTCAATCGGATTTAAGTCTGGTGACTGCGATGGCCATTTCAAAATGTTCCAGCCTTTAATCTGCAACCATGCTCTAGTGGACTTGGAGGTATGCTTGGGATCATTGTCCTGTTGAAAGGTCCAACGTCTCCCAAGCCTCAGGTTTGTGACGGACTGCATCACATTGTCCTCCAATATCTCCTGGTACTGAAGAGAATTCATGGTACCTTGCACACGCTGAAGCTTCCCAGTACCTGCAGAAGCAAAACAGCCCCAAAGCATGATTGACCCCCCGCCATGCTTCACAGTAGGCAAGGTGTTCTTTTCTTCATAGGCCTTGTTCTTCCTCCTCCAAACATAGCGTTGATCCATGGGCCCAAACAGTTCTAATTTTGTTTCATCAGTCCACAGAACACTATCCCAAAACTTCTGTGGTTTGTCCACATGACTTTTGGCATACTGCAGTCGACTCTTCTTATTCTTTGGAGACAGCAAGGGGGTGCGCCTGGGAGTTCTGGCATGGAGGCCTTCATTACGCAGGGTGCGCCGTATTGTCTGAGCAGAAACTTCAGTACCTACATCTGACAAATCTTTTCTCAGTTCCTCAGCAGTCACACGGGGACTTTTCTCCACTCTACGCTTCAGGTAGCGCACAGCAGTCGAAGTCAGCATCTTCTTTCTGCCACGACCAGGTAGCGTTTCAACAGTGCCCTTTGCCTTGAATTTGCGAATGATGCTTCCTATGGTGTCTCTTGGTATGTTTAACATCTTTGCAATCTTCTTATAGCCATTGCCCTTCCTGTGAAGAGTAATCACCTCTTCTCTTGTCTTCCTGGACCATTCTCTTGACTTCACCATGTTTGTAACCACACCAGTAAATGTCTAGAAGGAGCTGAGTATCACAGTCATTTTAAAGCTGCCTAATTGGTGCTTATTAGGCTTTATTGCTGCTCCCTGACATCCACAGGTGCTTTCAATACCTGATTGAAAACACTTCAATGGACCTCTGTTCTTCAGAGTGGTAGTCTTTAAGGGGTTGAATAATTGTGTCAATGAAGAATTCACAAAAGAAACATTTACTACTGTATTACAAAACCAATTGATGTCATTTTAGTTGCATATGCTTCTTTAAGAAGTCCTTGTAGGATTTCATTCTGAATTCAATTACAAATGTACTCTAAATTCTCTAAAACCATTTACAGCATTGGGGGGTTGAATAATTTTGAACACAACTGTATACGTAGAATAACATTAACGATGTAAAAAGCATTTACATTCATCATGAAGGTGACGGAAATGTGACGTTCAAAGCATAAAAAATGTAAGAACTGATCCACATCATATGCAAATGTTTGCTTTTCCTGGCTTCAATGTTTTATTATCTTCTTCAATGTTTTATCATCTTCAGGTTTGTCTTGTCACGTATAACTCCTGGGTTTTTCTCTAGTGGCCACTTTATGTCATTTACTTTTTGTCTAGGTCATGTATTTCAGTTGATTTTGATTTCCTGTTTCCTGTCATATTAATTGTGCACACTTCACCTGCCCGAAATTGGGTACTGTTATGTGTAGAAGGATCTGGACGTACTATACACCATGTTGCCATTGCCACACGACCTACAATGTTAGCTACAATTTCAAACACAATGTAATATGTCGAAATCTGGGTTTGTGGGATTGTAGTGTCAATCAGATGCATACTAAAGAATCAGGGCAAAAGTAGAGATCACAGATGGGTATTTTCAGTTACTGAAAGCATTCTGTACTGCTTTTTGCATACTATGCAGTAATAGTATATGAAACAGTGTACAAATTAATACAAAAAGTTTATTATTATTATTATTATTATTATTATTATTGCCATTATTGGAGAGAGAGTAGGACAGGATCAAGCTGGGATGCCCGAAGCGCACATGCACTACATGTCGGTGTGCTGCCCACGAGGCTATTGGCATCGACAATAATAATAAAGATTTTAAACAGTTGCATGCTTAATTGTGTCTTGCATATGGCATATTTGGTCAAAAAGGTCATCCAGGAATTCCATGCATTGAATTCAAAATTTGTGTACAATGCACAATATGTACTACAGAAATAGTATGTAGTATGATTGCGGGCATAGCTAGGTCTATTTGTCACTATTTTCCCTTATTGACATGGTTGTGTTATGTGTCATAATCATTGTAGGTGATTTTAAGATCAATTTGATTCAGTTTGGATCACTACAGACTACACATTGTGGACTACAAGGGGTACATTACTAGTTGCAAGTAAAAACATGGATTCAGCTGTTCACAATGAGCTTTATCATCTGCTCGTTGTGACCCAAAGAGGACGAATAGTACTTTCAGAGGTGTACTTGTCACTGCCAAAACAACGGTTTACAATGTTCACATATATAAGCGCTTAGTTCATATCCCCATTTAACAACACATAGTGGACCACAAGAGGAAACTACAAAAAAAGAAAGTGCGCCCTCTTGTGTGTGTTTGAGCGTCCAGTATCGTGCTTGTCAATTTTCATAAAGCTGTCCCCTTTATGGTCTTGCTAATTTTATATACATGATTTAGTCGAAATGATATATTATAATAGGTATATATTATAACAGGTATAATGTAAACCCCCCAAAAAACAAAAGTTACTGTTAAAGAGCAGGGTTGGGGAGTAACGAAATACAAGTAACTTAGTTATGCATTTAAAATACAAGATTTGAGTAACTGTATTTCATTACAGTTACATTTTAAATGGGTGGTAATCAGATTACAGTTACATCTGAAAAGTGTTGTAGATTACCAAAGTGATTACTTTGAATTTTAATGTCATTTAAACAGCGATTGGTGATTCTCTGACTCTGACCGTCTGAAAAAGCGGAGTTAAGTTTCATCAGCATTTGAATTCTTATAAGAGGGATCATAAAAATTGTTATTTTTATTTAGTACCGTCCTGAAGAAGACAAAATGACTGAATTTATAAAAAAAAATTGCCCAACTGTTAACTGAACTGTCCTGTCATGACCTGATGATCCACGTTTTCATGTTTTGTGAGTCATTTTATAATTCACTCGTCACTGCAAATTTTTCTCACAATTTGGCTTTTTTCCCCCTCACAACTGTGAGTTTGCATTTCACAATTCTGACTTCTTTTTCTCACAATTGCGAGATTTAAACTCACAATTGCAAGTTATAAAGTCAGAATTGGGAGATATAAACTTGCAACACTAACTTTTTTCTAGTTAATATCTCATAATTTTGACTTTTCTCAATATTGCGAGTTTATATCTCATAATTCTGACTTTATAACTCACAATTGCAACTTGATATCATGCAATTGTGAGACAAAAACTTGCAATGACCTTTTTTGTGTTTGTTCCACACTTATCAGTATTCCAAACTATTCTAAAGTATTTAGATTAAGTCACTAAACTTGAGTAATGTAACGAAATACGTCACAAATGACTTTTTAAAGCATGTATTTTGTAATCTGTAGTGAAATACATTTTAAAAGTAACCTACCCAGCCCTGTTAAAGAGTTAAAGAGCTCTCAATAGAAGCTTAAAATTAAAGCCTGTTAAATACAATGCAAATTGAATGGGGAAATAATCGTCTTGTCTCGTTTCCCCTGTGTAGTCGAGAGATTTTAGTAAGTGACTAATATGATCTTTAATATGTTAAAAGTCATTCTAATATGTTTACCCACAAAGCTAAACTCTGTTCAATTTTACCTACTAAAGAAGACACGCACACTCACTGCTGCCTTCTTCTATTAATCAATGTAACCACCAGCCTTTTCCAAGAGTGGGTATGTGGCTGAAGCACAGGGCGTGATGAAGGGCCGAAAGGTCTTTACAGTTGGCTGTTAGAGTGTGGGGTAGGGTTAGGGCAAGGGTGTCCAAAGTTTCGCTCCAGTTTGCCTCAACAGTCCTGGAAGTTTCTAGAAGCCTATGCCTAGTAAGACATTGGTTAGCTGGTTCATTCAGGTGTGTTTAATTGGGATTGAAGCTAAACTTTACAGGACAGTGGCGCTCCATGAGCCGGATTGGACACCCCTGGGTTAGGGGTTAGTTTGGGTAGCAGCAATTCACCTTTCGTTCCGAACATTACTCCGACCTGCAGCTACGCCTGACAAGCAGAATCTGCCACGAGAGGGCGAGGCGTAAACCCAGAGCGCGTTCTGATTGGTCCATTCGCACAGACGTCACTCGAAAGGCGAGGTTTAGCGTTTGATTGGCATTGTGTGTGTCCGAATAGTTAACCACGGGACCCACGACCACTGAAAGCTTTGAATATCTGACCGGGACGACTGGAGAGGACTCGGAACAACCTAGGTGAGTGCAGAGATTATATTTTTTGTCAAGTGCGAATCGGGGCAAGTTATGTTTCATTGAAAACTAACACTGCATGTGCTGGAGATGGTCACTTTTGGGTAGAAATGACTTTGCCTTCGCAAGTCCAGCCCCCCAGCTGCCCTTTTTAGTGTGCGTGAATTGTACGTGTTGTATGTGCACGCGCATTGTGTATGAGTGTTTGGAGAGCAGCAGGTTCGGTCACTGGTGGAGGATCAGTGACTTGAGAGAATGTCCTTCTCATCTGTCCAGTGTCCCATCACGGTTCAGGTGGAACAGGTTAAATCTGCTTTGGGCTTTGAACAAAAAACAAAAATGGCCGCGCGCGTGAAAACAAATCCAACAAATATAGTTTGTAAATGCATATTAGAGATATTCTTTTGAAAGTAATAGACTTCGTCTGCCTCGTTCTGCTGATATTGATCTGTTTCTGCTCATCTGATCGTCTCGTTTCGCTCTGCGGATTTGATGGAGCGGAGCTTGAGGAAATGTGCTTTGGGAATAAAACACGGTTAATAAACTTCTTAAATCTTAATCGAATACATTTGCTATTGTCTTTTCGAGTTTTATTGTGTATGTAAAACAAGATTTTGTATTCTGTAGGAAGAGGAAACGGTGGATGTCCTTGCGAATTCTATTTCTTTCGGCCTTAATTGTGTCGTTTTAAAGACGGCTGTCGGTCGTAGATGAGCGAAAACCGCAAAATGTGCGTAGGCTACAATCTGGTAACAACTCCAGGTGTAAAATGTCTCGTTTAGTATAATAATTACGCTGTGTCCAACTCCCACCCGAACCCTGGACATCTGTCCGTGTAAACATTTCCTGGGAAGTGACCGGGGAATCCCTCTACGTCATTACGCAGAAGACTTGGGGTTCCAAAGGGGCGTGGCTTTCTTACCTGTCAATATCAGAAAACTTCAGAGCGAGTCTCTAGTCTATTATTTTTCACACATTTTTTTTAAAAATAATCTATTTGATCAAATATTTAGATTCTTTTTGCCCTTGTCTAAATGTCTTTTAACTCATACATTTAACCTAATTAAATACGTCTCCACAGTAAATCTCTATTATTTGTTCATAGTAGAATTTCGTCTGGCATTTTATTACTGCTATATAAATTATCTAAATGTTAATCAGTGCCATGTTATAAATGTATTATTTATAAATTAAATTCTACATCCACGAATGAAAATATACTGATTGTTAGTTCCTCTTCAGTTTTTATGAAAAAAGAAGCCTCACTTAAAGACAATATCAAATGTCAACAACAAGTACAATCAAATATCTGACATTTCTTTTATCATGAATATTTTCACCATTTTCACTTCAAATGATATATATAGTTTTTACTTGTTTTTTTTTGTCTCCCCCAAACCAATTACTTTGCAGTTTTTACTTATAGGCTATAATAAATTTTGCATTATATTTTTACGTAACATTTGTCCTCAACTCAATATGAAAAATTATATTGCAGTAAAATATGAAGCAATGATGAGAATTGTTGTCGCCTTTCGTTATTTGTTTTGCTGTAACACTTGGCACAATCAGTGTAATCCTCTTATTTGCAGGGCACTTCATCATGCAAACTGACCTACATATTCATGCAAGTGTTTGTGTGTATGTAGCAAGGGGGGTTTGCAATGTGCCGTACCCTTTGTTCAGAGACGAGCATGTGTGCGCTCCATCAAGTTCACTAATTATCAAGCAGCGAGACGTCAGCAGCACAGGCTGTAGGATGGATATTAGGCTGTTGGCATATCCAGGTTACCAGTCCCTCTTTATAAGAGCCGATCCGTAGAGGCATTCCATAGCTGGTGTACACAAACTTTAATGGATGCTTATCCTTGCCACATATGATAAATAATGTGTTTTTAGATGGTGTCTCCTGGCACTCTTATTTTGAGGTTCACAATATTTTCTGGACACATTTTGGCTGAATCTGAAATCGCTCCCTATACCCTCATTCACTATTAGTCCACTAATACTTTCTACTTGAAGGGGTGAATTCTGGAAGGGCTGCTGCTTTTGCATAGTGTGTGCTAGCTGTTTAATAATCACTTCACTTGAAATTTATCTAAAACTCTGTCATGGAAACTATGTATGAACCTCTCACCAAGAATTATGGGTATTCTCTAGCCGTTGAGTGTACATCAGTTGTTCACTTGTTATTGCACAGTAAAATCCCCAGAGTTAAATCAACTCTGCTCAGATAACATTTGGTCCCTCTCTAAATAGTGTTAAAGTAACACTCTTCAGAGACTGAATGTCTTTTATCTTCAGTTGATTTCTTCTAAGACTGTGGCTGAAGTCAGTTGTAGTTCTTGTGTTTCTCTATTCTTCAGTGATTCTGCTTGTTAACAGCAGGTGTTCATCATTAATGTTCAATCATCGCTTAATTATCTCATTAACTTTAACTCTGCTTCAGTGTTACTTTAACACTATTTAGAGAGGGACCAAATGTTATCTGACCACAGTTGATTTAACTGTGTGCGGTGCATCGTGCGATTGAATGAGTGCACTCGATAATGTCCACTAAGGTTTCGGACACCACTACAGATGGCTGTCCCCTCAAATAGTGCCCTGGGGTGATTTCAGACACAGGGTTTGTCTTTAAAGTCAGCATGAAACAAAATTGTGATAGTCTTTTCTTCCCTTATGTGACGTATATGTGAATTATAACTGCTTTTCAAACAAGAAAAAATGTAGGGTGGGAATTGATTGGATGGTTGTGGTTTGCTATTGCTGTCAATAGAATCTGTCCGCAGACTGCAAGAGGGGTGTAATAGGAATGGGGCGTAACTTGAAGTTGTCCAAATCACACAGAACCACACAAGATGTCAAAAAGAGATGATGCGAGAAGATATGATGTAAAATCTGTTAAACGTGTCCCCAATCTGTTTATTTTTGTTGTTTTTTTTATGTTCATTGTCATTATATTTTTATATAGACGTAGACATGTTAAAATACATAAACTCCCCATTGGCCTCTGGATCTTACATCACCGCACAATTGAATATAGGTCTCCGGTAAGGCTGAACCTGGTTGTATTTAGTCATTATATAATTATGTTGATAGTAGTTGGACACCGGAGTCAGTCAGAAAATGGCTAGCGATGTCGCTAATTAGCTGTGTAAGTTGAGACATGAGTTTACATTATTTACATTATAGTTTTTTGTGTATATTATCTTATTTTTTGAACTAATTTTCCTGAAATTTAAATATGCATCTTTATTTTCTTAAAACCAACTTAAGACAAGCACTCGTTTCGGTTAGATGACTGACATTTTGTGAATTATTGTAACGTTAGTTAGTTGGCTAGCTTACTTTTCTCACACATTGAAGTTTTCCCAGAGACAAAGAGTTGAGGAGACGGTGTAAGAAGGGAAGTAGCTGTAAGAAGGGAATAGGTTTTTCCAGCGTGTTTGATTTGTATTTGACGATTTGCTTCATTTTCACAGTGGTGGTCAATTCTAAACACAAGAAAAGCTAAGTGGGTTAAAAGACGGAAAATGCCTTTCCCACAATAAGAAATATTTTTTCCATTTCATGTGAAATTTCATCTCATTATGGGCGTCTACACAATTCTTATCCAAGAATAAAGCGGCCAAATACGGGACAAATCTGAGCTTTTACTATTAAAATAATTTTTTTTTTAAAGTCTGCTATCGAGGTTTTAAGTAACTAGAGATGAAACTTTTCGTACACCACGTACTTCATAAAACACTGAAATCGGTTGATGAATGTAGATGTTATTTTTGTTTTTATCCAAAAAGTGATAAAAGGGTGTTTACTAGTTTACCAGTTTACTTGCATTTGTTTACAGTGCAGTCTTGCCCTCAGCAATATGGCGGACGCATTGATGTATCGCTGCAACGTTCCAAAGCGGCGAATGGGGCGTCTATGTATTTTATTATGTCTATGGTCTCTAGTACTGCTCTTCTTCTACTTCATTTTCATTAAGTGGGCTTGAAAGAGCCAACTTACTGTTCTCCTCCCGCTTATTATTCTTCTTAGACTAAATTTCTAAACGCTACTCCTTTCAAGCTACAACCACCAAACTCGGACCAGACCTTCAGACTATTCTGACTCGGGTTGCTATATCTTTTTCAGACTGATTGAACTTACGGTTTTCCTAAAAATCCTGATTAAAACTTGGAAAAATCCCATTGACTTTCATTGACTGAATGTTCAGTTGAGCCAAGACTGTTCAAACTCCAACTGTCAAAATTCAAATTTAAACTGCCAAGTAGACTCAATGAAGCTGCCATTCCAAGCCATTTAAACTCATTCAAACTCATCAACTCATCTATCTATCTATCTATCTATCTATCTATCTATCTATCTATCTATCTATCTATCTATCTATCTATCTATCTATCTATCTATCTATCTATCTATCTATCTATCTATCTATCTATCTATCTATCTATCTATCTATCTGTCTGTCTGTCTGTCTGTCTGTCCGTCCTTCTATCTGTCTGTCTGTCTATCTATCTATCTATCTATCTATCTATCTATCTATCTATCTGTCTGTCTGTCTGTCTGTCTATCTATCTATCTATCTATCTATCTATCTATCTATCTATCTATCTATCTATCTATCTATCTATCTATCTATCTATCTATCTATCTATCTATCTATCTATCTGTCTGTCTGTCTGTCTGTCTGTCTGTCCGTCCTTCTATCTGTCTGTCTGTCTATCTATCTATCTATCTATCTATCTATCTATCTATCTATCTATCTATCTGTCTGTCTGTCTGTCTGTCTATCTATCTATCTATCTATCTATCTATCTATCTATCTATCTATCTATCTATCTATCTATCTGTCTGTCTGTCTGTCTGTCTGTCTGTCTGTCTGTCCGTCCGTCCTTCTATCTGTCTGTCTGTCTGTCTGTCTGTCTATCTATCTATCTATCTATCTATCTATCTATCTATCTATCTATC
>CM074306.1:2377500-2655000 GCA_037194245.1 Opsariichthys bidens | reverse complement strand
ATAACAGCACGGTTCTACATAGAAACCCCCTGAACATTTTTTTTTCTAGGAGTGTATGAATATTGAACACTCTTTGACTTCTGACTTGTCTGGTACTCCCATTCCCAGTTGTCCCTCCTGACATCGGTCCTATATATAGGCTGTTAAAGAGCATATTCCTTGGTTCTTCACACCTGTCAATAACACATGAATGAGTAAAGCTAAATTTATGCGCGTGATATTCAAGCAATATGAACACCATATCTTGGATAGGTGTGTCTTAAACATGACAGATGGCAAACACCATGCCAATAAATCATCAACATGTATTGCTATTATAAAGACTTCATTTTTTAAGATTGTGACTTGAGGAGATCAATGGAGCAGAAGCACAGTGGATTTTGCATAACACAGCAAACCAGCCAACTGCCTCTTGACCTCAAAATAACAGTCCACACAATGACCCCACTGTAGCAGGATCAGGGCAGTGACAGTCTCCGACCCAAGAAGAGAAGTGTGTGTGTGTGATCAGTGTTAAATTGTCTTTCTCGCTGTAGAGTCGGCACTTGCCTGGAGCAGTGGATGAGAAGTTTGTAGCAGCACGGGGAGGGAGTGGGAACAACATCAGCCACAAGTGAGTCGTGTTTGTGTGTGTTCAATTTTCCAATGTTACTTGATAGTACATGAACAGTATTAGTGAATGTGACATTGTGTTCACAGCTGGAATCTCATTGATCGGCAGCCATGATCACAGGTAGAGATGGTGAAGTGAGCAGGAGAAAGACTGAGTGTACTTATCTGGCCTGCAGCTTATTATGAGAATATGAGTGCTTTTTATAAGCCAGTCCTAAAACTGCTGTAAAATAGCTCGTGGTTAGTGATTCGGGTCACTGATAAAGAGTTGTAGGTATCTGAGAGATATAAATACAAGAGATACAGTAGAGATAAAGAAGATATAAATTTTGATTCAAAACAGTTTAATTTCTAGGCATTGTCAAGTTTTAGTTTTGAAGATAAACCAAAATTCATATAGACTTTGGTGCCTTAAAGGTATAGTGCACCCAAAAATGATCCCATGATTTACTCACCCTCAAGCCGTGTGTATATGACTATCTTCTTTCAGACGAACACAATCGAAGATGTATTTAAAACTATCCTTAGTCCTCCAAGGTTTTTAATGGTTGTAAATGGGAACCAAAATTTAAAAAAAATAATAAATGCACCCATCCATAAAAAAAATGATTCATATCCATATTTAAAACTATAAATTCAAATAACTAGCTTCCGGCGGACGACCGTACGTATACTGCACACATCGATTTTGGTGGAAGAGCAACATTTGACCCCATGCAATGATGCATGCGGAGGTGCAGAGGAGAAAGCAAAAAAAAAAAACACGGTCTAAAGTCTAAAATGAGAAATTTTAAAGAGAAATGTCAGAGGATTTCGATGTAAATAAAGCCCTGTTTTTTAAACTGCGAGAGGTGTATAAGCTTATGATATTCCTACATCCTGTGTCATAAAATCTCGTTACGGGTTACTCATTTGGCGCAAGTCAACTTGCGCATTCTACATGCGTTTGTCTGCCGGAAGCTAGATATTATAATTTTTTATAATATTTATGTTTCATTTCATTTTTTCATCATTTAGCAGACGCTTTTATCCAAAGCGACTTACAAGGGGAGCAATTGTGGGTTAGGTGTCTTGCTCAAGGACACTTTAGTCATGGTATTGAAGGTGGAGAGAGTGATGTTCATTCACAATCCCCACTTTCAATTCCTGCCGGCGTGGGAATCGAACCGGCAACCTTCACATTACAAGCCCGACTCCCTCACCACTAGGCCACGGCTACCGTTTTAAATATGGATTTTCAAAAGGGCTTTTATTAACCCCTTGGAGTCGTATGGATTAATTTTTTTATGGATGGATGCATTTTTTTTTTTTAAATTTGGCTTCCCATTCACAACCATTATAAATCTTGTTATAAACCTAAATATATCTTCGTCTGAAAGAAGATAGTCATATACACTTAGGAAGGTGAGTAAATCATCCTTTTCATTTTTGGATGAACCCTTTAACTTGTGCCTATCCTACTTTTGCAAGGATGTAAGTATATGTAAGTAATGTGATCAAATAAATGAAAATGTGTTTGAGAACATTTTTGGAAATGTTAAATAAGATGCATAACAATTAATAGATTTTTTAGAACATTTATTACGGGCATTCAAATGAAAAAAATAGTTTCAGTCGCTTGACTCACCCAAAAATGAAAATTCTGTCATCACCCTCTCTTGTTCCAAACTTGTATGAATTTCTTTCTTCTGCTCAAAATATTTTGAAGAATATAGGTAATCCAAACAGTTAATGGGCGCCACTGACTTCCATAGTATGGAAAAATAAATACTATGGGGCCATTCAATTATTTGGTTACCCACATTCTTCAACATATCTTCTTTGAGGGTAAATAGATGATGACGCAACTGTCATTCGTTTAATTTGTTGTTTTTTAGATGTGTAGTTTTATTAATTAAAATGATGTTTGATTAGTTCATTATCGATTAGTTAATATAAAATTTTATTTCAGTTAATGTTTATTTCATTTCAAGTATCAAATGTGTTCAACCCTGAATATCCATGCAAATTTTGGAAGGTTTACATTGTATACAAATATATATGTGTGTATTAGCAGGTCAGATAAGTCCTCATAGTCCTTCTCCACAGATTTAAGCCTACTAAAATATTTTTGTAGCTATTGCTAACCAAGAACAAATATTTACTAAATATACTTACAGTTGTTGGGAAACCAAAGCCTTCGTTTGGGTTTTATTAAGATGGTGTCTTTTAACTACGGTGTACATAAAAATGTTACTTAAAGGTACATTCTGCAGTTGCAAAGGCTCTCTGTGTGTAACTTTGAGGTAAAGCTAATAGCTTACAAAGATAACGGGCTTTTTCTGCAACTACAGATTGTACCTTAAAGCCAGTTGATGATTTGCATGTTCTTGGGCTGGCAGATGTAATTTGTTAATTCAGTGTCTCCTGATGTACTTCTTTGGTATTTATGTTCAGAAATAAATGTGTAATTAACCAAAGTTGCTATTTCACTAACTAGCTAATGCTAAAGTTTAAGATAGCTGCTAAACTCATTGTCACTTTCCTCTTAAATGCATCATTTGAAGCACATGTGCGATAAACATATGGACCCTTCCTGGAAGTATCTCACCCCTCAGGCTTTATTCATCACCTTTTTCCCGTCTCTCCAATGAGTCATTTACACACCTGATGCTTGGACGTGCCTTTTCAGCCTTGCTCTAGCAAGCTCATAATGGATTCCCTAATCCACCACGGTTGTATTGAGATTAAAATCCGGCTCAGATTTACAGAAGGCAATTCCATGAGAGCGGGGAGGAAAAGAGGGAGATGCGGGGGAGGGGCGGCTGGATTAGGGACAGATCGTATCCTCTTACGGCACAGCTGTGCAAGAGAGTGATTGTCATTGGTGGATGGCTCTACAAGATCAGACTACGCTACTGTATCAATATTGAACTGAGAAAGCGATTATTTTAGACCAGCCATTTGGATGATCATGAATATTTGAAACTTATCTGAGGTTTATAGCATATGCATATATATATTATATATAATATATATATATATATATATATATATATATATAATTATTATATTTTATTATATATATATATAATATATATATGAACAGTTTGGCCATGCTATATTGTGTATATAGTTGTATATACAAAATATATTTTGTAAAAAAAAAAAAATGTCAGTTTAGATCAGACGTCACATTCTTCACACATTTATTATGCTTTATTATTGTTGTCATTTTTAAATTTTTTTATTTTAAATTTTTTTTTTGACTTTTGCTGGGAAAGAAATGTTTCAGTCTTTTGGAACTTGAATTGGATACCATTATCACTGTTTCTCCAGAGCTGATGAATTAACTAAAATAATAACTATTGATTTTTTACAAAGGAAGGAATCAATACTGAATTTACTTATAAGCTGGACAATGTCACCATTTTCTTCTAGAGCTGCTGTGCAGCCAACATTATTTGCCACTTATCACTGTAAAGATGCTTTGACACAATCTGCGTTGCAAAAAGTGTTATATAAATAAAGGTGACTTGACCATTGACTGGATAACTTGGAAAATGAATGTCCAGTGTTTTCAGATTTAACTCTAATAAGCACTTAAAAAGGACACATATATAAAGAAATATTTATTTAAAATGAGTATTTGATCAAATCTATTTTATTATTTACAAAATATTATTATATTTATAAACATAATGTTTCTTTATCTGAAATTCAAAAGTTTGAGGTCAGTAAGGTTTTTGTTTCGAAAGAAATTAATTCTTTTATTTAGCAAGTTTGCATTGAATTTACAAAAGTGACAGTAAAATATATATATAAAAATAGAATATGTTACAATAGAAAAAATATATTTCACATTATTACAGTTTTTTTTGTCTATATTTTATCAAATAAATGAAGCATCGAAGCGTCCTAAATCAATTCCAAACATTTGACCAGTAGTGAATTTGTATACATTTCAGATATTGTAGCTGAAAATTTAAATGTAAATGTTAATAATTAATGCCAGTGATTGATTTTGGTGAATTTCAGAATGAGGGGGTTATTGCTTAAATGACCAGTTTTGTTGGAATTCCTGGGTCAGTATGATGGCCATGAAATGTGAGTTGTGAACTAAAGATTATAGTGTGGTATTGCTGTCAGAGTAAAACTAAGCGAGCTACTGTTAATACATCCAGCAAGCTAATGCATTTGACTCCAACTGACATTAATAAATGATTCAATTTCAACATTACACAATCGATACATGCCGTCAAAGCTTTGTGTATCTGACCGTTTGGAGACATGTCTGTCCAGAGTGTGACAGTAGAAACTCTGAACATCCATCTCATAGATCATTCAGTCTTGTGTTGAAGTGTTGAGTGCACTGCTGTTCATAATGGAAACCAAGTTCACAATTTCATTCATGCGTTTCCTGCGAAAGCCCAAGCATGAACACCATTTGAAGTGCATTTATGACCAGGATTGGGACAAAGAGACTGAGACTTGGAGAGAAATCAGCAGGGGACATGTTCGATGAGGGTGGCTGAATCTCGCGTTGGCCCCACAGACCCCTGGTTGCTGAGCTTATATAAGGACACTTATGTAAGATCCACTGGGGGGCTTAACTGGGCGATGGGCTGTCTCTGATGGGGGAGGAGTCTGAAACAGCAGGAGAGGATTGTGGGATTAGATGTTTGGAGGGGGCTGTATGTGTGTGTTTAAGTGAAGCAGTAGTAAGAGGATCTGTGTATGTGTATGTATGTTTATGTGTCCACATCTGTGTTTGGCAGACGTCTGGAAGGCTCTCGATCCTCTCTTCGTTTGGATGTGTCTCGGCCTCTTTTTCTGTCTTTCTTTTTTCACTCTTCTACCTCCTGCCTGGTTTTTTTTGTTGAGTCAGAGGAGTTTCTGTCTAGGTTTTTATTTGATCAGTTATTTTGTTTTCATTGGCAGAGGCAAGTCAGCATTTGTGCAGTTTTGGTACTGAGCAGAGGTCAGGAATGATTCTTACTTTGGGCGAAACGTTCTCAAACGGAGCAGGTTCTAACTCGGATGCCGGGGACGTTGGAGAAACTGGGGAGGGGGCATCTGAACTTGCCGAGAGCGCAGAGACTCCCGGAGGTTAGAGATCTTCATAGTTTTTTCATATCCTCTGTAATTATATGTTCAAATATGAATGGCATTTCTTGGCTCTTGGAAGAGGGGTGTAAAATATTTTGAACAAACTAAAAGAGAACATGTGCGGGTTGCCTGGTTGTGTCAAAGCAAGCGTGTGAAGAGCGTAGCTTGTTGCATTGGTTTGACAGATGCATTGTTGCATATCTGTTTTGATTTTCTTCTTTATGTTTTATCAAAGGAAAATGATGAAGAACTTGAATGAGAGGGTGAGAGAGGATCTCTTGCCAAACTTGAGACGGAGAATGAGTAAAATGCAATGTAAAAGTTTCAGTCGGCACAGAAACATTCATTTGTCATCTTGAAATAGCCTAATTTTAATGATCTGGAACTTGACTGTTTTGTTTATATTATAGAAATAACGGTAACACTTTACAATAAGGTTCATTAGTTCAACATTATTAAATGTATTAACTAACATGAACTAACCATGAGCGATACATTTGTTACTGTATTTACTAATCTTTGTTAACATTAGTTCATGAAAATACAGTTGTTCATTGTTTGTTCATGTCAGTTCACAGAGCATTAGCTAATGTTAACAAGATTTTAATAATGTGTTAGTAAATGCTGAAATTAACATGAACAACGATGAATAAATTCTGTATAAGTGCAATTCATTATTAGTTCATGTTAACGAATGGAGTTAACTAATGAACCTTATTGTAAAGTGTTACCGAAATAACTGATAGTTAATGAACCTAAATGAGTCTCTGTTTGCTCCAAGAAGTTGATCCAAACACCTATATACATAATTGTCCGTATGTTATTTAAGAATTTTGTTATATTTTTAGTTATAAGTATAATAACAGGAATGGTTTTTTTATAATTATAATTATTTTAATTATTTAAGTAATTTTTTCATCAGCCAATCCTTCATTGACTAAAGTTTGAGAAAAACAGAAATACAGTTCAGAAACTTGTATTGTTTCATTGGGATGTTTAAAAAAACATTAATTTGCAAGATTACTGATTTTTCCCCACATTATTCCAAATGTATGATTTAGTCCGATTATTTCACAAAGAATATATTTTGATAAAACATGCATGAGTGTTACTTTTCACATTTAGCGCTCACTGTTTGCATGGAATTTACAGTAAATCAGGTGTGTAATTAAATCGTTGGGAGTGTAATAACAGTACATGGCAAAACTGCAATTTATCTCTCAAACAGAGTGCTAATGTCTCTAATTAGGTCTTTAAAATAAACCAAATTAAAACGCAGCTTACAGAATTCGACCGATATGAGAGGACGTTTTTATTAAAGAGTGCGTTAACGTTAATTGCGTGTTCTCGTTTTTGAGTGTATGTGTTTTATTCCCCCCTCAATTGTTTATTACTCTGTCAGTTCATCTATTATGTACTCTGTTCAGCAAAATAAGGGACACCTCAGGGTACATTTCTCTGTGACATATTTGCAATAGAAAATAAACAGTGGCTCAGTGTCAAAGCTTGCTGATGGTTGCTTCTGGACTGCAACCGTGTTGTCTGACCTGAATTAAGTGAGTGGAATTGAACCATTGAACTGAAGTTGAATATTGATCTGTTGGCCGAGCCTAGTGTTTCCTGATTGAGAGTAAATGTGCGCGCGTACATAAGCGCTCTGTTCTGTTCTACTGTCACAGATGGATTACTCTACTGCAGGCTATGACCTGCGTGGTCATGTGACTCACTGAGTGCTTGGCCTTGCAAAATGGTTGTGCGTGTTGATGCTGAGGGAGATTTGTCAATGGCTGTGTTAGAGTGTCCTTAACATCCAAATGAGTACACACAGCTTTTAAAAACAAAGAATGTATCATTTTAATAATAAATCCTTATTTATTAAGTACTTTTTATTGCATTTTTAAATAAATAAATATATATTGAATTTATTGTTTAAATAAATGATTTTAATATTGGATTCGTTTCAGTTGTTTTTATGTAAATTTATTTATCATAAACAAGTTTATTGAATAAACAGGTTAAAGTTACGCTTTAAAAAGGATTTATTTGCTACTAATTACATCTGCTCTTTTAATTATTGCAAATGAATTATATATCAATTAAATAAATAATTACTGAACTGACCAGGGTATTTGAAGGGAGATGGTTACATTTAAAACATACATTATACAAGTTTTCTCCACAATTGTTTTGATAGACTTGTTATATAAGTCTATACACAGTGTTTAAAGCAATTTGAATTACTGAAAAACTAAGAGTAATCCCTTAATCTTTAAAGGGGAAAGTAATTAAATTACAGCAGACATTTATGTATATATATCACACACACACACACACATATATAATCTTTGGCATCACTTTCTATCTACACAACACTCACTATAACAGTGTTTATCACTCACTCAGGATACCTCGGTGGATCAAATGAGCGCTGAAGACAAAAGAATAGCTAAACACATACAATAAGGAGATGATAGTATTGTGGAAGCGGGTGTTATATTTCAGCCATCTGATATTGTGATGTGAAGTTTGTTTAATTTTACAGGTGCAACACATCTCCTGTTCTCTGACTCTGTCATAACAGCTCTCTTTCTGTATGCGTGCAGCTATGCAGCAGGTGTTGGATAACCTGGGCGAGTTGCCTGCCACCACCGGGGCTAAAGACATCGACCTCATCTTTCTCAAAGGCATCATGGAGAGTCCCATCGTCCGCTCGCTGGCCAAGGTAAAGCACACATTCAGCTGCCCTCTAGCTGATTTGCATTGCTGATGAGGTTATTCTGAAAATGATATGAATAATTAATGGATATTAATCTTGTGTCTGATATACACACTCATTGTCTACGCATTTAGAAAGTCATGCAGATTTGCCCGATCAAAAATGTGTCGTGCCATTAAATTTGTGTTAAATTCACAGAGAGGAGCAACAGTTCACGGATTGATGAAATGAGATGTTTGTGTTCAGGCTCACGAGCGTTTGGAGGATGTGAAGTTGGAGGCTGTGCAGGAGAATAACGTTGAGCTTGTGACTGAGATTCTGGGTGACATCAGTGGGCTGAGTGTGCGAGATGACAGCGCTGCAGAGCTCTCCAAAATCCTGCAGGAGCCCCATTTTCAGGTACAATATTTGTATTTTATGTTGTACCTTCTCGTCTTGTTTCGTCTAAACTCATACCTTCTTTTCTCTTCTCTTCTTTGTACTGTCTCATTTCATCTCGTATCTTCTTGTCTTGTCTCATCTCATACCCTCTCTTCTTTCTCATGCCTTGTCTTGTCTCATCTCATAACTTCTCTTCTCGTTTCATCTCATCTCATGCCTTCTCTTTTCATCTCATACTTTCTGTTCTTTTCTCATCTCTTCTCGTTTCATCTCATGCCTTTTCTTCTTTTCTGATCTCCTCTCGTTTCATCTCATGCCTTTTCTTCTTTTCTGATCTCCTCTCGTTTCATCTCATGCCTTCTCTTCTTTTCTCATATCATCTTGTACCCTCTCTTCTCATTTCATCTCATGCGTTCTTCTCATTTCATCTCATCTCATGCCTTCTCTTTTCATCTCATACTTTCTGTTCTTGCCTCATTTCATCTCATGCCTTCTCTTCTTTTCTCATCTCTTCTCGTTTCATCTCATGCCTTCTCTTCTTTTCTCATCTCTTCTCGTTTCATCTCATGCCTTCTGTTCTTGTCTCATATCATCTTGTACCCTCTCTTCTCATTTCATCTCATGCGTTCTTCTCTTCTTGTTCCCTCTCTTCTCATCTCATACTTTCTCTTCTTGTCTCGTCTAATTTCGTACCCTCTCCTCTCGTTTCATATTATGGCTTATCTACTTGTCTCATCTTGTGCCATCTCTTTTCATTCTATCTCATCACGTACCTTCTCTTCTTGTCTCATCTCATCTTACCTGCTCTTCTTGTCTCATCTGTATTTCTGGTCTCATGTCGTCTCATCTTGTACCTTCTAATTTTTTGTCTTCCATATATTGTAGCATTTTTCTACAGTATTTTGTTCTCACTTTCTCTCTTTTATGTCTTTTCAGTCTCTTTTGGAGGCCCATGACATAGTGGCGTCTAAGTGCTATGAAGCCCCAGCCCCTGCTGAAGTGATCAATGATGCTGCAGTAAACAACGCTCTTATGCAGGCTGATGCGGTCAGGATGATAGGCATCCGCAAGAAAGCAGGAGAGCCTCTGGTGTGTTTGTGTGAATAGAAAGATTTGTATATGGCCACAACACTTTTAAAATCTCATCCAGTCAAAATTTCATAAAATATCCAGTCCAACATACGCATGATGATCCAACTGGGCAAAAGCGTCTACATGTGTGTCATTACTCATGCTGTCATTTCGCCCAGGGTGTGACCTTCCGAATGGACAAAGGTGACCTGATAATCGCCCGCATCCTCCACGGAGGGCTGATTGACAGGCAGGGGCTGCTGCATGTGGGTGACATCATAAAGGAGGTAAACGGGAAGGATGTTGGCAATAATCCCACTGAGCTCCAGGAGATGCTCAAAGAATGTAGTGGAGGAATAACGCTGAAAATACTGCCCAGCTACAAAGATGCTCCGGCGCCACCACAGGTACACACACACACACACACACACACACACACACACACACACACACACAATAATATCCATATACACCACTGTTAAAAAAAATGAGGTCAATAAGAATGTTTTTTTTTTTTTGAAAAAAGTCTCTTATGATCAAAGCAGCATTTTAATTGATCAAAAATGCAGTAAAACAGCATTTTTGTTTAGTATTATTATAATTCAAAATAACTGTTTTCTATCATATTTGATCTATCAATTTATTGCAATTTAATATGCTGATTTTGATTATTATTAATATTGAAAACTGTTGTGCTTCTCAATATTGTTGTTTTGAAACTTGAGGGTTTTTTTTAGGATTCTTTGAAGAATAGAAAGTTCATTAGAACTACATTTATTTGAAATCCAAATATGTATAACAGTATAAGTGGATATTTACTGTCAATTTTAATCAATTTAATTAATCCTTATCAATTATCAAAATATCAATTTCTTTGTTATTGTAAATACAACTGCATATTTAGACACTGAGTATGCAAAAAATGCAGTTCATATCCACCAGTTTTTGTTTCAAGGCATCTCTTTTTGTGAAATATAAAACATACATGTGGACTTGTGTGCATGCCGTTATATTAGACATCCATTCTTAGGGTTGCATTTGGCCATTTTTGAAATCCCATGATGCTTTGTAGTAAAAAAGATTCCTGAGAGCCCTATTAATAACACTCCACATGTTATCTGGGGCAAGACACGCACACACGCAAAATTCAATCTCATTACATGGCTCCTGGTATTTTCTCCGTATCACACATCTCTCTGTGTACACATGGATTTTTCTTTTGAGAAAGGAAATCTGCTAATAACATAAATAATTTTGTTATTGTGATTCAATATCTGACAGTCAGTGACACTAGCTGACAAAATAAGGATTCTTTTCATGTTCCATTTATGTAAATATTATATCATCCCCTCCTCCTCAATCTGATAAAATCCAGGAGATAAGGCATGGAAATTTAGTCGTTATACTTGTCGGATCGTGACGTATAATCAAATATGAGTGTGTGTGTGTAAGGTTAAGGGTAGTTTAACTCTAATAATGCTGTTTTCAAGTCAAGATATCAAGATAAGCGCACCACAAGGCTGTGGAGATACTAGGAAAAAAAAAAATCTAAATCCATTTGATGGATTTGAGCCATTTAAGCCCCCCACTAACCAGGAACACCTTGACTGCTTAGTTGAAATAAATATGTATTGGTGTAAGTTTCAACTTAACTATGCTTTACTTGTTTAGCTGAATCCATCAATTACACAACTAATGCACATCCTTTGCTCCTCATCTTGTTGTACTCAAGTGTGAAAAAGGAGAATGAAATTGAATTACGATTAGTATTATTTTTTAAATGTTAATATTAATATTATTTACCATGGAACGCGAACAGCTCGGGTTCGAACTTTCCTTAGAGACGGAGTGTGTGACGTTTTCTCAGAACTCATTTGCTGATTGTTAAATAAATGATGTGTTGTATTAGTGAATATAATAAGTGCTTGGATTAATCCCACCTGTTTTATTTCTCTCAGGTGTACGTGCAGCCACATTTTGACTACAATCCAGCCAATGACAATCTAATTCCATGCAGAGAGGCGGGACTTGCTTTCAAAAGGGGCGATATCCTACAGATTGTGAACAGAGAAGACCCAAACTGGTGGCAGGTATGATTATTGCGGTTTTTACTGACCTGTTCTGACTTCTTATTTGGATTGATCGGTTGTATTTTACTGACAATATTGTTTTGGCTGACAGGCATGCCATCTGGTGGAAGGAGGTACTGGGTTGATTCCCAGCCAGTTTCTGGAAGAAAAGAGGAAAGCATTTGTTCCTAGAGACCTTGATGGAGCAGGTGATACACTTAAAACACACTACTGTGAAACAAAATGACATGACATATTAATGTATTATGCTTTTGCAGTATTGACAAGTATCTTGGTGGAAAACTATGGTACATTTTGAACGTGATACACTCCAAGTATGTTATAACAGTACAAGCCTACAGAAAATACAAATTTAATGCCATCTAGTGGACAATTACAGTACTTTACATCAGTGGTTCCTAAACCAGGGTGCACATACCCCTGGGTGACAGAGGGGTCAAATGCTGAGTTTTGCTTTTCATTTAATTCTACCCCACCTTAAAATAACATAAATCAAGCATGTGTTTCTAACAGCGTAGAAACATTAAATGGCGATTGTCATAAAAGGTTAAATGCATGACAGTCAATCGAACTACCTCATCTTTTGCGGTCAAAACTGACTGCATCCTCCAGAGCAAATCGCGCTGGATTACTGCAGTTCTCGACAATGTACTTCTTTTGTAGAAGTAGGGTTTTAGCGCTTAGTAGCATGGAGAACAAATAAAGACACAGCCTGAGCATAGAGATTAATTAAGACTCAAAGTCTCTTCGATACAGAAACACACCCTGTGTTCTTGTTTTTAAAGTTGATAATATACGAACAAGAACGCATTTTTTCCCAAATATCCACACCACATTGATTTTATAGGTCTGCAACAATTAAAAAAGAGAGAATATTTAGTTGCTTACATTTGAAATATTTTCTATATTGTTTGCACTATTTCGCAGCGACTTAGTTCCAACGAAAGCCATCACGGCAGAACTATTGTGTTTCTTGACTCATTCATAAATACAGCCATTTGCTCCATTACTGAATGAATGAATGAATCTATGAGTCACTCATCAAGAAAGTAGGCTTGTTCGAGATTCATCGGCTCATGACATCAAAGTACCGAGATATTTCAAAGCATCACTTCGTTTTTACCATAATTTAATATTTCTCTGTTGAACTTTTTCATTTAAACATTATTTATGCCATTGCAATTGCATTAATGTCTGCTCTGAGCAGCATTAAACAATGTGTAAATGCATCTAGAAGCAGCTTTTGCCACTGTAGTGCAAATATGGCTTTTATTGATTATCATTTGATTGACATTATTTGTTGTTTCATGTGTTGATTTATTTATCATATTGATAATTAAATTAATGACATTTTAAGAACTTGACATAAAAGATGAGCTGTACATTTAATAGGGTTAGAAAAGCTTTGCATTTATAAAGGTAAAACTGCATTTGAAAATCAAATTAAGAGGGCAACTATTGTCCCTTAATCTAATGGAAAGGTTGTGACTGCAGTCTAACTGGAAGAGAGAAGTATGTTAAATGACTCATTGGTAAGACACTCCTAAAAGCAGGAACCACTACATTACATAATATATCTCTCTCGCTCTTTCTTCTCTTTTTTTCTTTTGATTTTTTCTTTTAGGAATCCTATGTGGAACAATAACTGGTAAAAAGAAGAAAAAGATGATGTACCTCACTGCCAAAAATGCTGGTAAGCAGATAATACGTGGCTATATAAAAATAGCAGTGAATTATGCAACAATCAAAATCGAAATCGGAAAGAGCTTTATCTTGACAGAATAAAATAAGAAGAGACTTGGAGAACAAACGAACATCACAAGCACAATAAATAATGTATATTAAATTTAATATATTTTAATTATAATATTCTGAATTAAGTATATATATATATATATATATATATGTACAGTCCCTGACAAAAGTCTTGTCGCTTGTGTACAAATTGACCTGAAGTGCTGCTGAAATATATTTTTAATCAAGATTTTTTTTTTACAAGAAATGGCTCATTTTAATCCCAACAGCTTTTGTAATAATTTTTCAGTGCAAAACGAAACTGTCAAAAAGTATTCTAATATTCACAGCTTGGTAAAGCCAAGCTTTATTTTTTTTGTGGCCGACACCTTCAATGTGTCTCAGCATCAATTTCTGAGGATAAAAAAAAGATTTGAAGAGACTGGAGACGTTTTTGACAAGCCCAGGTCAGGCAGACCCCGCAAGACAACTGCTCGAGAGGACCGTTTGTTGGCTCGAAAATCCAAGGCCAGCCCATTTTCCACTGCAGCAGAGCTCCACGAGACCTGCTCACCTGAAGTCCCTGCTCCAGGATTGGCCATGAACATGAACATCATTGAGCATATGTGGGGTAGGATGAAAGAGGAAGCATGGAAGACGAAACCAAAGAATATTGATGAACTCTGGGAGGCGTGCAAGACTGCTTTCTTTGCCAATCCTGATGACTTCGTCAATAAATTGAATAAATTCTTGGCTCATGGCTCATGGAAGTCATACAAGACATCAAATTTGGATCTCACAGCACCACTACTTAATTTGCCGACATATTGTTCTATTTGCAGTAAATTTGTTCAATTTCAGTTTTGTCTTGCCAAAATTTGACCTTTCTGTCTTGATTAAATGATAAATCCTTTTTCAGTGAAACTAATTTATTTCAGTGCATTAAAAATCATTTGGGAGGGTTTTAGCGTTTCATACGAGCTATTTCTAACACCAGTTGATTAATTAAAAGTCAGGTTAACACCAGGTGTTTCTACAAAATAGATAGGCGACAAGACTTTTGTCAGGGACTGTAAATACTACATGTTCAAATGAAAGTCTCTTCTTGCTTTTTGACTTGACATGAGCAAGTATTTATCCTTTATTCTACTAAATCTGGCTGATCCATTGTGTTACCTCTCCTTTATGGTTATGCTGCAGAATTTGATCGCCACGAGCTCCAGATCTATGAAGAAGTAGCACGTATGCCACCATTTCAGAGGAAAACCCTCATTCTGATTGGAGCGCAAGGAGTGGGGCGTCGTAGCCTGAAAAACAGACTAGTTGTACTACATCCCACCCGCTTTGGTACCACTGTCCCACGTGAGTGACTAAGGAGTACGCTTAACTAGAAAATATAAATGAAACGCAAAAAATCTATGCTTTTTCTTGTCTATATGTTTGCCCATATGTCTTTCTTTTGTCTCTTTAAACTCAGATACGTCTCGGCGGCCTCGCGACGACGAGCGAGATGGTCAGTCTTATAGATTTGTATCGCGCCTGGAGATGGAGACCGACATCAAGGCGGGGCGGTACTTGGAACACGGAGAGTACGATGGCAACCTCTACGGAACTAAAATCGACTCTATCCATGAGGTGGTGAACAAAGGCCGCACATGTATCCTGGATGTCAATCCACAGGTGAGTGTCTTGACATGCTTCTCTCTCAACAGCTCTCAAAGTCAGAGAGGTTTAGAGATATTATATTATGTCACTCAGGCTAATTCAGATTAGTGAGTATATGAAATATACTGTACTGTTCAAAAGTTTGGGGTCTGTAAGTTTTTGATTATAAGAAATGTTTCTTGTGCACCAAATCTGCATGCTAGATAATGCAGATGATTGATGACTAATGATTTCTGAAGGATCATGTTACAATAAAACACACACACACAAAATATATATATATACACACAGGTGCATCTCAATAAATTAGAAAGTTGTGGAAAAGTTCCTTTATTTCAGTAATTCAACTCAAATGAAACTTGTGTATTAAATAAATTCAATGCACACAGACTGAAGTAGTTTAAGTCTTTACTTCTTTTAAGTGTGATGATTTTGGCTCACATTTAACAAAAGCACACCAATTCACTACCTCAACAAATTAGAATATGGTGACATGACAATCAACTCAAAACACCTGCTGATTGACAGTTGTCCAGAAGACAATCATTGACACCCCTCACAAGGAGGTTAAGCCACAAACAATCATTTCCAAATAAGCTGGCTGTTCACAGAGTGCTGTATCCATGCATGTTAACAGAAAGTTGAGTGGAAGAAAAAGATGCACTACCAACTGAGAGAACTCCAGCCTTATGAGGACTGACAAGCAAAATAGATTCAAGAATATGGGTGAACTTCAGAAGGAATGGACTGCGGCTGGGGTCAAGGCATCAAGAGCCACCACACACAGACGTGTCAAGGAATTTGGCTACAGTTGTCGTATTCCTCTTGTTAAGCCACTCCTGAACCACAGACAACGTCAGAGGCATCTTACCTGGGCTAAGGAGAAGAAGAACTGGACTTTTGCCCAGTCGTCCAAATTCCTCTTTTCAGATGAGAGCAAGTTTCGTATTTCATTTGGAAACCAAGGTCCTAGAGTCTGGTGGAAGGGTGGAGCAGCTCATAGCCCAAGTTGCTTGAAGTCCAGTGTTAAGTTTCCACAGTCTGTGATGATTTGGGGTGCAATGTCATCTGCTGGTGTTGGTCCATTGTGTATTTTGAATACCAAAGTCACTGCACCCGTTTACCAAGAAATTTTGGAACACTTCATGCTTCCTTCTGCTGACCAGCTTTTTGAAGATGCTGATTTCATTTTCCAGCAGGATTTGGCACCTGCCCACACTGCCAAAAGCACCAAAAGTTGGTTAAATGACCATGGTGTTGCTGTGTTTGACTGGCCAGCAAACTCACCAGATCTGAACCCCATAGAGAATCTATGGGGTATTGTCAAGAGGAAAATGAGAAACAAGAGACCAAAAAAAGCAGATGAGCCACTGTCAAAGAAACCTGGGCTTCCATACCAGCTGAGCAGTGGCACAAACTGATCACCTCCATGCCACGCTGAATTGAGACAGTAATTAAAGCAAAAGGAGCTCCTACCAAGTATTGAGTACATACAGTAAATGAAGATACTTTCCAGAAGGCCAACAATTCACTAAAAATGTTCTTTATATTGGTCTTATGATGTTTTCTAATTTGTTGAGATAGTGAATTACTGGGTTTTTGTTAAATGTGAGCCAAAATCATCACAATTAAAAGAACCAAAGACTTAAACTACTTCAGTCTGTGTGCATTCAATTGATTTAATGCACAAGTTTCGCAATTTGAGTTGAATTACTGAAATAAACTTTTCCACGACATTCTAATTTATTGGGGTGTGTGTGTGTGTATATATGTGACATTGAAAGTTTAAAAAACAAAACATTTTTTTTCAGGTATTCAGTACATTTTTATATAAACCGTTTGTCCTCAGACATTTATTCTTGCCACATATCTCAACTTAATGTTTTCGCTCACATATTAGTGGTCCCTCCTCATTATAGCTGCCATGTGGAGGTCACATGAGCTTGGACCGATTTGGCAGTTAAATGAGTTAACAACTTACCACAAGCTCCCAATAAGCATACCACAAGCTCTTTCCAGAGAGACTGACCTTGATATGTTGCATATCCGTCAACCATAATATAAACACACATGTTCCAGGAAGCATAGATGCTCATGCTGTTGTTTCAGCTGTTTAGGAAGACGTATTACAGCCAGCAATACATAAACAATTACTACTTTGTGCACCTACAATCATGAGTTTATAAAAAAAAAAAAATGTTGGGATGACACATCAGGGGCTTTGGGTCCGTTTTGTAATCAAAACCCTTGATATTCACAGATATGGCTGTTTTAGCTTTGAATTCTAACTGTTTTTAAATTTTATATCGTCTGTCCTCAGGCTCTGAAGGTGTTAAAAACTGCAGAGTTCATGCCATATGTTGTGTTCATCGCAGCTCCAGAGTTCGATACACTGAAGGCCATGCACAAAGCAGTGGTTGATGCTGGACTCACCACCAAACAACTCACAGTGAGTTCTGTTCAACTTTCTCTGGGCTGGCACCCTGAAAATCTAATCTAGTTCTCACGATGACCTTCTCGCACGCTGTATTTGTGTAGTGTTAGGGATTTGGGTTAGTTCAGCTTCACAAAATATGACATGAAGGCGGAACATCCTGAGTTGTATGTCCTGTTTGGTAAGATGTGCTACTTACTTACATCGACATTTATGTCAGTGGTACACCTCAGGTTTCTTCTTCCTCATGCAATATGTTTGACTGTTTGACTGATGACTGTTTTAATTACTTGTAAGTGATTCTGAGCACATTTTGAGCATATTTTCTTCCATTTAAACATGCACTAGATGGTCATATTTGACCTCTGTGCTAGCTCTTGCTACGTTTTCATCGAAATTACTTTTTTTTGGGATATAAATGGGAGATACTACCTTTCAAAGGTTTGGGGTCAGTGAAGATTTGTTTTTTTTTTTTAAATTTTTTAAAGAAATTAACTTTTTTTTTATTTATTAAAGCAAGCAATTCTTTAAATTGATCAAAAGTGACTAAATACTTGTAATGTTACAAAAGATTTGTATTTCAAATACATGCTGTTCTTTATATTCATCAAAGAATCCTGAAAAATGTATTGAAGTTTTCACAAAAATAGTTTTAACAATAATGATAATAAATGTTTCTTGAGCACCAGATCAGCATATTAAAATTATTTCTGAAGGATCATATGACACTCAAGACAGCTTTGAGAATAAATTACGTTTTAAAATATATTCAGATAGAAAAGTTATTTTAAACTGTAATAATAGTTCACAATATTATCTATTCTTCTTCTTCTTCTAATTATTATTATTTACTGTGTTTTGATCAAATAAATGCAGCCTTGAATTTTGATTAGATTACGAGGCCACATGAATTAAAAAACAATGAAGTGCATGGATAAATAATTGATAATAAATACTGCAATATTCCATAAAAAAATAAGAATTGTCAATTTTGTTTTCATGGTGACTTTAAAAAAATCTTACCGACCTTAAACTTCTGAAAGGTAAAATAGTTTAAACCCAACTGAACATTTAAGAAATATCAGTATATCAGTCAATCAAGCATTCTTTATGAGAGTAAGAACAAACAAAAAGCTACCTAACTGAATTAATTTTTTATATATTTAATGACAATATTCAAAGACATTATTTGAATATTGAATATAATGGCAATATTTAAACTTATCTTTAAGCTCTTTTGAGATTGTCAGCAGCTCAATGACGGTTGTGCACAACAATGGATTCATGAATATTATTCAAGTGTGGACGGTGAAAGATGAAGACTAGCCAATGGAATTAGCACTTGCGTGTTAGACCCGCCCACTTCCAAAGCAACAGGCTGGCAGAGGGTTCCGCTTGGGTTAAATGTAATTATTATTCCTAACAAAATCAAGGGGATGAATTAAATATTTTCTGAAATTCAATCTAAGGTTGCTATGCCTCTTGAGTTTTACAAATGGACTTCATGAATATCTGGTTCACCTGTGTCAACATCAGAAGTTCTCTCTTGACTCAAGAAATAATACTGGTTTCTCTTTCACATAGGATGTGGACCTGAAGAAGACCGTAGACGAAAGTGCTCGTATCCTGCGGGCGTACAGACACTACTTTGACCTCATCATTGTCAATGACAACTTAGACTGTGCGTTTGAGAAACTCCAGTCAGCTGTGGACCAACTCTGCACCGAACCGCAGTGGGTTCCAGTGAGCTGGGTTTACTGAGGGCATGTCACCATACAAGGACGTTTGAGTGTGCGTGTGTGTGTGTGTGTACAGTACGTGTATGACTGGTCTTCATAGTGACTGATGTGGGGCAGAGTGAAGTTACGTGTTTGGAATGACCAACCAATCGAGTCATTTCCTGCAAAAAGCACCGTTAGCCCCAACCTATTTTGGTGCACACAATGCAACCTTTTTTTTTCTACTCAAACTGAAAGGGAAGAGTACTTATTTATTTTAGTATTTGTATGTTTTTAATGAATATCTTTCTATTTGCAACATCTTTGAAGTTGGAAGAAAAGAAAACCGAGATAAACTAAAACGGCCTTGGCGAATCAGAGGCCATATTTTTTAATTTATTATTGTAGTAATTTTTACATGTGTTCCTCCTTCATTTTGTAGTTCCTACTGTGATGTTTTGATTTCTACTCAAATGAAGGACTAACCTGACAGTGTAGCAGGCCAAGGGCTTATGTAGAACATTTTACATCCTAAAACCATGAACCATAAAACTGTTTACATAAACCCTGATCTCTTAACTGTGTGTGTGTGGGTTTGTTTGTTTGCTTGTCTTCATATCCTAAAGAGAAGTATTGAATCTCTTTTATGCAAAATTCCATATCAATGTGTGCAGTTTGTTTAATTTATAATGTGTTTTGAAACATTTCATTCACCAATTTTGTCTGTTGTACAACATTGGGCTGCAGATCGTGTCCGTGTCTTATGATCCTCAGTCATTTTAAGGAACCGAACAAATCGTAAATTTTCTTGTTTTCTTGATTGTCTCAATCTGCTCCAGAATGTCATGACCTCTCTGCCAAATGTATTTTTGTCTCTGTCAGCAAGACCTCAACAAGGCAATAAACAGGCCGACCATTGTTTCTCTTTGTTCCTCTTTTCTGTTTATTTTTTTAATAATAAAACTGCTTGATCCAATCAAATAGCTTTTAGAGACGGTATATACATGCACTCTTTATCTGTAGAGAGATGACACAAATCAAAAGCCACAAATATTTACAGTAACAAAATGACACAAAGGCCTCGTTTCACACAAGGCTTAACTAAGTCAGGCTTAGACCTTAGTTCAATTAAGACACTTAAGTAGCCTTTTTTGCCTTTACTGGTGTTCATCTTGAGACAAAACAATGGAACTGACATAGTTTAAACTATGTCCGTGCAAGCTGCTGTCCATTAAAACATCTGGGACCAGGAAAATAAAACGTGTATAAATATGTTATTTTTGCATTTTTAAAATGTGTACAGTATTTGAGATATATTTGTTTTTGGATTATTATTATGGAATTAACAAAGCGGGTAAATTTAAGCAAGAATACGTCTTCACAGAGGAACATTGAGACCAAAGTGTAATTTCTCCATCTACTAATCATGAAAAAGTAAAATTTCAAAATTACACACTTCACACTTTAATTGGCCATTTTAGCCATCAGAAAAAGCACTGACAATGTCATGCACCACTTAGGAAAGCAAGGCCATGGATGGCGATGCACAGTACCACAGGCAGGAATCCCTCTCTGCAGGTAATTTCTGAGGTTAGTGTGTCCTCCTCTTTCTTTAGTAAAACATTACATGACTGAAAAAGTGCCTCAACTCTGTGGAATTCATCATCACTTTGTAGGAAAACAGAGATGGTGTCCTTGCAGAGTGGATTGTAATTCGAAGTCAGATGAATTACCTAGGAATACAGAAAACAAAATTCAATTATTACATCTTAATATATTTGTAATTAAAAATAAAATCTCAAACATTAATACAGAATCTGTATTTGCATTCAACAATATTAAACTCACTAAATCCTGCAGACGTTTGAGACCTTCAGAAGTGCAGAACGGTTCTAGCAGCTTCAGTCCAGCATCTGTCAGCTCTGAATCGAAAATTAAAGAATATGAGTGAAAACAGAAAGCCTATGTACACAAGATGTCTCTGAGTTTAGGTGTACAAACCCTCAAGAGCGCTGATCAGCATTTGCATGGCATGCATGAACTTCATTCTCTGCTCGCTTGCTTTTGTTGAGGATCCGTTCTGAATGGATACTGCCGTGTGACAGCCATTCCGTTCTTCTGGTTTGCAGCTGGATCCATTTAACTCAGATGCCATGGCAAGATCACTGTGATTGGCTGTTGATATCTGAAATGCATTATTACTGGACAACGCCGCTGATGTGGAAAGTCTATTCTTGTCGTGCATCATGTCGTGCGGTTCGTGCATCAGTAAGTATAAAAACTCCCCAATTATCTGGCTCCGTTGTTCAGGCAGCTCGTCGCTTAAGAAGCATGGAGTATCACCGCTACTTAACATAACAATCTGAAAGACATAAGACAATGAGATAAGAGAAAAATAAATACACAGGTGCTGGTCATATAATTATATTATCATCAAAAAGTTGATTTATTTCACTAATTCCATTCAAAAAGTGAAATATATTATATATTATATATATATATAATATATTAAATATATGAAGTATATTGTATTCATTCATTACACACAGATATAATGATATATTTCAAATGTTTATTTCTTTTAAAATTTGATGATTGTAACTGATGTAATGGAAATTTTTATCTTTTATTTTATGTTTGTTAAGCTTATGGGCATAAGGCATTAAGAAGTTATAAGTGTTCATATTATAGTGTCTCTCATGACATTTTCTCTGTAACTGCTCAAGGCAGAACAACAGGATGTGGCTGTCTGCTGAAAGGGTCATAGAGGGGCTGAGTTCTAAGAAACTAAGGTGACAAGATGAACTTCTCACTAACAAAGGGCAGTTAACAGAAACCACAAGCCATGCTAAGCAAATGCTGTTTTGACAAAGGTGTGAACGTAAAGTGTGTGCGAAGCATTAAGATGTTAAGTATAAATAGAGAGTGAGAGAGACTAGCTACTCACTCCTCTCATGCATACTCTGCTGTATGTGTGAGACGAGTCCTTGCAGCAAGTAAAAATTAAATCTACCTTCTCTGATATTACTGACTCTGAGTACTTCATTGAATTTCCACAACAGAATGGCGACGAGGATGGGATGCCAATCCTAAGGGAGAGACAACGGCCTGATCAGCTCATCAACTAAAACTGGTGATGACCCAAACCCCCCTCTGAGGGAAGTGGGAGTTGGATTTCCCTGGGAAACGGCATCCCAAGAAAGAACCCGTGGAATTAAGGAATACAACGGTAAAGTGATTTTAACTATTATCAAAAAAGGGAGCAGGGCGTTGGGTAACGCGCTAGACAAATCAGAAAGGGAGCAGGGCGTCGGGTAACGCGCTAGACAAATCAGAAAGGGAGCAGGGCGTCGGGTAACACGCTAGACAAATCAGAAAGGGAGCAGGGCGTCGGGTAACGCGCTAGACAAATCAGAAAGGGAGCAGGGCGTCGGGTAACACGCTAGACAAATCAGAAAGGGAGCCGGGCGTCGGGTAACACGCAGACAAATCAGAAAGGGAGCAGGGCGTCGGGTAATACGCTAGAAAAGTGCACGTCTTAAAATTACTCAGAGGAATGTATCCGCCTGTGATAAGAATCAAAGTTACTCAGAGGAATGGTATCCGCCTGTGATAAAGTCTTAAAGTTACTCAGAGGAATGTATCCGCCTGTGATGAAATTATAAGTCTTAAAGTTATTCAGAGGAATGTATCCGCCTGTGATAATAATTAAAATTACTCAGAAAAATAGTATCCGTCTGTAAGAATGGGGAACTCTCAAGAAAAAGAAAGGGCCGAAAAGCCCAGGCATAATACTGAGAGTGGTTTATCAGAGAAGGATGAGAAATTTCTCGTGAGAAAATATGGGGTAAAATGGTTAGAACATGTAAAATGGTTAAAAGGAAAAGGGTATACCATAGGTTTTAGTGTCTCTGGAAATCAAAGATTGAGACGAGAATTGGCAGATAAACTAAGACCAAGAAAGGAGGATCCGCCCTTGTCAGAAATTTTAGAAACAATAGATATGTTCGTGGAGGAGGCAAGCACCAAATTAAAAGCCTCACTCTCCAAAGAATTACCAGGTTGTCCTTATTCTCCCCCAAAAGAAAAGAAACCTCAAACTATGTTGGGAGCCAGACGTAAACACAGGGATCCTTATGATCCCTACCCAGACTGGCCACCTGGGAACTCTCTCTCTCAGTCTTCTTTTCCAGGTACGAACTCCCGATTCCTCAAAACCCACCTGGAGGAAGACGACCGACCCCCTCCCTATAATCCGAATAGACAAAGACCAAACCAGGAAGAACGAGCACAACAGCCGCCGTCTTCCTCCTCGTCTGGCCTCTACCCAAAACTACCAGACCCAGAATCAAAGAAACCATCCGAAGACGAATGGAAAGAAGAAAAGAAAGGACCTTACGACTTAAAGAGCCACAAACTGGTCAACAAGGAGGAACCGGGAGAATCAGCTCGAGCTCCATATGTTCAAGTAAGTGGTCCTGATGGTGTTATGTACGTACAAAGACAATGGAGTCCCTCTGAGATTGCAGAAATAGGTGCCAGTCTTCCAGGAATCGACTCTGGAGGAGAGGTTCTGAGTGAAGCAACAAGGAGTTCTGCAAGGAATGCAGCCCCACCGCGGAAGAAGCCAAAAAGATATTCATCAAAAAGAACGGACTGAGCGCAGGCCGGAAAATGGAGGGGAAATGGATGGTAAGCGTCTGACGCGACAGGGTCGAATGGGACACGGAAAACGACTACAAAGCTGCTGTTGACGAATTCTGTCAAAAGATAAAAGAGACTTTCACCACTCCAGCCAATCCAGGTAAACTCAACACTTGCAAACAAAAATCAAATGAAAGCGTTGATGACTACCTCAACAGACTCACCGAGGTCTTTGACCATCACGGAGGAGTCCCGAAGAGAGCTGGGACCGTTCCAAATCCAGCGTACGAAGCTCACCTGAAGGTCCATCTCCTACAAGGGCTGCTCCCTGAAATAAAGAAAGGTGTCCTATCGTCCTGTGTGGGGTATGAAACGGAATCCTTGGATTGTGTAATGCGTCACGCCCGACATAAAGAGAACCAGCTGAACGACGACAAGGTCAAGATGGAAAAGAAGGTACGAGCCCTGCACCTCACCAACCTGGAAAGTCAAGTCCAAATACAAAAGGACTGGCAAAGAGGGAGAGGAAGAGGAAGGGGCAGAGGAGGAGGAAGAGGAGGAGCAAGATGGACGGGACAAAGGAACGACGGACAATGTTTTATTTGCGGACAAATGGGTCATTGGAAGTCTGGATGCCCCAACGAGGGAGGGGGAAATCAACACCAGCAAAAGCGACATGCAGACTGACCAGGTGGGAAACAGGAGGAGGGGGTGAGTACCGATCTTTTATTTCCTGCTCTTTGCAATGAAGAAAGCTTACGCATGATGAAAACTGATGTTAGCAACCCCTGGATAATGATTGATGTAAATAACACAAAAGTAAAATTCTTAGTGGATACCGGGGCTGCTATTACAGTAATTAAGAGATCTGAACTACCAAGGGGCATAATAATAAGTAGTGAATATGAAGACAGCATTGTAGCCTCGGGTGAAGTGTTAAGAGAACCCTTCACCCGTCCAGTGAAAATCTCTTTCTGTGGTAAACAATGTGAAACAAAAATGCTGGTCAGTGATCAATGCCCCTGGAATTTATTAGGAAGAGATGTAATGTGTAAATTAGGGATCAAAATAGACTGTGATACTGAAGGAATGAATGTACGATGTGCAAAAGAACCAAAAATGACCGTTTATGAATGGGTATGGCCAAAAGGGTCAGATTTACGGGAATTTGCCATGATGGTGTGTGTAAATAGTGATTTTCAGAAGGTCTCCGATGTGCATGTCACAGCAAATGTGACGTGGACAACGGACACCGAATATGAAGGAATTTGGGCAGGGATGCAGTCAGATGAAATAACCTTGACTAATGCATATTGGAAAGAACATAAGTGTGCAGTGCAGGTGACTCTGACCGAAGAAGCACAGTCAGTGTACCGAGTTGAGAATGGGGTTCCACATTTGTCCCTAGCAAAAGGCAGGACGGATGAATGGAAAGATTTAGGACCCTTCGTAAAAGGGTGTAGTGAAGCCACTGACTGGACTGAGACTCATGACACAGGCATCTATTACTCTGAGCAATGTGCAGCGTATAAAAAACACTAAAACGCTGCACCACAATTAACCCAGCTACACTCATGCCGCTCCCTGAAGACGGGGAGGGCCATGACTGTCTGTCCGTCCTGTCTGTCATGTGCACGCCGCGCCCTGATTTACAGGACACACCGCTTACTAACCCAGACTGCACGTTTTATGTAGATGGAAGCTCCACCAAAGCAAATAACACGACTGTATCCGGATATGCAGTAGTGTCAGACCATGGGGTGGTGGAAAGTGGCCCCCTAGGACCACTGTCTGCGCAAGCGGCAGAACTAACAGCCCTAACACGCGCCTGCGAGCTCGCTAAAAATAAAACAGTAAACATCTACACGGATAGCAGATACGCGTTTGGGGTAGTGCATGACTTTGGGGCATTATGGAAACAAAGACAATTTCTGAAAGCTGACGGAAAACCAATATTACACCATAGGAAAGTAGCAGCCCTACTGGAAGCAATTTTATTACCAAAACAAATATCAGTCATGAAATGTGCTGCACATACTGGTGCAAAAGATGACATTGGCAAAGGAAATGACAGAGCAGACAAAGCTGCAAAAGCTGCATGCTCCATGACACTGTCATCACACATGCTAAAAAGCACATTCAGCACAGATGACACTCTCAGTCTAACTGATATGCAAAAATAGGCCACCCCCCAAGATCTATCTGATTGGAAAAACGCCCTTTGTTCAAAAGACTCAAAGGGGGTATGGAGAGGCCAAGTACATGGCAAAAACAGACCATGTCTACCCAGACATTTTTTCCAAACGTATTACCAAATAACACATGGATTAGATCATGCAGGTAAAGTGGCTATCCTTAACAGTATTAATGAGTCATTTTTCACAAAAGGGTTTTCCACAGCGGCAGGAAAATATTGCGAGAGGTGTGTGACATGTGCCAGGTACAACACAGGAAGGGGTGAAAGAGTGGAGAGGGCAAGCCATCCTACGCCAGACGAACCACTAGCACACGTCATGACGGACTACATAGAACTGACCCCACACAAAGGTAAAAAGTACTGTCTGGTCATGGTGGACATGTTCTCCAAATGGGTGGAGGCAGTGCCCACCACTAAGGCAGACTCAATGGGGGTAGCAAAAATGTTACTAAAAGAAATAGTTCCAAGGTGGGGAATACCCCAAAAGATATCAAGTGACAATGGGGCACATTTTGTTAATTCAGCTATAAGACAATTGGGGGAACAATTAAAAATAAACCTCACACATCACTGTGCCTATAAGCCAACCTCTGGAGGGGCAGTGGAGAGGGAAAATGGGACTCTAAAATCAAAATTAGCAAAGATAATGGCTGAAACTGGCCTGGGGTGGACTGATGCTCTCCCAGTGGCATTAATGTACATGAGAATGAGGGTAAGACCTGTGATGTGCCTGACACCATATGAAATGCTCTGGGGAAGGCCACCCCATATGGGGTGGAGCACTCCCTCAGTGGGTACAGAAGGAATTTATGGGTTAGAAAGCATGCTGGAATATTGCATTAATCTGGGAAAGGTTGCTCGTGATATCTCTGTCCAGGTGAAAAAGGCGAGACCAGACCGCAGCAAAGGCGAGGTGACCCACAGGATCGAGCCAGGAGACTGGGTCGTGGTTAAGGACTGCAGAAGGCGAACGTGGAAAGCGGAAAGGTGGAACGGACCGTTCCTGGTGTTGCTGACCACCAGAACTGCAGTCAAGGTAGCTGAGAGAGCAACCTGGATTCACGTAAACCACTGCAAAAGGGTGCCAGGCCCCGACGAGAGCTTACAGGGAGCTGGAAACCCTGGGGACGAGGATACCGAGGACAGGCAGGATAGTTCGACCTCCACCCCAACTGGCCCATCCCAAGGAGCAACCCAGGAGCCACCAGAAGGGAACAACAAGACTTCGAGACCCAGGCCAGACAAGCAGTGCTAAATGATCCGGCTGTTATAGCCGTTGCTAAAGAGACTATAACTGACTGTGGGGAAGGAGAATACACAAAAGTGGTCTTAGTATTAACTCCAAAAGGGTGGGTACCGAGTGTAGACGAGAAACAAGAAAGTGTAACAGTAGAAAGAAAGAAACCCGTTTTAACATGACCCCTAAATCGCCTTGGGGGTTGGCGATGGTACTGGGAATCCCGCATATAGGCCAGATGAGGATTCAGGTGACGAAGCAAAAAACCACTGGTAATGAAGATTCTAATGAAAAGGGAAACCAGAGTTAGAATTGGATAAAATGTCATTCGGACAAAGAGTGGAATGTAATGGAAATTTTTATCTTTTATTTTATGTTTGTTAAGCTTATGGGCATAAGGCATTAAGAAGTTATAAGTGTTCATATTATAGTGTCTCTCATGACATTTTCTCTGTAACTGCTCAAGGCAGAACAACAGGATGTGGCTGTCTGCTGAAAGGGTCATAGAGGGGCTGAGTTCTAAGAAACTAAGGTGACAAGATGAACTTCTCACTAACAAAGGGCAGTTAACAGAAACCACAAGCCATGCTAAGCAAATGCTGTTTTGACAAAGGTGTGAACGTAAAGTGTGTGCGAAGCATTAAGATGTTAAGTATAAATAGAGAGTGAGAGAGACTAGCTACTCACTCCTCTCATGCATACTCTGCTGTATGTGTGAGACGAGTCCTTGCAGCAAGTAAAAATTAAATCTACCTTCTCTGATATTACTGACTCTGAGTACTTCATTGAATTTCCACAACACTGACAACTAAGGAAAATCCCAAATTCAGTATCTCAGAAAATTAGAATATTACTTAAGACTAATACAAAGAAAGGATTTTTAGAAATCTTGGCCGACTGAAAAGTATGAGGATGAAAAGTGTGAGCATGTACAGCATTCAATGCTTAGTTGGGGCTCCTTTTGCCTGAATTACAGCAATGCGGCGTGATATGGAGTCGATCAGTCTGTGGCACTGCTCAGGTGTTATGAGAGCCCAGGTTGCTCTGGTCATATCGCATCTTCCTCTTCACAATACCCCACAGATTTTCTATGGGGTTAAGGTCAGGCGAGTTTCCAGGCCAATTAAGAACAGGGATATCATGATCCTTAAACCAGGTACTGGTTGCTTTGGCACGGTGTGCAGGTGAATCTGCATCTCCATAAAGTTGGTCAGCAGCAGGAAGCATGAAGTGCTCTAAAACTTCCTGGTATACGGCTGTGTTGACCTTGGACCTCAGAAAACACAGTGGCCCAACACCAGCAGATGACATGCACCCCAAACCATCACTGACTGTGGAAACTTTACACTGGACCTCAAGCAACGTGGATTGTGTGCCTCTACTCTCTTCCTCCAGACTCTGGGACCCTGATTTCCAAAGGAAATGCAAAATTGACTTTCATCAGAGAACATAACTTTGGACCACTCAGCAGCAGTCCAGTCCTTTTTGTCTTTAGCCCAGGAGAGACGCTTCTGACGCTGTCTGTTGTTCAAGAGTGGCTTGACACAAGGAATACGACAGCTGAAATCCATGTCTTGCATACGTCTGTGCGTAGTGGCTCTTGAAGCACTGACTCCAGCTGCAGTCCACTCTTTGTGAATCTCCCCCACATTTTTGAATGTGTTTTGTTTCACAATCCTCTCTAGGGTGCGGTTATCCCTATTGCTTGTACACTTTTTTCTACCACATCTTTTCCTTCCCTTTGCCTTTGCTGAACAGCCAGCCTCTTTTGCAATGACCTTTTGTGTCTTGCCCTCCTTGTGCAAGGTGTCAATGGTCGTCTTTTGGACAACTGTCAAGTCAGCAGTCTTCCCCATGATTGTGTAGCCAACAGAACTAGACTGAGAGACCATTTCAAGGCCTTTGCAGGTGTTTTGAGTCAATTAGCTGAATAGAGTGTGGCACCAGGTGTCTTCAATATTGAACCTTTTCAATATTCTAATTTTTATTTAGTTCTCAGTTATAATCATCAAAATTAAAAGAAATAAACATTTGAAATATATCAGTATGTGTGTAATGAATGAACATAATATACAAGTTTCACTTTTTGAATGGAATTAGTGAAATAAATCAACTTTTTGATGATATTCTAATTACATGACCAGCACCTGTAAGTGATAAAAAAAATAAATAAATAAACAAACTACTTTATATGTAGCTGACAACACTTTTTACACATTTAATATAGAGGGTAATATAGAGAATAAATATGTACAAGCACAAAATAGAGAAATTATGGGAAATTTAACTTTTAAACTGTTAAAAATGAGGAAAAATCTATAGACAGCAAAAACATCTTCCCTTAAAAAGATCCCTAGAAAGTTCCCTTAAAGAAAGAATCCCAAATTTATGCAATTTTACAATATCCTTGTGTAATATGAATACAATATTAGCAAGCATTGTTCCTTTCAAACTATCACTCTAACCTCTAAAGCTGTCAAGACAGATCGGTCCAAAAGAATTTTCCTCAACAGGAGCAGGATGGAGGAGCGGGTCTCAGCAGGGAAGTGAGCCAGTGTACAAAAGCTTGTCTGAACATCTGCAAGTGCTGCGAAGAGATAATAACCAGGAACTTGAAAAAGGGAAATGGGTATAAATGGTTAATCCTACTTCTGTTTCTGCACACAAACTTGCACAGACCACTGGACCTGAAAAACACACCATTTTTCAGAGTGTCAAGTGAGACACCTTCTTGGATCAGTGGCTGTTGACCATCCACCTCTGATGAAATGGGAAAAGGATTCATGGAAGTGTCATCTGCTTCCAGCCCACTTCGCTCAAGGCACAAATCTAAACTCACACAAGAATCAAAAGTCAGATATGGAAAGTCCAAATACATACACAGCACACTTGTCAAACTGCCTTTTAAAGGAGTCCTATTATGTTTTGTTTGTTATTTTTTTTCTTTATTTAGTGTGTAATTTTGCTGTTTGAACATGAAAATTATCTGCTAGGTACAAAGCACAAAGTCACTCCAGAGGGGGTTATTCTCTAAAGCAGTAAGAACTGTTTCTGAACTCTCTGAAACACCTCATCTGTAATCTTGAGTTTTCTTCTGGGAATGTTCATGACAAAATACTCCATATTTAAATAATTAACACTGAAGACAAAAAAGGGGCAGGGCCTGCTTGAGTTGTGCTATTAGTGTATTGAAACAGGGTTCTATTAAGGGGTGTGACATTTCCGAAATTTCCGACCGATCACAAACACACTCATCCAGCCAGCCAATCAGAGCTTATTTATGCTTTTCAGAAGGAGGGGCTTCACAGAGACAGGAACTAAACAGTGTTACTGACTTGGAAGAGAGGAGCTGCAACAATGTTGTAGGAGACCCTTAAAACAAAATCAAAACTTTGAAAAATAATAGGTCCCTTTTAAACAATGAATAATTGGTATAATAGTTCCCCATGAAACCATGAAAATTAATTTAAATAAAATAATAAAAATTAAACTTAAATAGAAAATAATACATTTAAATAAAACAATTAATTCAATATTATAATACTTTTATTAATAATAATCATCAAAAGGAATTGTAGCCTTCTCCAGCCACATGCAGTAAACGTCACTGACCAAAGTATCCGTCACTGTTGATGGTCATTTCAATGACACTGTAAGCTATCACAGTGTTCGGTGGGATGCCTACTGCAGTCTCAGAGTCATACTGCATTTTGCCATTCTCTTCCATGCACATCTGAAACACCATTGAAACACTCAGATAAGGACAATTATTGATGCAATGAGCTAAACTCCTGCCCTTTCCTGTTTAATCCCTGAACACACTTCTTACAAACCTCAACACAACCCACTCCAAAGCCGAAGCCACCCTTATCCACTTCAACACAATCGATGGAGCAGTTACAGGTGGTGAAGATTCGTTCTGTAAGGAGGGTAAAAACCTTGTTCCTCTTTTGGGCCTGCTGGATAAAAGAGTGTGTGAGGTCCAGTTTCCTACAGGAGTCATTAAAGATAAATCAAAAGCAAAACAATGAATATCAAAATTATGTATGGTAAAGGAAAAGTTTACCCCAAAATGTCATCATTTATTCAATCTCATGTTGTTTCAAACCTGTATGACTTTCCAAAATTATACTTGTTGTTGTTGTTGTTCATGACTGTTTACATATTCACATAACATCTAATCTAATATAATCACACACATGTGATTATATTAGATTATAGGCAATACTGCAATTAAACTTAGCATCATGTAAACACAATAATTTGATCAAATTGATGTGATTCATAGTAAAATATGTGCAGTATGCTGATTTTAATCGCAATAAACAGGCACTTTAATCACATCTATTCCACTCTGACCAAAGTGCGCTTGTATTCGTGATGTACATGGATGTAGTTGTCATGTGTAGATTCGTAAACATTGCAGTAAAGAAGCCATCACATTTTTGGGGTGCTGAAGAATATAATGCAGTATGTTGATGGTCGAAAACATCGGAATGAAGAAATTTTAGGTGCGTCCTCGGAAAACAAGTCTACAGAAATGTGTTTTGAATTTGACATATGAAGTTACTAATCAGAAAAAGGAAAATTGCATGTAAATGGAGTGAAGAGGTTTGCTCATGTCATCTTATTGCGATTAAGTCTTGGAAATAATCAAACAATTGCTGCACATGTAAACGTAGTCATTTCAAATCAATCCAATATTGTTTTGGACAGTCAAAAAATTCTTCAAAATTTCTCCATTGAAGGTTTGGAACATGGAGAGTGAATAAATTCCTCCAAAATAATAGAGATGCCACAAGGTTCAGCGTTAGGTTCTGAATAGATTTTTCCGAATTGTGATTAAAAAATAAAACACCTTATTCTCCTTAGTTAGTAATTACCAAAATGAGGCAAAAAAGAGATTTAACTCAGACTGAAAAGTCAAAATTTTTTAAATGCCCATGAGAAGGATGCAATACTAGAAATTGCAAAGTTTTGGCATGACACTCATTGGGTCAGCAGGGACAAAAACATGTGGAGAAGAAAAGACACATGTTAACTCCAATAGAATTAAGAATTAAGGTGAAGAATTAAGTGTAAAACCAATAGGAACCCTTTAGTTTCCAGCGCCACCATTTTCCAGAACTGCAACCTACCTGGAGTCTCCAGAAGAGCAAAGTGTCAGGATCTCAGAGACTTAGATTAGGTGAAGAATTCTAAAAAATGACCCCCACTGAATAACAATCACATTCTGAAGTGTTTTTCTCTTACAGAATTTGGCAGTAAGTTTTGGAAGATCATTTTTATTCCATATCTGCATGATGGACTTTTCAGGATAAGAGATGGAATAAAAATGAACTCCCACCCCTTACAGCCAGATTCTGGAAGATAAATTCTTTAAAAAAAAATGAACAGTGTTAAAAGAGGATGTGGTGCTGGTCCTTCAAGAGGCACTCTCAATCTGTCTGTCTATAAAGCCTATAAAAAAAAAAACAGGATTCATGTATTTACTACACTCATTTTTCAGTCATTTTTCTTCTGGAGACTCCAGGTAGGTTAACATGTCTCTTTTCTTCTCCACCTGTTTTTGTCTAAGCCTGCTGACCCAATGAGTGTTTTGTTGTCCAGTGGTCATGCCTTAACTTTGCAATTTCTAATATTGCATTAGTATTGCATCCTTTTCATGAGCATTTAATAATTTTTGACTTTTCAGTATGAGTTGAAAAGTGAGTTCAAAATGACTTTGGCTCATTTTGCCTGTTAAAGAAAACCTGCATAATAATTATGCACATCTAAATATGAGCCGTTTTTCATTCCCAGTCTTGATGAACAAGTATATATCACTTATAAATGATTAATTACAAAATTAATAGTAATTATTAAGATTGATGTGGTTTGGAATTGGTCAAATGTGTCTGGAAAAAAATATGATCAGAAAATCAAACTTGCCTAATAATGTTGCACATGGTGTACATATAATTATATACATATTAAAGAGTTTTTTCCTAACCTTCCTTTGGAGTCTTTTGTTAGTGCTGGAATATCCACATATTCCTTCTGAAGTTTCCCGAGAGATAAACTAAGTTTTGCTGTGCCCTGTCCATTTACATTCAGGCCGACAACTGCAGTTCCCACATCTACAGCTACAGCCTTCAGGTTTTTGTATGTTCCCTTATACTTCACAAACTCTTCCTCCAGACACACTGTTCAAAAACAAAGAGGTATTAATTTAGGCAAGTACAGAATCAAGATATTTCCATGTATGCATAACACTATAACACATAATACATAAACACAACACAATACTGAGATATATATTTGCTATTTACTTTACCTGGTTCAATTGCATCCCCATCCAGCAGGTGATTAAGTGTGAAGTGTGTAGGTCTGTATTTAGTTTGCTGCCAGAACCACCCTTTTTGGACTTTCAGCACCACTGCAAGCGGCTTGAGTTTTTCGGAATCATTCCGGCTGGAAGCCGCAATTAGAGTACCTTTGTGATCGATCTGTTTGACCACCTTCTTTGTCGCTCTCTCAAAGATCCCTAGCACAAACACATGCACAGGCAGCATTAAACCACATTGTAAAATGTGTACACTTGATGAAAAACTTTATTCATCGGTTTTTCTAAAGCAGTGTTCCTAATGATGAATGCAAACTGTATAAAAGCAGTAAATAGATTCATTTGGGTTGCACAATCCTTTATTTGTTGTTAAACCACAGAATTATCATAAATATACAAATACTTAATTCACAACTGATTACCTTGTAAGATAACCTCTAACACACCAAATGCGTAGAAACTGGTTACCGAAGACGTTTTTCGCTTCTTGGCGAAAACATGAAGTAATACCAAAAAGGGGAATAAATGACTGAATCAATAAATTGAAAAGGAAGGATTACGTGAGATTAGAGAAAGGTGAAATAAATCAAACCTCACAATGAATCAAAATATCAGAGATGCAGTGAATGGCAGAAAATAGCATTTCAGCTGCATCTGTATACCACAGATGGTGGTTTGTGGGTGTTACAGACATGGTTCATCATGCTCATAGAGTAAGGCAGCATAATACCTTTAGTCTATCAAGCTAAGGGGCTTAAAATGGGACAAAATAGGGAATATTTTAAACTGTGGGGCTTCCAGACAGTGGAATTTCTCTAACACTGGACCAATGAAGCTGTTAAAGTTTATTAAACAGCAAACTCTCCAGAAGTCCCCAATGTCATAGTAAAAAAAAGAATTGTCAATTTTAATTTCATGATGACTAATTTTGGGGTGAACTTTTCAGATGGGCTCAACCTTTAAAAGTTCACCCAAATCGATGGTTACATTGCAAATTCATTAACAGATGTAAAGAATCATATTCTTTACACTTTCATTCGGGTAAGTTTAATATCAAGCAAGTTTTTATCAACAGCAGACTGCGTTTTACAACACTCAACAATTTGGCTGATTTGGGTGTTAAAAGATTAGTTCAACAAAAAATGAAATGTTGTTCCAAACCCATAAGACCTTCATCTTCGGAACACAAATGAAGATATTTTTGAAGAAATCCGAAAGTTTTTTTTTTTCCCTCATAGATAATTACCACATTCGAGGTCGAGAAAGGTAGTCAAGACATCGTTAAAATAGTCAACGTGGCTGTGGTTCAACCTTAATGTTATGAAGCAATGAGAATACTTTTTGTGCGCAACAACAAAACAAATTCGTCAAAAACTTCATCCAAATTGGCAAACAGGGAATTTAAAGCACTTTTGATTGTTCCGAGCCACTGGTAAATTTTGTCTGCGTAGCAATGATGCGAAACCCCATGCTTCCTAAAAACAGAACCCAGGGGAAGCATAAAGTGAGAAAAGTGCTGGTGATAAGACAGAACCCTGTGGTACTGCACATGCTAGGTTTTCTGAAGAAGAAGTGACGTTTCCTATTTTAACTGAGAATTTTCTGGTGGTTAAAAAAGACTTAAACCATTTTAAAACCATTCCCCACAAGCCTACACAAGATATTAATCTGGAGATTAGAATCTTGTGATCAAGTGTATCAAAGGCTGATCTAACATAACTAAAATGACAGAGTTACCTGAATCTGTAGCAATTAAATGATCATTAAGAACTCTTAATAGGGCAGTTTCAGTACTATGTCGTACCTTAAACCCAGATGGAAATTCTTCAAAAATCTGATTATCAGTTAGAAAAGAATGAAGTTGAAAGAACTCTATCTTTTCTAACACCTTAGAAATAAAAAGTAAGGTGGATATTAGGCAAAAGTTTGCTAGGACAGTAGTACAGAGGGAGGGTTTCTTTAGCAAAGCTGTAACAGTAGCCAATTTCAGTGTGTCTGGGACAGACTTTTATTTAAAAATGACCAGCCCCAGGCCCACAGAGTCTACTATTTAAGTACCCGGGATGGATTGCAACATTTGGACTCAAGGAAGGTTTAAGATTTGCAATTGTTTCCTTCATTAATTTTAAGGAAATAATATCAAAAGTAGACCGAGAGGCTGGAAGTTGACATTTTCAAACGTGTCAACATCTACCACCTATTCCTGGTCCCTCAAGTTTATGATTTTATCACAGAAAAAGTGCAGAAACCCCTAACACAGTGCAACAGAATCTCGCGGAAAACAGAGTTATTAACAGAATATAATATTTTCGGAGTATTATTGTGTTTGGTAATCAAATTTGAAAAGTAAATAGCCATAGATTTCTTGACAGCTCCCTGATATGAAGACAATGCATCTTTTAAGGTTTCATAGGAGATTAGTAATTTGTCTTTTCCCCATTTTCTTTTCGCTTTCTTGCATGTTTGTCTCAAAGTGCAAATATTTTGATTCATCTAAGGTTCTGACTTGGGTTTAGGTTTATACACCTTAAGAGATGCAGTTCTCTTCAAAATATCCAGCCAAGCTGATCTAAGTCAGGTAGAGCAGACTCAAGCAACAAGTGAGAACAGATCTCGTTAAAGACTGTAATAAAATCTTTGCAAAAATGAGGTGAGTAAAACTGCATTTTTTTTTTGTATCAGGAGCTGATTTCTAAGAAAGCTGAGGAAAAGACTCAACAACTCTGACATCAGGAATAGACGAACTAACTGACAGTCCTAAATCCAATACATGTCCATGAATGTGCATTGGATACTTTTTCCACTGGAGCAAGTTAAAAGAATCCATAATATAGAAGAACTCCTTTGAAAGTGGTTTTGAGGAGCAACAAACATGAATATTAAAATCACCCAACAACAAAATGTGATCAAATATAGTAATTAGATCCCCTACAAAACCAGAAATAAAGCCTTTAGCTGAGTGTGGTGGCCGATAAACTGCTGCTATAGCAATGGATCCACACCAGTCAAGACGTAGAAGTTGGATTTCACAACTTTTTAACACGAGGTCTAAAAGTCTTCTTCATAATGACTGCTTCTGTGTTCAACAGAAGAAAGAAACTCGTTCAGGTTTGGAACAACAGTAAACGATAACAAATTTTCATTTTTGGGTGAACAAGGCAATGCCTTTAAGAGTGGGCAGCCAGTTATGCTCTTACTCCAAATGAAAGGGTGAAGGATATGAATCATACATTTCATTAGTACAATACATGAATGATGGTTATTTCAATGGATGTGCAATGAGGCAACACTCGATTTTATTATTAATAAGTGATTCCTGCTCTATTTCTCTATCCAATATAGTCACAATATAAGCACAGCAAACCAACGGTCATCTTGAGCTTGACATTTCACTTGCCATGTCACTACGTCTTGATAGAAGTGTCAGCAGTGTTTTTGGTATGCTGCGCTGTATATGAAACTGAGCAGAGCTGGACGATTATATCACTGTTTTCTCCAGTGCTGATATACATAAATGAACTAAACTAATAACTATTGATCTTTGCAAGGGAATGAATCAATACAAATATATAGAATAAGCTGGACAATGACACCATAGTCATTGTCTATTTACCACTTATTACTGTTAAGCTGCTTTGACACAATTTGCATTGTAAAAAGCACTATATAAGTACAGGTGATATGATATATTTACATCACATAAACATGCGCACTGTTGAATTCGTACATTATTATTACAGTCCAGTGAAGTAAGAAATCAGGTGATCAAGAACATGATTACACTGATTCCATTTTTGCTTTTAAGTACAAGCAAGGTACCTACCCATATCCATTAGTTAGACAACTTATTTGCGTGATGGAGATGCGATGTAGCTCAACAGCCAAGAGTTGAAATAGCGATGGACTATGAAGAAACACTGCTAAATCCAGCCAGTACTGCTCGCGTAAGAAAGAGTACACATTCAGCTCTCACTCACATTTAAACGTCTCCTCGACTCCTTAAAAGTCCCCTCACACGTAATGCGATGGCATCGGGTTAACGGACTGTCTGTCAGGAGGAGGCGGTATCTACTGAACTCAGGGAGGTTTCTTCTTCTGTTTTTTCCTGGCACAAGACTGGGGTTCATAATCGGAATCATATGAACAGAAGCATTAAATAATCTTGGGACTTGCACAGACTTGTCAGTGATTTTGACTGAATGCACTTTACAGAATGACAAACAAATGTAAATAATGTAAATAACCGTGATAAAGGTGAAGTAAAGAAAAACGTGAAAAGTAAGACTTGTTTTGTGCGGATGTAAAGGGTGAGAGTGACGCCAGTTTAAGACTAGATTCAGCAAAGCGGAAACTGCACGTAAGATTCTGCGCCCTGTACTTTCACACGAGAGCGCAGCTGAACCGTAGGGAGAGAGCGGGGAAAAACCCGTGTTTTTTTAGGTATCAACCATGTTTACTGTAATACATTTGAACTACGAAATGTTTTTAATCACAACCAGGACACTGAATGAAATTCATTGAAATACTTTTGTTTACTTCACGGAACTGTGTGTGTGTGTGTGTGTGAACTGTAATTAGTTAGTAATAAATTACTTACACAATACTGGAAATAAAAAGCTTTTACAGTATGTTGTCATAGGGGACAGTTGTACCCCCGACGCTGACACCCAAGATAAAACTTGCTAGCTTGACAGAAATACCCTTGACACATGTGGTTGCAATGCCTTCTGGAAGCTAAGAAAACACTAATCCAAATGACATAACTTTATAATGCTTCTGATGAAAAGAAAATGAAAAAAAAAACTTTTGAATTAAATTTCTCCAGTATCCAGTATGTATACTGTGCGTAGTAGCCAATGCAATTTATTTTTACGGTGGCCCAGTTGCGCACAACACAAAGAAATTTAAAAAGCCAACATAAGTTCACGACACAACTGTCACACCCATGAACTGTTGTTTAGTTTAGTCCTGTCTAGTTCTGTCATTCTGTTCATTTGCCCTCTGTGTGTTTACCTGATTAGTTGATTACCCGCACCTGTTTCTGTTCACCTTGATTAGTTTATCCCTCATTATCTCCCTTATATATTCTCCTTGTGTCTCTGTCAGTTCTCGTCGATGTTACGCGTGTCACCTGCCTGCCTGCCTGCCTGCCTGCCTGCCTGCCTGCCTGCCTGCCTGCCTGTCTGTCTGTCTGTCTGTCTGTCTGCCTGCCTGCCTGTCTGCCTGCCTGCCTGCCTGCCTGTCTGCCTGCCTGTCTGTCTGTCTGTCTGCCTGCCTGCCTGTCTGTCTGTCTGTCTGCCTGCCTGTCTGCCTGCCTGCCTGTCTGCCTGCCTCCCTGCCTGTCTGTCTGCCTGTCTGTCTGTCTGCCTGCCTGCCTGTCTGTCTGCCTGTCTGCCTGCCTGTCTGCCTGTCTGTCTGTCTGCCTGCCTGCCTCCCTGCCTGTCTGTCTGCCTGCCTGCCTGTCTGCCTGCCTGTCTGCCTGTCTGCCTGTCTGCCTGTCTGTCTGCCTGCCTGTCTGCCTGTCTGCCTCCCTGCCTGTCTGTCTGTCTGCCTGCCTCCCTGCCTGTCTGTCTGTCTGCCTGTCTGCCTGTCTGCCTGTCTGTCTGCCTGTCTGCCTGCCTGTCTGTCTGTCTGCCTGCCTCCCTGCCTGTCTGTCTGTCTGCCTGTCTGCCTGTCTGTCTGCCTGTCTGCCTGTCTGCCTGTCTGTCTGTTTGTCTGTATTCCTGTGGAACTATTTGGATTAAACCTATGTTTATATGATCTTCGTCGTTAGCGTCCTTTGTATTGACACACAGCCTGACAGAAGAACCGACCCACAAATTGTGATTAGTAGCAGCGTGTTCTCTGTTTTGTTTTCCCGTTTTGCTAGTTTTGTTTTTGTTTGTTACGTTTTTCCCCGTCTTTCATGGATCTCCCCGGTGTTCGTCTCCTACTGTTGGAGCAGGAGGACAAAACGTTGGAGGACCACACGTGGACCTTCCTTGAGCTTGTTCATTTAACACACTTCCCGGACAACTGCCTCTGCACGTTCTACCAAGTGAGCTTGAATGCCACATGCAGAGCGCAGTTGTCCAGAGAGGGTCCGCGTGTGGACTTTGCTGCCTTTGTGGAGTGGGTGCTGGCGAGCTGCAACTGGTCATTCACCGTTTGCCTGGGAGAAGATCTCGCCAGCCCCACTCCGGACGCAGAGCGATTCCCGGAAGATGACGAGGAGCTTCCAGAACTCCTCGGACCGGACCCAGAGCGAGACCAGCCACCATCTCGCGGCTCGGAACGGCCGCACGAGCCATCGCCAAGTGGAGCGACAGAGCCAAGGCCCACCACGGAGTCAGACCAGAGAAGTGAGTTTGACCAAGTGTGTGAGCCGGCTACAGCGCTCGTGAGGGAGCCTGTGGTGGAGAACGAGGGCCAGGAGGAAGGCCCACTGCACCGCCTCCCACTCCCATCTCGTCGACGTTACGTGTGTCGCCTGCCTGCCTGCCTGTATGTCTTGCTGTGGAACTATTTGGATTAAACCTATGTTTATATGATCTTCGTCGTTAGCGTCCTTTGTATTGACACACAGCCTGAAAACAACGAAATCAAGTCACAACACAAATGAATAAAGCCACAACGGAAATGGTAAAGTAAGATTTCCTTGCCACTGTTCAAAGAGTCCAGAGACTTACCATGATTAGTTTTAAGTATGTAAACATTGTATATCGACATGGAATATTAATTCAAAAACACATTTGTATACAATAGTTTCATATTTATTCCTGTGAATGATTTGACGCGCTACCACAGCGCATGATGAAGGGAACGTCTGCCAATTCCACCAAATGGTGAAAACGAATAATTTGTATTCATTAAAATTATTTTTAACACTTAAAATCAGACATGTTCAAATTCCAAAGCTTGTACTAGGTTTCTATTGGTAAGACTGACTTACTATTTTGACAATACAGGGAGGTATTATTTCACCTGCAGTAATCAGTTAAACTTATAGGAAACTATTACAAGCATCAGAACATGAAAAAACCCTTGAAGTGAATTACACTAAAAATAAATAAATAAATACATATATAAATTTTATATATATATATATATATATAATATATATATAGAGAGAGAGAGAGAGAGAGAGAGAGAGAGAGAGAGAGTGAGAGTGAGTGAGAGTTAATATATAGTGTAAAAGGAGGTATTACCACAATTTTACCAGTGGTAAGCCAGTCTGGTCAACAATAACAAACCTTTTGGAGAATTACAGTGATTTTTTTTCCTGTAAATAATTGTTTAATGTAAGTACATGAAGGGAGGTATTGACAAAATGTCACCTGCAGTAAGTCAGTCTTACCAACAGGAAATAACAAGCTTTGGAATTTGAACATGTCTGTTTTTAAATGTTAAAACAAAGTCATTGTAATGAATAAAGAATTCGTTTTAACCATTTGGTGGAATTGGCAGACGTTCCCTTCATCATGCGCCGTGGTAGCGCGTCAAATCATTCACAGGAATAAATATGAAGCTATTGTGCACAAATGTGATTTTGAATTAATATATCATGTCGATATACAATGTTTACATACTTAAAAGTAATCATGGTAAGTCTCTGGACTCTTTGAACAGTGGCAAGGAAATCTAACTTTGCCATTTCCGTTGTGGCTTTATTTCGTTGTGTTGTGAACATGTTTGCTTTTTAAATTTCTTTGTGTTGTGCATTACTGGGCTACCGTAAATTTTTCTGTATGCATGGAATACCAGGATGACCTACTTGCGAGAATCTGCTACATATAACTCAAGTACACTGAAATCAGAATGGAAGCTGTGTTTAGAATGGCACACTACCATGCAACTCCCACTTTATTGCAGTATAAGTATGTGAATTTTCTGTTTGCATAGAATTCTCAGATTACCTATACATTTTCTGAAATCTGATGTATGCATCTGACAACACTGATTGGGATACTGATTCCCACAATGCAATGCACTCCATGTAATGTTTCATCTTTGTGAAGAGTGCGGCATGAGTGAACTGGAGGCGGTGAATAATTATAAATGTTATAAGTAAACACACATATACATGTTAACTAAAAAGTATCCCAAAATAAACAATAGTAATGGTTTATGATCTATGCACCAAGTGTATCCATAGTAGTTCATGGTCATATGTTAAGATTGGCACAGAATATTGATACATTCCTGCAACAATTACAGGTATCATAATGACATAATGGGGGGGGGGGCAGTCTTGGAAAACCAGAATGTGTGACCAAGTTAAGTCACTTCAAGTCACCTTTATTTATGCAGCGCGTTTTGCAATGCAAATTGTGTCAAAGCAGCTTTACAGTAATAATTGGCAAATAATTTTTGGCTGCACAGCTTTAAGAGTGGCTCTTAAAGAAAACTGTGATTAAATAAGTTCAGTATTGATTCTTTCCGTTGTAAAAAAAAAAAAAAAAGTTATTAATTTACACAGTTCTCCTGTGGCCAACAGTGCTTGATTGATTCAGGCAGAGTTAGATGTCAAAAGTCCGATTTGGGATTGCAACAGTCAAAATATTTAATCCAATTCCATAGCTGAAGATCATATTCATCACGCCGGTATGGGACGATTGGTAAGTCGATGGTAAGGCCTTCACAAGCAGTGTTGGGAGTAACACATTACAAGTAACTTTAGTTACGTAATCAGATTACATTTCCAAGTAACTGGTAAAGTAATGAATTACTTTTAACAAATTTTAAAATGTACTTTTTGACAATATTACTATTAATGTTACAAAAGTTTCTTTTTCAAATAAGTAACGCAAGTTTTTCACATTTATTGGCTGACAGCTCTCCTGTCTCCATGTTGGCAGAAATAAAATGCAGAGGTGTTATGTGTCCTGTGTGAACATTATAGTTATTGTAGCTCTAGACTAAATGTGAACAAGCATGTACCCGTCTCACTTACACAAAAACATTCAGTATTCCTCAAAATGAATAAAACTGAAATGCAATCTCAGAATTTCTCTGACCTTTAATGATCTGATTCAACCATACCAATGAGAAAAAAAATGACTTTAGATTAGATTTAGAAATAAGAATGTTAAATTTCCTTCTCTTGTATCCTATTCTTTGATTCAAAATGGCAGCCCAACTAAAAGGTTGGTTTGAGCTACGCCCTCTACTGCAGGCATACATATGGATTTCCTTCAGCCTGAGACTCATTCATTTCACTTTTGGTGTGAAAGTGCCTTAATGTTTGCCAAAAATAGAACTTTTTTTTTGTTGTTATTGAAAAAACAAACAAGCAAGCCCAGCCCAGGTTGAAAAAGAAATGCATTACTTTTCATAAAAAGTTACTAAGTTTTTAGAGTTACTTTTTTAGAGAGTAATGCAATATTGTAATTTGGTTTGGTAATTTGGTAATTCTGGTTATGGCCCAGATGCGGCTGATTATGGTAAACCTCAGGATAAGGAGAGAGACTAATATTAGCGTAGACGTCATTCTTCTTCTGATGTAACGAGTACATCTGGTGTTATAGGAAGTTTTCCCGGTTCCAACTGACCTAATCCATGCAGCCTAACAATACTTTAATAGACACGAAAACATGAATCGATAATGTGTAAGTGTTATGTGTATGCCAGGTTAAAGAAATACGTTTTTAGTCTAGATTTAAACTGAGAGCGTGTCTGCTTCCTGAACAATGCTAGGAAGATTGATCCAGAGTTTAGGTGCCAAATAGGAAAAGCCTTTTGTGTCAAGTCAAGTCAAGTCAAGTCAAGTCATCTTTATTTATATAGCGCTTTTTACAATGCAAATTGTGGCAAAGCAGCTTTACATTAATAAGAAAATGGTGTCATTGTGCAGCTTATTCTATGTATTATTGATTCATTCCGTTGCAAATATCAATAGTTATTAGTCTAGTTAATTTAGGTATATCAGCACTGCAGAAAACAGTGACGTAATCATCCGGCTCAGCTCAGTTTGTATACAACGGCGCCAATGCAGGCATATCAAAAACACTGCTGAATATCAAGCAAGTGTCCCCAACGTAAGCAAGCCAAAGGCAACAGCGGCAAGGAACCAAAACTCCAACAAATGGAGAAAAAAACCTCGGGAGAAACCAGGCTTAGTCGGGGGGCCAGTTCTCCTCTGGCCAACAGTGAACACTTGTCCGATACTCAGGCAGAGTTACGGGTCATTAAAGCAATTTGGAATCGCAACAGTCAAAATATTTAATCTAGTTCCATCTAGTTTAAGATCTTTTTGATCACGCCGGTATGGGACGGTTTGTTGGGATATGCCACTGGCTGATGAGTCGGTAAGGTCTTAACAAGGGATGACCTAGTTAACACAGTCTCCGCCGACACCACAGGACCACATTGCTGCCGCACACAGGCACAGGTTCCCCGTCCGACCCGGACACGGCCCAGATCCAGCCAATCACGTTAATTGGTAAACCTCGGGATAAGCAGAGAGACAAAAAAAAATTAGCGTAGACGCCATTCTTCTTCTGATGTACCGAGTACATCTGGTGTTATAGGAAGTGTTCCCGGTTCCGGCTGACCTGATCTATGCAGCCTAACAATCCTTTAATGGATAAGAAGACAAAAGTTTATAGTGCGTCATGTGTATGCCAGGTTAAATAGATGCGTTTTTAGTCTAGATTTAAACTGACAGAGTGTGTCTGCTTCCCGAACAATGCTAGGAAGATTGTTCCAGAGTTTAGGTGCCAAATAGGAAAAGGATCTACCGCCTGCGGTTGATTTTGATATTCTAGGTATTAACAACTGGCCAGAATTCTGAGATCGTAATAGACGCGAAGGACTATAATGCATTAAGAGCTCACTCAGGTACTGGGGAGCTAAGCCATTTAGTGCTTTGTAAGTAATTAGCAAGATTTTAAAATATATACGATGTTTAATAGGGAGCCAGTGCAGTTTTGACAGAACCGGGCTAATATGTTCATATTTCCTGGTTCTAGTAAGGACTCTAGCAGCTGCGTTTTGGACCAGCTGTAATTTGTTTATCACGCGAGCAGGGCAACCACCCAATAGAGCGTTACAGTAATCTAGTCTCGAGGTCATAAACGCATGAACTAGCTGTTCCGCATTTGTCATTGAGAGCATATGTCGCAATTTAGATATATTTTTAAGATGGAAGAATGCGGTTTTACATATGCTAGAAATGTGGCTTTCAAATGATAGATTGGTATCAAAGAGCACACCCAGGTTCCTAACTGACAAAGACGACTTAACAGAGCAGCCATCAAGTGTTAGACAGTATTCTAGGTTTTTATGTGCTGAAGTTTTTGGTCCAATAATTAGAATCTCTGTTTTTTCTGAATTTAGTAGTAGGAAATTACTAGTCATCCAATTTTTTATATCAGCTACGCATTCTGTTAATTTTGAGAATTGGTAGGTTTCGTCAGGGCGCGAGGAAATATAGAGCTGGGTATCATCAGCGTAACAGTGAAAGCTAATGCCATGCTTCCTAATGACATCTCCCAAGGGTAGCATGTACAGAGTGAAAAGCAACGGTCCTAGAACTGAGCCTTGTGGTACTCCATATTTAACTTGTGATCGAAATGACATCTCTTCGTTTACTACTACAAACTGATAACGGTCAGATAAGTATGATTTGAACCATGCCAATGCAATTCCACTAATTCCAGCATAATTTTCTAGTCTATTCAAAAGAATATTGTGGTCGATTGTGTCAAAAGCAGCACTGAGGTCTAGTAACACTAATAGAGAGATACAACCATGATCTAATGATAAGAGCAAATCATTTGTAACTCTAATGAGAGCAGTCTCAGTACTATGGTACGGTCTAAATCCTGACTGGAAATCCTCACAGATGCCATTTCTTTCCAAGTAGGAATTAAGCTGAGATGATACTGCCTTTTCGAGTATTTTGACAGAAAAGGTAGATTGGAAATCGGTCTGTAATTGACTAATTCACCAGGATCAAGTTGTGGTTTTTTAATAAGAGGTTTGATAATAGCCTGCTTAAAATTTTTTGGTACGTAACCTAGTGATAAAGATGAATTAATGATCTTAAGAAGAGGATCTATGACCTCTGGAAGCATCTCTTTCAATAGCTTAGTCGGTATAGGGTCTAACATACATGTTGTAGATTTCGATGATTTAACAAGTTTAGACAATTCTTCCTTTCCTATAGCAGCGAATGAATGGAATTTTTCCTCAGGGATACAACAACCCACTGTCTGATGTGATACTGTAGTAGACAGTTGCATGGCTATAATTTTCTCTCTAATGTTGTCAATCTTGCAAGTAAAGAAGTTCATAAAGTCATTACTGCTGTGCTGTTTGGAAACATCAGAAGTTGAGGCTGTATTTCTTGTTAATTTAGCCACTGTATTAAATAAATACTTAGGGTTGTGTTTATTTTCTTCTAAAAGATTTGAAAAATAAGCAGATCTAGCGGTTTTTACAGCCTTTCTGTACTCCATCATTTTCTCTCTCCATGAAATCCGAAAAACTTCTAGTTTTGAATTCTTCCAGCTGCGCTCCAGTTTTCTGGCTGCTCTCTTAAGGGCCCGAGTGTGCTCGTTATACCATGGCGTTGGACTAATATCCTTAATCTTTTTTAAGCGCAAAGGAGCGACAGAGTCTAGAGTGTTCGAAAAGAGAGCGTCAATAATTTCTGTTGCAACATCAAGTTCTTCTAAGCTGTCTGGTTTGCTAAGTTGATGAAACTGATCAGGAAGATTATTTATAAAGCAATTTTTAGTGGTAGAAGTGATGGTTCTAACATATTTATGGCAGACAGGCGGTTTTCCAGCCTTGGATAAATGTAGCACGCATGAGACTAGATAATGATCTGAGACGTCATCGCTCTGCTGCAGAATTTCAACGGCATCAATATCGATTCCATGTGACAATATTAGATCTAAAGTATGATTACGACAATGAGTTGGTCCTGACACGTGTTGTCTAACTCCAATAGAGCTTAGAATATCTGTTAGTGCCAATCCCAATGCGTCTTTTTCATTATCTACATGTATATTAAAATCACCAACAATAAGGACTTTATCCACAGCCAGTACTAACTCCGATAGAAAATCAGCAAATTCTTTGATAAAATCTGTATGGTGCCCTGGTGGCCTGTATACAGTAGCCAACACAAATTTCAAATGAGAGTTTTCACTAACATTATATAAACTTACATAGAGCACCATCACTTCAAAAGAGATATATTTGAAAGACTTTTGAGTAATACTGAAGATATTACTATAGATTACAGCAACACCTCCCCCTTTACCTTTCTGACGAGGTTCGTGTCGATAATAGTAACCTGGAGGGCTAGACTCATTTAAAGTAATGTAATCGTCTGGTTTTAGCCAGGTTTCTGTCAAACACAGCACATCTAGGTTATTTTCTGTGATAATATCATTTACAATAAGTGCTTTTGAAGAAAGTGATCGAATATTCAGCAACCCAAGCTTTATCATTTGTTTATCTTTATAATCTCTGTTTACTACTTGTTGAACATCAATTAAATTATCACCCGTAAATGGGTTTAGAAGTTTTCTGTATTTATTAGTTCGGGGTACAGACACAGTCTCTATCTGATGATATCTAGGTGAAAGAGTCTCTATGTGTTGGGATTTATCTGAATTCTGTGACGTGAGACAGCTAGCAGACGGTCGGTTTAGCCAGTCTGTCTGCTTCCTGACCTGGGCCCCACTTAGTCAAGGTTGAGCTCTAAGACTATGTGCCATATTACTAGAGAGAAGAGCGGCACCACCCCAGGAGGGATGAATACCATCTCTTTTCAACAGGTCAGGTCTGCCCCAAAAACTTTTCCAATTGTCTATGAAACCTATATTATTCTGTGGACACCACTTAGACAGCCAGCCATTGAGTGATGATAGTCTGCTAATTATCTCATCACTCCTACGAGCAGGAAGGGGTCCAGAAAAAATTACAGTGTCTGACATCTTACGTGCGATTTCACACACCTCTTTAATGTTAATTTTGGTGATCTCCGACTGGCGAAGTCGGACATCATTCGCGCCGACGTGAATAATAATCTTAGAGTATTTACGATTAGCATTAGCCAGCACTTTTAAATTTTTTAAATTTTGTGTGATTTGTAGACCTGGAAAAGTCAGGTAAATTAATTAAATCCTAAAACACCATGAGTATTTTTTTTTAATAATGGATATTTTCTTGGGATGCCATGCTCTAAAATCTTTATATCAGGTAGATTTTTTTTTTTTTTAAATAAAATAATAATAGTCTATTATAAAGAATGTAGTATTGGTTGAATGGCTTCTGGCTTTCTAGGTCTTATCTTTTGTGGGAATTCACACATTCTTGATGCAATGACAAGGGAAGTTGTGGTCAGGCTACTTAAATTCATAAACTCTACACTTTCCAGCTGTGTCATTTGAATACACATTTAATTATGTAAGAATTATTTAATTAAGAAAGTAAAAAACTCAAAATAGTCACTGCTCCATAATCTAGTTTGGAGAGCACAGCTACGCATGGAGTATACAGCGATGGCTCAGGTCAGGAAAGAACAAGTGACGTTCATTGTGTGCGTATGTGGTTTTAAAATAACATTCATTACCAAAGAAAAAAAAAACTATCATGTTCAGAAAGGGGATCTTCCTAGTGTTATACAATCCTACTAACCATTCAGAGGTGGGATATTCTGCCACAATACCTTTAAAGTTCATCATGATATCTAATTCTAACTTCCATCTTTTCCTCTTTAATTAAAGCTTATAGAAAAATAAAGAGCTATATAAATAAAATATATATATATAAAATAAAATACCACCGTCATAAGAGTTAAGCAATAGATGAATATCCAAAAACGTCTGTATAGTAAAACATAGAAAGTTCCTTAGATTTGTGCTCAGTACATTTATTGTGCAAGCCAAACATGTGGTCAGTCACACACTGATGCAATCGGTTCCCAATCCTCTAAAAGCAGAATAATTTTGTGTTTATTGCTCCTTTAACACCACACCCACATTTCACAGAAACAGGACAAGTTATCAAGTGTAACAGGCGCACTTGACTATCGCTCTTTCGCATACAACACAAAAAAGGACAACCACATGTACACGACGCAAAATTACCATCCATTCATTCAGACAATTTATTTTATACATTTTATATATTGTTCCATTAGTTTTCTATTATTATCCCTTCAACAAAAGATAAAACCGTGTGCAAAAATATGTATACATATATTCTATATTCCCTGGTAATGCCTGTGTACATTGTTTGAGTCAGCAATTGATGAACTGTGTCTTTTAAACATTGAATATAGTACAAACTTCCCTGATGTGAATCACTTTAAACTATTCAGTCTAGGTTACATTTTACTCAAAATCTATTGTTATGCAATAATAAGAAAAATTTTATTTTGCATGGAAAAAGGTTTTAGGACCAAGATTTTTTTTAATTGCAATATAATGATAATTAAGCATGCCAAAATTCTCATTATTGTAATAGTACTGATTTCTTATACAATATTTTGTGCGGATTAAAAAAGGAATAATAAAAGGCAGTACAACCAATACTACCATGTTGTATGAACAGTCTACAATATAAATACACCATGTTTTTCAGATTACAGCACAGAGAATGACAATAAAAACAATGCAAAAAAAAGAAAGAATAAGAAACAAATATCACAATGGTCCAAAAATACACTTCATTTGCAAAAATTTCAAATGGCAATTTCTTATTTATTTTACTGTGAATTTATGTGTTTGTCTTTAAGATCATAATATTGATTCATTTATTTTATTAATTAATTGATTTGATTAGTTAAAAGTTACACTTCGCTTATTGAATATAAACACAACAATTATATCCAGGCACTTGGTCAGAGCATTTGCATCTAAACGTCAGTGAGGCAGTTTGACAAGTAAGGCATTGTGTTTCTAGAGATTCTTTCTATATTGTGCTATAAAATGTTTCCTTAACAAAGATAAATACCAATACAAAAAACATCAAAATATGCACAGTAGAGTGTTCAAGGATTTATATACAGCCAGAGCAGAAATGGAAAAGTCTACTGGTGGTCACCAGAGAACAGGGAATTCTAGTTTGCTGAATCCAGGGTCTTTCCTGAGCTCCCAGTAAGTGCCATTGCTCACCCACGAGTCGTCTTCAGCACGTCTGATTGAATTAACAAAAGAGCGTTACGAACTTGTGACACATCCAACTGCAACACAACTGGATCTTTGTGTTCATAAGATTCACTTACTTGAAAAATTGGGGCGAGTGAGTCAAATTATTTTCTTGCAGGACTCTCCTCCTCTCTCTTTGGAGCACTTCAATTCTTTCTTTCTGTTCTTCTGCTCCAGCAATATCACCCACTTCAAGTAACCTAAAAAAAAAAGCATACAAAACAGTTTTTGGTAATGGGAAGAGTTCCCTTTAAGACAACATTTATGCACAATTCATACTTGATTAGAGACTCAAAATCTGCTAAGGGATAATTAAATTTAACAAATAATGTAAAATGTATCATCTTTTGAAAGTGTAAGTGAAAGTCGTGACGTATTGTCAGGTATGGTGACCCATACTTGAAATTGGTGCTCTGCATTTATCCCATCCAAGTGCACACACACAGCAGTGAGTAGTGAACAAATGCGCACACACAGCAGTGAGTAGTGAACAAATGCACACACACAGCAGTGAGTAGTGAACAAATGCACACACACAGCAGTGAGTAGTGAACAAATGCACACACACACACACACAGCAGTGAGTAGTGAACAAATGCACACACACACACACAGCAGTGAGTAGTGAACAAATGCACACACACACACACAGCAGTGAGTAGTGAACAAATGCACACACACACACACACACACAGCAGTGAGTAGTGAACAAATGCACACACACACACACACACAGCAGTGAGTAGTGAACAAATGCACACACACACACACACAGCAGTGAGTAGTGAACAAATGCGCACACACACACACACAGCAGTGAGTAGTGAACAAATGCACACACACACACACACACAGCAGTGAGTAGTGAACAAATGCGCACACACACACAGCAGTGAGTAGTGAACAAATGCACACACACACACACACACAGCAGTGAGTAGTGAACAAATGCACACACACAGCAGTGAGTAGTGAACAAATGCGCACACACAGCAGTGAGTAGTGAACAAATGCACACACACAGCAGTGAGTAGTGAACAAATGCACACACACACAGCAGTGAGTAGTGAACAAATGCACACACACACACACACAGCAGTGAGTAGTGAACAAATGCACACACACACACACAGCAGTGAGTAGTGAACAAATGCACACACACACACACACACAGCAGTGAGTAGTGAACAAATGCACACACACACACACACACACAGCAGTGAGTAGTGAACAAATGCACACACACACACACACAGCAGTGAGTAGTGAACAAATGCGCACACACACACATACAGCAGTGAGTAGTGAACAAATGCACACACACACACACACAGCAGTGAGTAGTGAACAAATGCGCACACACACACAGCAGTGAGTAGTGAACAAATGCACACGCACACACACACACAGCAGTGAGTAGTGAACAAATGCACACACACACAGCAGTGAGTAGTGAACAAATGCACACACAGCAGTGAGTAGTGAACAAATGCACACACACAGCAGTGAGTAGTGAACAAATGCACACACACAGCAGTGAGTAGTGAACAAATGCACACACACAGCAGTGAGTAGTGAACAAATGCACACACACAGCAGTGAGTAGTGAACAAATGCACACACACAGCAGTGAGTAGTGAACAAATGCACACACACAGCAGTGAGTAGTGAACAAATGCGCACACACAGCAGTGAGTAGTGAACAAATGCGCACACACAGCAGTGAGTAGTGAACAAATGCGCACACACAGCAGTGAGTAGTGAACAAATGCACACACACAGCAGTGAGTAGTGAACAAATGCACACACACACACACAGCAGTGAGTAGTGAACAAATGCACACACACAGCAGTGAGTAGTGAACAAATGCACACACACAGCAGTGAGTAGTGAACAAATGCGCGCACACACACACACACACAGCAGTGAGTAGTGAACAAATGCACACACACACACAGCAGTGAGTAGTGAACAAATGCGCACACACAGCAGTGAGTAGTGAACAAATGCGCACACACAGCAGTGAGTAGTGAACAAATGCGCACACACAGCAGTGAGTAGTGAACAAATGCACACACACAGCAGTGAGTAGTGAACAAATGCACACACACACACACAGCAGTGAGTAGTGAACAAATGCACACACACACACACACACACAGCAGTGAGTAGTGAACAAATGCGCGCACACACACACACACACACACACACACAGCAGTGAGTAGTGAACAAATGCGCGCACACACACACAGCAGTGAGTAGTGAACAAATGCGCACACACACACACACACAGCAGTGAGTAGTGAACAAATGCGCGCACACACACACACACACAGCGAGTAGTGAACAAATGCGCACACACACACAGCAGTGAGTAGTGAACAAATGCACACGCACACACACACACAGCAGTGAGTAGTGAACAAATGCACACACACACAGCAGTGAGTAGTGAACAAATGCACACACACAGCAGTGAGTAGTGAACAAATGCACACACACAGCAGTGAGTAGTGAACAAATGCACACACACAGCAGTGAGTAGTGAACAAATGCACACACACAGCAGTGAGTAGTGAACAAATGCACACACACAGCAGTGAGTAGTGAACAAATGCACACACACAGCAGTGAGTAGTGAACAAATGCACACACACACAGCAGTGAGTAGTGAACAAATGCGCACACACAGCAGTGAGTAGTGAACAAATGCGCACACACAGCAGTGAGTAGTGAACAAATGCGCACACACAGCAGTGAGTAGTGAACAAATGCACACACACAGCAGTGAGTAGTGAACAAATGCACACACACACACACAGCAGTGAGTAGTGAACAAATGCACACACACAGCAGTGAGTAGTGAACAAATGCACACACACAGCAGTGAGTAGTGAACAAATGCGCGCACACACACACACACACAGCAGTGAGTAGTGAACAAATGCACACACACACACAGCAGTGAGTAGTGAACAAATGCGCACACACAGCAGTGAGTAGTGAACAAATGCGCACACACAGCAGTGAGTAGTGAACAAATGCACACACACAGCAGTGAGTAGTGAACAAATGCACACACACACACAGCAGTGAGTAGTGAACAAATGCACACACACACACACACACACAGCAGTGAGTAGTGAACAAATGCACACACACAGCAGTGAGTAGTGAACAAATGCACACACACACACACAGCAGTGAGTAGTGAACAAATGCACACACACACACACACACACAGCAGTGAGTAGTGAACAAATGCGCGCACACACACACACACACACACACAGCAGTGAGTAGTGAACAAATGCGCACACACACACACACACAGCAGTGAGTAGTGAACAAATGCGCGCACACACACACAGCAGTGAGTAGTGAACAAATGCGCACACACACACACACACAGCAGTGAGTAGTGAACAAATGCGCGCACACACACACACACACAGCAGTGAGTAGTGAACAAATGCGCACACACACACACACAGCAGTGAGTAGTGAACAAATGCGTACACACACACACACACAGCAGTGAGTAGTGAACAAATGCACACACACACACACAGCAGTGAGTAGTGAACAAATGCACACACACACACAGCAGTGAGTAGTGAACAAATGCACACACACACACACACACACAGTAAATACACACCCGGAGCAGTGGGCAGCTGTTGCACCTTAGGGGTCAGGTGTCTTGCTCAAGGACACTTTAGTCATGATATTGAAGGTGGAGAGAGTGCTGTTCTTTCACAATCCCCACCTTCAATTCCTGCCGGCGTGGGAATCGAACCAGCAACCTTCAAGTTACAAGCCCAACTCCCTCACCATTAGGCCACGACTACCCCGAATTTATTGGAAGTTCACCAGTCAAGTCATCATTTGAGAGTCAAACTGGACAACTACAGGGACCCATCTCAAGATCACTCATTTAACCGTTCATCTATTGCCAAAATTATGAAAAAAAAAAGGATCAGTCAGGAATAAAAAAAATATTGAAAATAAGGAATGTCAGAATCAGAATGAGAGGTGAAGGTGAAGTTTTTCAGTTGGATTGGTGTTTATTCTCTTTAACATGCAGTGTGAAGTATTTCACTCAGTTCCCAGATCTTTCAGCGAGTGAAGAATAAATTTGCACTATTGTTATTCACCTCCATGAAGTTGGCACCCCATAAAATGAATCCCCAAAACTTTTCCATTCATTTGAGCGGATTTGTGCTGGTTTGGTATTCGAGATGTTGAGCATTATTTTTTTTTTTTGGTCGTGTGACGTCATTCTCCACCCAAATACCATTTACTTTATTATGAAAATAATCATTAGTGATGCACAAGATTGCTAAAACAATTCAAAACGCACCTGCCCTGTTTTGAATTTTGACTTTCAGTCGAATAAAAGACTGAATTTTTCCAGTCATATATTTCATCATTGAAGATTTCTTAAAAATGGTGTTAAAATATCCTATTGTGCAGTTCTCGTGAAGCCTCTTGACTCATGAGCTAAATGTATCATCATATCCCGACTCTGACTGATATGTTTGACTTGAATATATCAGTCTCAGCAAATTTGTTGACTTGAAAAACGAGTTCATTTTTTCCAGGAAAGGAGTAGTTTTGAAGCACAAATTCATCGTTATTGTCTTTTATAACAAAAACCTTTCATTTAAACCCATGAAAATGCAGATCCTGTTGTGAATAATAGTGAATCACTTTTTAGCAGATTTTGACTCATGTCTCTAATTGTGGCTGTACCTTTGGTCTGGTCTAAAACGAGTGTCCGTCAGGGGCAAGAGTGGCCTTAAACCCTCCTCCAGTTCATTTAACTCAATTGCAAACTGGGTGAATCCATAGTACTGCTCATGGTCCTCCGGCATAGGATCTTTATGCATCCATAGACAGACATTCAAAGAGAAAAACAGTACCCTCTTGAGGTTATTATCCACAAATTAGTTGAAGATGGAACATAATGATTATAATTTAAATATTTGAAACAATTCAATAGTTCAACGGACTGCTCCCAAACTCACTCGCTCTCCAGATGCAGGTTGCCGAGGGAGGTTTTCCCAGGTACAAGGCCTCGTTCCATTTGCCGACCAGAGAGTGAATAACACGCCCCTCTGAATCAGTGACCACACCCTCTACCTCATTAGCATTCAGACCTCCGGATCTCGACTGAATATAAGGAATGCATAAAACAAATCATAATAAAAGAACTGGTAATGAACAAATTATTCATAAAACCTGAATTTGGTCGTGGTTGTTCCACAAGAGGAAGATGTGGTCGAGACAAACACGGATATACACACATTTTGCATGGTGTTTAAAGGCCCTACCTTAAGGAAAGTGACTTTGCAATGACTGACATCTCCCATGGTGTTTGAGTGCTTGATTGACATTTCCCCGTAATGTTCGATCCAGCGCTGACCACTCAGAATGTTATGAATGCATGAAGTGACCTTACTCCACTCATAACGATCCCCAAAACTGAGAATGAGCAAATGAGTGAAAGAAAGACGGAAAGATACTGAGACATGGAGGCGAATGAGGGCTGGAATAATGGAAGTGAATGATAAGCAGAATAATTCAGGATAAAATGAAATCACCCAGGCAACTCTAAATGAGTGACTCCCATGGGAACAATCTCCATAGATTTCCCCCAAAACTTATTCTTCCAACGGATATCTAATGGGCATATGCAGAGAATGGACACAGTTTACAGCATAAAATCATGCAAACGGCCGAAAGGCTTGACCCAAGTGTGCTTCACTTACCTTGCCAAAATGTGTAGTTTTTGGACTCGCAGTGACAAGCGGACACGGGTGGATGGTGACTGACCTTAGGGACACGTGTTAAAGAACATGTGAGCATGTACACTAGGGCTTTCCCTTGCACTGTTTTTGAGTAGCTCAATATGACATTATGCAATATTATTGCCATTTTAAAAAAAATAATGATAATAATAACTTTTTTTGTTACATAAACTGTCACGATGTAATCAACAGGCATGAAGGCATGACCTTAATTTCTGTTCTAAAAGAAATTAAGATTTTTGAGGAAAACATTCTCTGAAGATCCAAACTGCGGTTTGAATGCAGCTTCAAAGGATTCTACACGAGTGAAACAAGCGGTCATTTTCATAAAAAAAAAGAAAAAGAAAAGTATGTACTTTTTTTTTAACCACAAATGCTCATCATGCATTAGCTCTGCTATGCACCACGCATTATGTTGGACAGGTCACGCATGACGTAGGTGGGCGGAGGACTCTCATTTTCTCCTCCAACTTCAAAATTGTTTACCTTTTTTTGTAAAGGCTGTTCGACTTTGTCTTTGCACGTTTGCTTTGTAAACACTTGCTCGGTACTTCCACCTCCGTCACGCGTGACCTTTCCAACGTGATTACGTAATGCATGGTGCATCGCAGAGCTAGTGCAAGATGAGCGTTTGTGGTTAAAAGCATAAAATTGTACTAGAAAATGACGGATCGTTTCACTAGATAAGACCATTATTACTCAGCTGAGATCGTGTAGAGTCGCTTCGAAACTGCAATAGACTGTTGCCATGCCCAATAACCCATGTGCTCTCACGAAGTGAAAAACACACCGCGGAGCAAAGACGACACTGACACAGAGTTTCATATTTAAAATATTGCATTTTTCGAAGAAGTTTAAACATTAAATACCGTATATTAGCTCTTTAATGTATCGTGACAGATCGCTGTAGCTCGTTCAAGCGACTCGTGAACCGATCATCTCTTCATACTAGTTCATTTATACATCAAATAAACATGAATGGACATCAGAAGAATTGTTGGTTCAACCACGGAAAGACGATTTTTCATGCTCAAGTTCACTATACTCCCCCGACTGCTTTGTCGGGAAAAAAATAGCGAATTCGAGGTTATGATTGGTTAGATCTCCTGTCAATCAAACTGTTTGCGAAGGGTCAATTTGGACCGTCAACCTTGAAGTCCACTATATGGAGAAAAATCCAGGAATGTTTTCCTCAAAAACCTTCATTTCTGTTCGACTAAAGAGAAAGATATAAACATCTTGGACGACATGAAGGTGAGTAAATTATCAGGTTTTCTAAGACTGCTGATATTTCCCAATAGTATCCAGCATCAGCAATGCTCGCTTCTGCGCGTTCTACAGGTTCTCCGTCAGTGCAGGTCACATTGTTACGCCACTATATGGCGGAAAGGGACTGTTCATTCAACTGCTAAGGTGTTGAAATTATTTTAACTCTGAGCGCCGCTTTACAAAGCTCAATCGACCAGCAATGCTCTACAAAGCTTCAGTACAAATCACAATGGTACATACGCAGTCTTAATTTTTTTTTTTTTTTTTCATTTTTTCATCATTTAGCAGACGCTTTTATCCAAAGCGACTTACAAGGGGAGCAATTAGGGGTCAGGTGTCTTGCTCAAGGACACTTTTAGTCATGGTATTGAAGGTGGAGAGAGTGCAGTTCATTCACAATCCCCACCTTCAATTCCTGCCGGCGTAGGAATCGAACCAGCAACCTTCAGATTACAAGCCCAACTCCCTCACCACTAGGCCACGACTACCAACTTAATGAAGCAAAAAAGAGCCAGCTGGTAAAGAATAATTACATTCTTCACTGTTGTTAAGTGAGTGTAAAACAAGTATAGCCTTCTGGGGAAAAAAAAAAAAAAAAAAAAAGTGAACATTGCGGTTGGCTTGTATCGCGTTATTACAATATTACGGTTATTGTGAAAGCCCAAGTGTACACCTTTGTTTTTTGGTTGAAATAACAGAAATGTGCACGGTTACCTGTTCAGCGATGAAGCGGAAGCCCTTATCTGGCCGGAGACACTCGTATGTCTCTCCTAGTATAGGATTAAAGGGTTTTCCTCCTGCTCTAGTGAAAGAACATGCATAGGCTGACACAGCGAACGCTGCTATATATACCTTAAGAAAAAGACAGACAAGAATAGAATTAAGTTAAACATAGCTAAAAAATTATAATGAAATGATTAAATCACCATTATTTTAATTTTAGTAATTTCTTTTATCCAAGCACAAATTAAGAAAACAAATACACTGCCATTCAAATTTAAATAAGTAAGATTTTTAAATGTTTTTAAAAGAAGTCTCTTTTGCTCACCAAGGCTGCATTTGTAATATTGTGAAATATTTTTACAATTTTAAAAAACTTTTAAAATATAATTTATTCCTGTATTGTAAAGTTCAAAAGTACTCTATTAAAAGTACAGTAAAAACAGTAAGAGTGTGAAATTTAAAATGATTCTTTTCTGTTTCAATATTTTAAAATGTAATATATTTCTGTAGCAAAAGGCTGAATTTCCATTATGATTACTCAAGTCTTTAGTGTTACACGATTCTTCAGAAATCATTCTAATATGAGAAACATTTATTCTTATTATCAATGTTGATTCTTTGATTAAGAGAGTTCAAAAGAACAGCATCTATCTGAAACAGAACTCTTTTGATCTTTACTATCACTTTTGATCAATGTAATGCATCCTTGCTGAATAAAAGTATTAATTTCTTTCCAAAAAAAAAAAAAAAAAAAAAAATTTTTTTTTACTGACCCCAAACCTTCGAATGTTAGTGCATAATGTTACAAAAGCTTTCTGTTTCAAATACACACTGGTCTTTAGAACTTTCTAATCAAAGAATCCTGAAAAACATTGTAAACAACCGTTTTCAACATTGATAATAATCAGAATTGTTTCTTGAGAAGCAAATGAGTATATTAAAATGATTTCTGAAGGATCATGTGACACTGAAGACCGGAGTAATGATGCAGAAAATTAAGCCTTTTGCAACAGAAATATATTACATTTTAAAATATATTGAAACAGAAAAGAATCATTTTAAACTGTAGTAATATTATTTCACACTATTACAGCTTTTACTGTACTTTTGATTAAATAAATGCAGCTTGAGTTCTTTGAAAATTTTTTAAAAAATCTTACCAATCCCAAACTTTTGATTGGCAGTGTATTTATCATATACATAAAACACTCTATATATTACAAAAGAAATTGGTAAAATCTTAAAAAGCTTCTTAAATTCCTAATATTTCTTATAATAATTTCAAGTCATGTTAATGTTGTTCTATTAAAACAACTAAAAAGACTTTGTATTGTATCAGAAGTTGCACAAGTACATTATTCAGCAACCACAACCATAAACAATATAGTTGAGAATCAAGTTTGACTATATCACAAATATTGCAGAAGATTATTATTAAATAATCAAGAAGTACAAATTGTGATCAATTACATGATCACAATTAATCATGCAGCCCTAGTTAAATACAAAATCCACTCTTTTGTGTTCCACAAAAGAAAACAATCATACAGGTTTAGAATTTCATGAGAGTGAGAAAATGTAGATAGAATTCGAATTTGATTTGAGCTCACCATGCGCATGTGTGTGGGTCGCGTGTGTTTGCGGCGGTGTCCAGCAGGTGGCAGTACTCCACTTCCTCACATAGTCTCTGCAGAGTGTTCATGGGTTCATTGAGTTGGACGGGCATAGCCACTTTGGACAGGTCTTTACCGATGTTACTGCGCAGAATACTCCACAGATTCACGCTCTCGTTCATGCGAGCACTTGGCAAACAGCCTCGCCTCATCACTGCACTTTCGTGGCCATCACCTGAAAACAATAACACAGACACAATCCATTAACTATGAATGCGAAGAACGGTGAAGCTTCATAAAGGTGAAATTGAATGTGCGGGTTTGACAGTGCCTCACCAAAATTCTCCCTCACATTGCCGTTCTCATTCCTGCAAAACTCTACCGATGTGCTGTCGCTCACATCACTGACGTACGAATCATCATCAGACACCTGGTCACACAAAAAAATGATAATGATCATAAAGGTAATATTTTAGAGTTCTTGCACATTTTTAAAGCCAAATTTAAGGCTTTTAAATACCTTTTAAGGGTGGGTGTGCACAATATGGGCTGAGATTTTGTTAATAACAATAATTAGGCAATATTTTGCAGAGCGAATGCATTTACATTTTCAAAAAGAATCATGTGACGTTTTGAATTCAATATTTAAATGTGAAATTATTTTTCTTTTTCATTTAAAAGGTACTTTAAATGTGAAATTAAAACCGCCAGTAGGTGGCGGAAAGTCACTGTCTTAATGAGCAAGTTGAGTGAGCGGTTCATTCAACTGATTCAATCAAACAGCTGATTCTTTCAGGGAGAAGCAAGTGGCTGTTTTAATGAATAGGTTATCGAATTAATCTGAAACTGAAATGTGGATTCATTCAGTAAGGAAGCACTGCTATGTGTTGGTCAGAGAAGGAGAACGGTTCGTAGTAAGACTGCGACTGCCATTTGGGACAAGGCTTAAGCCTATGTAAATAAGATCTAACAACATCGAGTTGGACTAAACAACTGTATATTTCGATCATATTTCAGATTTCATCTCAAAATTTAATGTCAAGCCAAAAAAAAAAAACCTTTTATGTGCCTTAAAATTAGGAGAAAAAAAAAGGGGTAGTCGTGGCTCACTAGTGGTGAGGGAGTCGGGCTTGTAACCTGAAGGTTGCCGGTTCGATTCCCACGCCGGCAGGAATTGAAGGTGGGGATTGTGAATGAACAGCACTCTCTCCACCTTCAATACCATGACTAAAGTGCCCTTGAGCAAGACACCTAACCCCTAACTGCTCCCCTTGTAAGTCGCTTTGGATAAAAGCGTCTGCTAAATGATGGAAAATGAAAAAAAAAATTAGATTCAAATTTCAGGCTTTTTAATGACCCTGTGTTTAGACATTAATCTGAAATGTGAGGCACTGTGTGTGAACTGAATTGCAGTTTCTTACTGCGAAAAAACAAAAACAAAAAACACAACATCACTGACAGACGATTCTTACAAATCTGTGATTTGACCTCTTGACCTTTCTAACCTCATTCTCAGATGAGCTTCCAGACAGCAGATACTCTTTAGCATCAAAGAACTCTGACAAGGACTCTGGGATTGACCCTCGACTCTCACTGGACACTTGCTGCAGCAGAGGGCGTGACCCATCAAGGACATCCTGATTAGATGAGAAGATATAATTGGCTTGATTTGGGCCAATAATAGAGAATATAAACACTTTAAAAGAGATAACACTGATTTTTTGCTTGCATACCTTCTCACTGATACAATCTAATGTGTTCCTGACTCGGTCTCTTTCTGTGCAAAGGGAAGTGTATGCTGACCTAAGAGTGGAATGAACTAGTAGAAGAAAAAAAAAGGGAAGAGTCATGTCATTTCATCATATGGTTCTTGCAATATAAAAAAAGCTCAGCAGCTGATGATGCAAGTGAATTTTAATTAAATATTAATATATACAGTGTTGTGAAAAGGTGTTTGCCCCCTTCCTGATTTCTTATTATTTTGTATGTTTGTCACTCTCAAATGTTTCAGATCATCAAACAAATTTAAATATTAGTCAAAAATAAGTTCAATAAGAGTTCAATTCCTCTAGCCACACCCAGGATTACTGCCACACCTGTTCTCAATCAAGAAATCACTTAAATAGGACCTGCCTGACAAAGTAGACCAAAAGATCTTCAAAAGGTAGACATCATGCCGAAATCCAAAAAAATTCCGGAACAAATGAGAAAGAAAGTAACCGAGATCTATCAGTCTGGAAAAGGTTATAAAGCCATTTCTAAAGCTTTGGGACTCCAGCGAACCACATTATCCACAAATGGTGAAAACATGGAACAGTGGTGAACCTTCCCAAGAGTGGCCGGCCAACCAAAATTACCCCAAGAGCGCCGCAACGACTCATCCAAGAGGTCACAACAGACCCCACAACAACATCCAAAGAACTGCAGGCCTCACTTGCCTCAGTTAAGGTCGGTGTTCATGACTCCACCATAAGAAAGAGACTGGGCAAAAATGGCCTGCATGGCAGAGTTCCAAGATGAAAACCACTGTTGAGCAAAAAGAACATTAAGGCTCATCTCATTTTTCCCAGAAAACATCTTGATGATCCCAAGACTTTTGGGAAAATATTCTCTGTACTGACGAGACAAAAGTTGAACTTTTTGGAAGGTGTGTGTCCCATTAGATCTGGCGTAAAAGTAACACTGCATTTCAGAAAAAGAACATCATACTAACAGTAATATATGGTGTTGGTAGTGTGATGGTCTGGGGATGTTTTGCTGCTTCAGGACCTGGAAGACTTGCTGTGATAAATGGAACCATGAATTCGGCTGTCTACCAAAAAATCCTGAAGGAGAATATCTGGCCATCTGTTCGTGACCTCAAGCTGAAGCGAACTTGGGTTCTGCAGCAGGACAATGATTCAAAACACACCAGCAAGTTCACCTCTGAATGGCTGAAGAAAAACAAAATGAAGACTTTGGAGTGGCCTAGTCAAAGTCCTGACCTGAATCCTACTGAGATACTGTGGCATGACCTTAAAAAGGCAGTTCATGCTCGAACACCCTCCAATGTGGCTGAATTACAACAATTCTGCAAAGATGAGTGAGCCACAATTCGGAAACGCTTGATTGCAGTTGTTGCTGCTAAGCGTGGCCCAATCAATTATTAGGTTTAGGGGGCAGTCACTTTTCCACTCAGGGCCATGTAGGTTTGGATTTTGCTTTCCCTTAATGACAACAACCTTCATTTAAAACTGTGTTTTGTGTTTACTTGTGTTATTTTTGACTAATATTTAAATTTGTTTGATGATCCTAAACATTTAAGAGTGACAAACATGCAAAAAAAAATAAGAAATCAGGAAGGGGGCAAACACTTTTTCACACCACTGTCTCATAATTACTCATATAAATATTCCTGCAAACAAGCATGTGAACATTCATATTCACCAGTGCCAGCGATCCGACAAAACTCCTCCTGCATCCGAGAGGCTTCTGTGGGTGAATCTGGACTATCCAGACATGAGTCTGGTGAAACAGGCTCTGAATATACCAAGTTTGGATGAGATACATGCAGACGGGAAGATGAAGCGTCAGGATTCTGCTAGAAAATGACAGATGGTGAATGACAGACAGTCTGTGATGCAGTATCTGTATGTTTAAAGTAGAGTTAGATTTAGAGCTATCTTACCTGTAGTGTGCTTTTATTTTCCTTGCTATTATTCTTTGATCTCCATTTTTTGTGTCCACGTTTCTCTTTTTTGGAGCCTTCAGTCTGGACACACACACACAGACACACACATTATGTTTTGTCTAAATATATATATATATATATATGACAGGCACAAGAAACTAGCAAAGACATAAAAAAAATAATCTGTCTGAACCCAAAACTTTTCAAATAGAGTTTAGGAGGTATGGACGTCCCAAAATTAATTTAATTTAAATCACACACACCAAACATAAACACCAATTAATTGATGCATACAATAATGCAAACTACCTGCAGAAAGTTAATGGCAGGTGCTGAGAACGCTCGGTGAAGAACTTCCATATTTTTCAGAAGAAGATTTAATTCCAGCAACGATGACTCACACTCCGAAAGATCTAAAAAAAATTAAAAAAAAAGATTATAATTTAACATTTCATTTTTCTTAGTGATGGCTCATCCTCCATTTCTAAATGTTCGGTGTGTATTATGAACCGTATTTTGGCTACCTTTGCAGCACTTCTCCATGTCTTGCGAGTTTTGGCGCCAGCTGTTCTTCAACAGGGCAGAAGGCTGCTTGGAGGGAAATGAACGCTTGGAAAGAAGGAAAAAAAAAGATCAAATGTGTCATTGGTTCATATCGCTACATGCCTTTCTGTGGAAATTATAGATAAGTCCTCAAAAGTTTGGGATTTGTAAGATGTACATCACAAACCCTTCAGTCTCCAGTGCCACCATTTTCTAGAACTTGGAGTCTCCAGACGTAGAAGGTGTTGGGTTGCCAGAGACTTCGCCAAAGTAAAGAATCATGATATATGATCCCCATTTAATAAAAAGCCAAAGTGTTATGAAATACATGAAGATTTTTTTTTTTAAAGCCTTCATAGACAGATAGGTTGAGAGTGACTCTTGAGGGACCAGCACCACTTCACTGTCTGAAGAATTTTGAGAGTTCATTTTAAGCCCATCTCGTACCCTGAAAGGTCCATCTTGCTCATTGTTAGCAGCAGCTCACACCATGACTCCCTCACCACCGCTGCTGTTGTCTGACTTGAACTGTTATTGGTCCCTCAAGAGTTACTCTGTTAATGAATTTTATTTGATTTTTTTTAAATCAATCTCCATGACACTTCGGCTTGTGATTCCTATTAAGGGTGTGTTCACACTTGTAACTCATTTGGTTCTTTTGGTCTGGACCAAAAAAAGACAATAATACATTTAGTCCTGGTTTGCTTGGTGTGTACACTGTCATTTTTAACACTGAACCTAAAGATAGATTTTTTGGCTTTTATGATGTATATTTTGCAACGGAACTTGTTGAACATCCAAAACAATGCTGTGCCCTGGGCTAAATGTGCTCGCTGTACGTGTGAAGAGCTTATAAAAAACTCATGAAGAGCTTATAAAATATGTAAAGAAGTCAAAACGGCAGCATAAATAAAGATCTGCTACTACAAGACGTGGTTCTGATGCCTGTACTGAACTGTGATGGACAACATTATGACTATGACGAGAAAAAACAGGTATGCGAAAGCGGACTGAGACATCTTTTCGGGGGTCTCGGTCCACTTATTTAGTACGGATGGGAGTGTTCACACTTATTAAAATGAACAACATGAACAGAGCAATCACACCAGAGTTTATTCTGATCAAACCAAACTTGCCAAGTGTGAACACACTCAAAGTGTGGGACTGGGGGTCATGTTTCAGGATTTCTTGCCTTAGCAAAGTCTCTGAGAACCTGACACCTTGTACGTCTGGAGACACCAGGTAGTTTGCAGTTCTGGAAAATGGAGACTAAGAATTAAATGGTTAGTTCACCCCAAAATGAAATTTCTGTCATTAAATACCCACCCTCATATCGCCACAAACCCGTAAGACCTTCGATAATCTTCGGAACACAAATTAAGATTTTTTTGTTGAAATCCGAGGGTTTCTGAACTACACATAGGCAGCGACGTCATTGCACCTTTTGAGGTCCAGAAAGGCGTTAAAGACACCGTTAAAATAGTCCGTATGATTACAGTCGTTCAACCTTAATGGTATGAAGCGACGAGAATACTTTTTGTGAGCAAAAACAAAAGGGATGACAAGAGGGTGAGTAATTAATGACAGAAATTTCATTTTGGGTGAACTAACCCTTTAAGTGTGAAACTTTTTTTTTTTTTTAATTAGTGATCGCATTACTAACATTACACTGATGTTGTAAGAAAATTCCAGCTTTATTCTTCAAATTCAAACTATTTTTCTACTGTACATCCGGATGTTTTGATTCCTGATTTAACAAATCTTACTTCTAAAGCCATTACTTTCATTTCTTAAGCAATCAATAACTCTGAGTTTCAAACAAAATTTCTCTATCAGTGGATGTTGTTATCATTGTGACTTTTCTTTAGTTTCTTATCCTATTGATGGAACTGACTTCATGCTACACTTCCATTGATTACTGCGTAAGGAGGGTAAATACTCTTTTGCTGGAGGCGGGGTCAGATTGCAGGTGTCGCTCGGGAGGCTCCATGGCGATCTCGTTCTGACGGAACATTCGATGATGACGTAGTTGCGTCACCCACTTTTCAAACAGACCGCGAGTCTTTGCCTGTGAACGTAAAGGCAAATACAGCTAATGAGCATGTGCATTCTCAAATTGAGAATAAAATTCTTTGCCCAGCATATGTAGGTGTGTGTTGTTTGTGTGTGTGCCAACACCTTGAGGTGATAGATACTGTCCTCTGTGTCCAAGTCGATGCACATTGACTTCTTCTTCATGGCCATGACAGAGAGACCAACATCAATGCGACCTCGTAACCGCCCCTTCTTTAGCTGAGGAATCAATCACATAGTAAGGGATGAAAAAGCATCTCGGACAGGTTTTAAGCAGTCTTGAGCCTTGAAGAAAGTGTGTGAAATATGTGGATGAGACTGTATTAACACTCACATCAGTCCCAGTCTTGGCATACGTAAGGATGCCCCTTTCAAGCAGGAAATATCTCTGTAAAAAACAAAACAAAAACACCTTTTTAGCATGCTTAGGTTTGAGATGCATTTCAATGTAATTATATTCAACGACAAAATCACGTCATGACCTTATGCCAGCCTTTCATTGGCCATTTCCTCTTTTTTAAGAGCAAACCTTCCTGCTTTTCAGGATTCTGAATATTTTCTGTCATTCCCCGCAAGTCTTCAACCACCTCCCAGCTGCCCTAAAGAACAAGAAAACGAGATAGAAAGAACGAGGTGCACATTTTAAAAAGCTGTGGGAGAAAGAACAACATGATCTTTTCCCCCTCCTAAGTAGATTGCTGCTGTAGATGTTGATTTTAAGCATACAGAGGCAAATCAAGGCAATACCAGCAACCTCAAAAGATCATCATATGTATTATTTGCACACTAGATGTTCTAGAAATCATCAGTTAAGGTCTCAATGAGAATCTGAAGCCATTTGTCTTGCCTGTTTGTTGTCGTCTGATGAGGAGTTACTCTCTTTTCGTTGTGTAAATGGTGTCATGCTTGGTGTGGTGGGTGATGGTCTGGGAGACAGTGGTGCAATTTGCTCTTCTGAACTCATCTTGCTTACTTACTGTGGACAAAAAAACAGTCAACACTCAACTCAAAATTACAGTCCCCAAAGTACATCATGTGGACAGCAGAGGGCGACAGAGTCACAGACAAGAACAAGTGAGTGAGACAAACAAGGGAATGACAATTTAAGGAGAAACAGTGAAATCTGTGAAGATATAAAACAAAGTAATAGTCATATTGCCATAGGTGGAATTTCCAACTATATTATAACTAAACTAAGTTATGGCAAGTAATAAAAAAAACAAACATCAATTATTTTAGTTTATGTACCTAACATTAATCTAATAGTGGGTAGGAAAAACATACAATCAACATACTTCACTTTTTTGTTTTAAATACACAGAAATAAGTAGAGACAATTTAATGTAATAATAAATGTTCAAGATGTCAAATGTCTCTAATAAAGAAAAACTAAGAGATCACAGCAGTGACACCACAAAGGCATAAAAACTAAACAAATAAAAAAAATGACAAAAATACAATGCACAGATTTTTTACAAATAAATGTAACTTGTCATCGATATATTTTTTTACATTTTAATTTAATATTTTAATTATTTTGATTTCAAAATGGTAAAAGCCAACTATTTAATGTCACAAACAACATGTAAATGTAAATGGCTCAATGAAAATGAAATGTATAGCTGCCTTTATATTTCAGGCCAAAAATCCATGGCCTAAAGAAACAAAGATCATTTAATCATTTATCGGGTTATTTATTTGATCTCTCCGGAGTCAAGTGTGTGTGCGTTTGCATGTACGTGTGTACAGGAACACACTGTTCTTGTGCCCCTATCCTTTCTTCTTTCAGTGGACCATGCAATATGTACAAACTCTCTCTCTCTCTCTCTCTCTCTCTCTCTCACACACACACACACACAAGGAGCAAGACCAGCTGTTGTTTCTCTCTCTTTTTCTCAATTTTAACTCTTTAAATGGTCATGAAACAGATATGCATGCTTTGGGTATAATACAAAACTACTACAGTTCTCGTCTACATCACCAGTGTCATAATTTTTCATGATACCATGTGACCTTTTGAAAATGAGTTGAAAGCATTCTGAAACATGGGAGTGTTTGTTTGCATGGTGGGAAAATACGAGGTGTTGCATGGTTTAACCCACAACAGAGCAAGAGGCTTTCAATCAATAACCAAAACTTTTCAAATCTCGTGAGGAACATTTTTATGGAAGATTTTCCAGATTTATGGAGCAGTCAGGTAATATAACAAATCAGACAGATACAGTACACCAGTGTGACAGCAAAAGTCTTAAAGGTTCTTAAAGGATTAGTTCACTCACCCTCAAGGCATCCTAGATGCCTAGGCTAGGTGTATATGACTTTCTTCTTTCAGACGAATACAATCAGAGTTATATTAATAATCACCCTGAAGGTCCCAAGCTTTACAATGGCAGTGCACGGAAACCACCAGTTTGAAGCTAAAAACAAGTGCATCCACCCATCATAAACATACTCCACAGCCCACACAGCTCCAGGGGGGATAATAAAGACCTTCTGAAGTGAAGCAATGCGTTTGTGTAAGAAATAGATCCATATTTAACACGTTACAAAGTAAAATAACTAGCTTCTGCCTTCTTTCGAAGAAAGTAACGTCTCTCGCTACCGTCCTACACCTTCCACATTCAACTTACGAAAAAAGCTTAACTGATGCGACGTCAGTATTTGAAAGAAGAAAGTCATGTACACCTCCGATGGTTTCAGAGGGTGATAAATCCTGGGGTAATTTTCATTTTAAAGTGAACTAATCATTTAAAAATATAAAAGCTTATTTCACATACGGTTTTGATGCTCATACACATATTTTTAAATGTAAAGTACAAATGAAAAGGACTCAGCATTTATAAGTAGTTAATTAAGTTACAGATACAAAATGAGCCGTCTTGTGCATTTGTGCAATGTGTGAGATAACAAAACAATGTATGATATATCTCTGCATTTTCCATGCAAGTGTGAATTGAAGAAAGAGGTTTTGATACCAATACTTCCATTAGAGCACAATAAACCTGACTAGACCACATTTTTGGAGGGGGGGAGGGGGGAGGGATTTCATGACAATTTAATTTGGCAATACAATCCAAAACTATAGAACTAACAGTCTAAGAAAATATCTTACTTTTAATTTGAGAGACTAAGTCAAGGGTTTTTATAAACAGTCTGTCCCACTTACATATACACACTTATCAAACACAAACAAGACGACCCAAGCAAACACAACTGAAACCACAAACTAAAAATGACTTCATATATGTCCAATGTTAACATACACGGTTAAATCTTTAGGTTAAAACATTAAAGAGTATGTCGATAGGAGAAATAGACAGAGAGCGAGAGAGCGACACCACAGACTACTAACCCTCAGGTCATTTGAGTCACCTGGGCAAATTTATGGTAAATAGACAACCGCACACACACACACATAAATTGTTCTTGCCGTGGGATAAATGTTTTTTTTCCACACAAACACAGAGTAATTTTATTTAATGCTATTTAAAGCATTAAAGGGGGTCACTTGCTTGCATCGTTTTTAAATTTATGCTTGTTTGAGAATCTGGGTGTAAATACCAATGATTCTCGTCAGTGTTTCCAAACTCCGAGTCGGATTTTTGTTTAGTTCGCAGACCCAGACTTGTCTCAAGCTAGACTGTGGTATGTGGGCAAGAATGTGTGTGCTTTCAAATGTATGTTGGTGTTTAGGGAAAAATGATTTCCTGTGGTTTTGCATCCACATGTTTGTACATACTACAAACATTTCAGCAGGAACTACCCTGCATACTAGGCTATAAATATATGGCTATTTACATTTCAGCTAATCAGGCATAAGGTGTTGCTAAAACAAATTTATGCTGTATACGAGTTGCTAATCTCATAAAAATCAACATGTTTGAAAGGAAACTCTCCTAAAATAGGTGAAGCTCCCCTATCCCTTAACAGGAAGATATGCAAATACAGAAAGACAGGGCTTTCCTTTCCTATTATAATGCTGACAAATAATTTAAAAGACAGTCACAGCCATAAGCCAGCTATAGCCATGATGCAAACTATATAAATGTATTTAACTATTTTTAATAATTGGCTTCTTTTATTGTTATTAACATCAATCAATGTAATTAGAATTTGTACAATGGTGTCTTTTTTCATACTTCTTGTTATCGCTTTTTTTAGTAAAGCATTAAAACATTCAAGGCTGTGTGGCACAGTGTATATTCGCTGATGCTCCAGAAGGAAACATGATGTATTAAGAACCAGGAGACATGCAAGTATCTTCTGTAGCTTGTAGTGCAGTACTAAATTAAAAAAAATATGAGATAAGAAAAATGTACACATCTTCATCCTGTTCAAAAGTTTACACCCCCTGGCTCTTAATATATTGTGTTTCCTTATGGAGCATCAGTGAATATTTGAACCTTTTGTAATACTTGCGTATAAGTTCCTCAGTTGTCCTCAGTGTGAAAAGATAATAATATATATGTTTTTTCTTTAAAAAAAAGTCTCTTATGCTCACCAAGACTGCATTTATTTGATCGAAATACAGTAAAACTGCAATATTATGAATTATTATTGCAACTCAAAATAATATATTTTAATATGCAATTTATTCGTGTGATGGCAAAGCTGAACTTTCAACAGCCATTATCACACAATCCTTCAGAAATCATTCTAATTCCATTGCATATGGGAGTTAAGTGTTCCTATATGGCTCTTGGGTTTGGAAAGAGAGGGGGTGTGTTCTTTGGTTAAGCTTATTTGCATTTAAATTTTGCTGTTCATACGCCATTCTTTTTAGGTAATAATAAAGAGGGGTGCATAAAAAGAAATTCTTATATCCTGATTTGGTGCTCTTATCATTATTATCATCAATGTTGTAAATATTTGTCCTGCTTAATATTTTTGTGGAAACGGTGATTAATTGTTTTCAGGATTCTATGATGAATAGGACGTTTAAAAGAGCAGAATTTATTTGATCACTTTTGATCATAATGCATCTTTCCTGAATAAAAGTATTCATTTCTTACTGGCCCCAAACTTATTTAAATCAGATTTATGAGCTATAACTTTCCATTTTAAGGCCCTGATATACTCACGGCAAAGTTCTTTTGGTTCTTCACTTTGGGGTAAAAAAAAAAGAAAAAGTTTGAAATACGTAAGCAGCGATATACTGTTAGGGAACATCCTGACGTCCCTGATCCCTGACATTGAGCACAGGTTGCCTTGTCTCATGAGGGTGAGTAACATATATTGTAAACATAGAGAACGCCAACACAGTATGATCGGAGTTAGTTGTAATGCCAAACAAAACAAAAACCAACGGAAACTGACATTGCCTATTCTGACTTTTATGGTATGTGAAAACACAAAGACGCACATCTGAGGACTGGCCCTGTATATTACATGTCAATCATTAACACCACATAACATTGTCATTACAGTAAATGGGCTATAGGGTGAGGGCTGTGGGAACAAGGGCACATCGAAGATACAGTTATGACAAATACAAACTCATCTGATGATAGATCAAAAGGAGTAAAGGTTATTTGACTTAAATGAATAATGAGCAGTTGATTATTTGGGTTTTCCCAAAGAAAAGCGCAGTTAAAAAAGCAAGTCGGCAATGTCACAAGCGGAAAACCAACATAAACCTTGGCTTGAGGCGTTTTGAAAGATGCTTCAGTCACATGATTTAGTAAGCATGATCTCACAGGGGCAATGAAAGCTTACCAAACGAAGTACATTTGTTAGATAGCGGCCTACACAACCTCATGTATCATATTGTGTCACGGTCAACAATAAAGACTCAATTTCACTCCCTTTACTTCCTCAAATGCCACTTGACATAGCGGTGAAGTCTAAAAGATGTTTTATTAAAGGTTTTGTGTGCGGCTCGAAGATATAAAGCAGTTTGTTTTATCAAAAGATGCAAGAGAACGTTTGGGAAAAACTTAGTAAAATTACTCATATGCCAAGCAAGTCATTTCAAACCCATTTCTAAACCACAGTGATTGTGACGAAAATATGACAGGGAACCATGTTTGATGATGTTCCTCCTTGTGTAAAAAAAATAAATAAAAAAACTACATCAAATGAGGTGTCAAATGATAACGCAACAGCAACACAATACCTCCATTTATGGCGCAACATTAAGGTGGAATTCAATTTTAGGCAGAATGACAAGAACAACCTCAGTAACACTTTCATTTTTGAGTGAACTGTCTCTTTAAATCAATACAATCACTCTAAAACCACGTTAAGTGGAGTTTAGTTACATTAAAGTCCCACACTACATTAAAGCCACCTTGATATGATGTTTTTGTTGTTGTTCCCAGTTCTCTAACGATAAATAAACTAGAACAACTAAAAGCTACATGTAATGAGCACCATGTAATAAAACGCAATTTGCATTCGTGGCTTCAGCTTCTAAGCAATGCGGGTCCCTTTTTGTTGCCACAGCAACGCGATGCGCCGAAGACTCTGACCAAACCGATCAATCACAATGGCCATACAAATGAAAGTGAATTCTGTCCGAGGCCTTCAAACACAAACTGAGAAGCTTGAGGTGTCGAACAGTGAGAGAAGGAAAATGTAGTAAAAGGAAGAATTGTGTAAACTTAGGCCCATCGATGAGTCAGACAGGATGTTTAGGGGGTTTGCCGAGAGACAGTCAAACAAACATTGATTGGTAACGTTAAGCGAGGCAGTGACATGAACAAAACACACATTCATTTTGGATGTACATTCACGAAAGAGATTTTTCTCACACGGTAAAAGTGGCTATGAATCAATACTTTTCTTACAACAAGCTAGGACTCGTTTTATCATTTAACTAAACATACGAATGTCTCGCCGTGTAAAATGAACACAAACTCGGTGCCTACCACAGTTGCCCGGTTCAGAGTGACAGCGTGGCGCGGCGGCTCTGTCGTCGTGTCACCGACTGTCCACTTATAAAAACGCCTTATCAGCACATTTATACTTTGGACCAAGTGACTGCCACCGGGTTCACCATCCCTGTTCTTCTACCTGCCGAAGTCAGCTCTTAGGTAACTTCGCTTCTGAGAAGATTATCGCGAGGGAAACGTCCGTGACGCACCGCTGTAATCCGAGAGTGAAGGGGAAGGTGGAGGCGACGCCAACCGCAAGTTTTAAGTTTACAGTTTCCAGCTCAGGTTTGAACCTCGAGCTGTGTTTTGAGTTCCGCGGTGAGGCGAGCAGGAGGGGGAGGGGCATGACGGTGATTGACGTTTAGGAAGCAAATGAAAACCCACCGAAGAGTGTCGTGTCGCCCTATCGAGAGACGGCATTTTAAAACGCAACAGAGACCATTGCGTAATTCAGGTACGCCCAGGTAAGCAGTCTTTCTATTCTATTTGCCTGCCTGCCTGCCTGTCTGTCTTTCGTTCTATTGCTCAGTCAAATGTACTGAACCATGAACTGTCTGTCTGCCTCTGTCTGTAAACTAACCTGGAGAATAACCACGTGATCTAGATTTTGTGAGTGCAACATAAAGAATGGAAAGGGAATCCATCTTCTTTTTACTGCATATCAGCATGGTGCTAGATTAATTTATGTTAGACAAATGTGCTCCTTTGCATGTCAGCCCAGGGTTGCCTTAACAACACTGCCCACACCCATCTAGGAGAGGGAATCCTCCCTGCAGTGGAATTCACCACAACACCCTTACGTTCATTTTATGAAGCATACTTACACTAAATAATGCTGAAGTACTTTTTTAAGTACACTTTATGAAGAACTAATATCAATGTACTAGTAGTAAACTTGTACGTGCACTATTTCAACACGGCTTGGGACTAACCTTTAGTATAAAAAAGGGGCCAATTTTTTTAGTGTATAAAAGTAAAGTTTAAGTGTACTATAAGAGTAACAGTAGTAAACTTTAAGTGCACAACTACGTTTATCATTTGTACTGCAAGTGAACTTATACTAGTAGTTTACTATTTTAATACTTTTTTTTTAAATTTATGAAAGTACACCTTGAAGTGTAGGACTCAGTAAACTACTAGTTGAGTAGTTTTATACTGCAAGTACACTTTTAAGATTCATATTATATATATATATATATGTATATATATATATATATATATATATATATATATATATATGTATATATATATATATATATATATATATATATATATATATATATATATATATATATATATATGCACACCGTGGGGAGAACAAGTATTTGATACACTGACGATTTTGCAGGTTTGCCCACTTACAAAGCTTGTAGAAGTCTGTAATTTTTATCAGAGATACTCTTCAACTGTGAGTGACGGAATCTAAAACAAAAATCCAGAAAATCATATTGTATGATATTTAAGTAATTAATTAGCATTTTATTGCATGACATAAGTATTTGATACATCAGAAAAGCAGAGCTTAATATTTGGTACAGAAACATTTGTTTGCAATTACAGAGATCATACGTTTCCTGTAGTTCTTGACCAGGTTTCACACTCTGCAGCAGAGATTTTGGCCCACTCCTCCATACAGACCTTCTCCAGATCCTTCAGGTTTCGGAGCTGTCACTGGGCAATACGGAGTTTCAGCTCCCTCCAAAGATTTTCTATTGGGTTCAGGTCTGGAGACTGGCTAGGCCACTCCAGGACCTTGAGATGCTTCTTACGGAGACACTCCTTGGTTGCCCTGGCTGTGTGTTTCGGGTTGTTGTCATGCTGGAAGACCCAGCCACGACCCATCTTCAATGCTCTTACTCAGGGAACATTAATTAATACTTTATTTGTCCCTGTTAAGGGAAATTTGTATTGGGCAATACAGGTAAAGCTGCACAACAGAAAACCACCAACAATAACAATCACACAATCATGTCCTTTGAATTTGAATTCAACAGCCTTGTAGCCAGAGGAACAGAAGAATTCCTATAGCGGTTGTATCTAAACCTTGCAGTGCAGAACCATCGACCAGATGGGAGTAATTCAAATTGATAAAGTACATGAGATGGGTCCAGAGTCATTTTCCAAGCCTGTTTGAGAGCAATTTTGTTAAAAATGGAAGGAGGTTGTTGGCCAAGATCTTGTGATACATGGCCCCATCCATCCTCCCCTCAATGCGGTGCAGTCGTCCTGACCCCTTTGCAGAAAAGCATCCCCAAAGAATGATGTTTCCACCTCCATGCTTCACGGTTGGGATGGTGCTCTTGGGGTTGTACTCATCCTTCTTCTTCCTCCAAACACAGCGAGTGGAGTTTAGACCAAACAGCTCTATTTTTGTCTCATCAGACCACATGACCTTCTCTCATTCCTCCTCTGGATCATCCAGATGGTCACTGGCAAACTTGAGAAGGGCCTGGACATGCGCTGACTTGAGCAGGGGGACCTTGCGTGTGCTGCAGGATTTTAGTCCATGACGGCGTAGTTTGTTACTAATGGTTTTCTTTGAGACTGTGGTTCCAGCTCTCTTCAGGTCATTGACCAGGTCCTGCTGTGTAGTTCTGGGCTGATCTGTCACCTTCCTCATGATCATTGATGCTCCACGAGGTGAGATATTGCATGGTGCCCCAGACCGAGGGAGATTGACCGTCATCTTGAACTTCTTCCATTTTCTAATAATTGCGCTAACAGGTGTTGCCTTCTCACCAAGCTGCCTGCCTATTGTACTGTAGCCTTGTGCAGGTCTACAATTTTATCCCTGATGTCCTTACACAGCTCTCCAGTCTTGGCCATTGTGGAGAGGTTGGAGTCTGTTTGATTGAGTGTGTGGACAGGTGTCTTTTTTACAGGTAATGAGTGGAGAACAGGAGGGCTTCTTAAAGAAAAACTAACAGGTCTGTGAGAGGCAGAATTCTTACTGGTTGGTAGGTGATCAAATACTTATGTAATGCAATAAAATGCAAATTAATCATTTAAAAATGATACAATGTGATTTTCTGGATTTTTGTTTTAGATTCCGTCACTCACAGTTGAAGAGTACCTATGATAAAAATTACAGACTTCTACACGCTTTGTAAGTGGGAAAACCTGCAAAATCGGAAGTGTATAAAATACTTGTTCCCCCACTGTAGTAAAGCAGTATTTTAAACAAAAAGCTGAGAAAATAACATTTTTGTCAAAAGACTATGTCCGGATCAGATTCAGAAAGATGATCAAAACACAGATAGAGTAGATCGAGTCCATCAACATCCCCAAAGCTTCACAGTCTTTTCCTCGTCATGTGTTCGACATTATATTAATTTATGCAAGGCAGTTTTGATTTATATGCTGTTTAATGTTTGATGATCCCATTGTTTTACATTTGCTTAAGCAATCTTCTGTCAATTGTTTCTGCTTCTTCTTCACCTGTGTTTTGATCCGGAGATTCTGTTCTAGAAGATGGATGCATAACATCGTGGTGAATACATGGACAGCCAGAAATTTCAGTCTGTAGCGGGGAACAAGTAAAGTAGATTTGAAATAAAATCCTATTTACACACCAGTGGATTAGCCTACACAAAATTTAAGGAACTCAGAATAAGGAACATATCTGTTTTCTGTATAAATCACTATTTTCAAACGATGTAAGTTTATACGACGGTATCTAAAACTATGTGAAAAAGTATTTAATAGGCTACTCAATCAAAAGATTAAATACAACTACAAGCTAAGCATACTAATAATTGTAGGGAAATTTAATTGAATAATAGTTTGCAGTTTCATCAGCAGAAGCCAGCTTCAAGTCTCACAAGGAGTTCGTAGCCGCTCAATCTCTTTGTTGTACATTCACATTTCCAAACCAATTATACTCTAACAGAGTCCACTAACTACGAGTCCATTACTAAGATTCTGATTTGTTTAGAAAACTAGACAAAACTGGTAATTTTCCACACAAGGACAGGAAGTCAGAAGCATATCTGCTTCCATCATGACGCTGACGATCGGACCCTGAACTTAGAGACAGAATGTCCCTCTAGATCAGGAAAAGGCGTCTGCAGGTCTCAGAGAGCCAGTTGTCCACCATAACCCATAAAGGAACAGTAAAGAACACTGAGCGCACAAACAAAGATACACAAGATTCACAGCTTCTTCAAGGCTGAAGCTGATCTGAGCTCTGCTCGGAACAGCAAACTTTCCCAAAACATTATGATAAGTTGTACTTTTCTCTGAGTCAGCGGTACAGACAATATGCATCATTATTTTCTAGTGTTTGAAAATGAAAATAAATGTTTTAATATAAGTTGAAGTTATTAAAATAATTAATATTAGAAAGATAAATGTTGATTAATGACTTCATGATAAATCACTCAATATATATATATATATATATATATATTATATATATATATATACACACACACACACACACAGGTGCTGGTCATATAATTAGAATATCATCAAAAAGTTGATTTATTTCACTAATTCCATTCAAAAAGTGAAACTTGTATATTATATTCATTCATTACACAGAGAGTGATATATTTCAAATGTTTATTTCTTTTAATTTTGATGATTATAACTGACAATCATAAAAATCTCAAATTCAGTATCTCAGAAAATTAGAATATTACTTAAGACTAATACAAAGAAAGGATTTTTAGGAACATGAAAAGTATGAGCATGTACAGCACTCAATACTTAGTTGGGGCTCCTTTTGCCTGAATTACTGCAGCAATGCAGTGTGGCATGGAGTCGATCAGTCTGTGGCACTGCTCAGGTGTCATGAGAGCCCAGGTTGCTCTGATAGTGGCCTTCAGCTCTTCTGCATTGTTGGGTCTGACATATCGCATCTTCCTCTTCACAATACCCCACAGATTTTCTATGGGGTTAAGGTCAGGCGAGTTTGCTGGCCAATTAAGAACAGGGATACCATGATCCTTAAAACCAGGTACTGGTTGCTTTGGCACGGTGTGCAGGTGAATCTGCATCTCCATAAAGTTGGTCAGCAGCAGGAAGCATGAAGTGCTCTAAAACTTCCTGGTATACGGCTGCGTTGACCTTGGACCTCAGAAAACACAGTGGACCAACACCAGCAGATGACATGCACCCCAAACCATCACTGACTGTGGAAACTTTACACTGGACCTCAAGCAACGTGGATTGTGTGCCTCTACTCTCTTCCTCCAGACTCTGGGACCCTGATTTCCAAAGGAAATGCAACATTTACTTTCATCAGAGAACATAACTTTGGACCACTCAGCAGCAGTCCAGTCCTTTTTGTCTTTAGCCCAGACGAGACGCTTCTGACGCTGTCTGTTGTTCAAGAGTGGCTTGACACAAGGATTGCGACAGCTGAAACCCATGTGTTGCATACGTCTGAGTGTAGTGGTTCTTGAAGCACTGACTCCAGCTGCAGTCCACTCTTTGTGAATCTCCCCCACAATGTTTGAATGGGTTTTGTTTCACAATCCTCTCTAGGGTGCGGTTATCCCTATTGCTTGTACACTTTTATCTACCACATCTTTTCCTTCCCTTTGGCACCAGGTGTCTTCAATATTGAACCTTTTCACAATTTTCTAATTTTCTGAGATACTGAATTTGGGATTTTCCTTAGTTGTCAGTTATAATCATCAAAATGAAAAGAAATAAACATTTGATATATATATCAAATATATAGATATATACAAGTTTCACTTTTTGAATGGAATTAGTGAAATAAATCAACTTTTTTATGATATTGTAATTATATGACCAGCACCTGTATATTGAAGCGGCAGTGGATTCCAGAAGCCACCTCTTCAGAAAACTTAATTGTACTTTTAAGTATAGCTCGATCAAAAGATTGAGTACATTATAAAATATACTCAGAGCTTTCTGTCAGTAAGTCAAGTATACTTGAAAAATGCAATTTTAAGAGTATCTCTGAGAAGTACATAAAGTCTATTTCTGACAAGTATAAAGAGTAGACTGAAAGTACTTTTTTATTTTTAGTTCAAAATAAGTATACTAATACTTCTTTTTATTAATACTAAGTATAGTACGTATACTAAGTATATAAGTTATTAGTATTAGTATATCAGTACATTTTCGTAGGGGCACTGAACCTGATTCAGGTATGTTTTAGAAGAGAAACACATCACATTCACACATACCAGAGTGCAGTGAAGTGTGAGTGACATGCTGACAGTGGGCAACACGTACAGCATTCAGAAAATATTTGGCACATTTTACTTGCCTAATTGTGAAAAGTGAAAGTGAAAGTCGTGACGTGTTGTCAAGTATGGTGACCCATACTCGAAATTGGTGCTCTGCATTTAACCCATCCCAAGTGCACACACACAGCAGTGAGTAGTGAACACACACATACACACACAGTGAACACACACCCGGAGCAGTGGGCAGCTATTGCGACAGCGCCCGGGGAGCAATTGGGGGTTAGGTGCCTTGCTCAAGGGCACTTTAGTCGTGGTATTGAAGGTGGAGAGAGTGCTGTTCATTCACAATCCCCACCTTCAATTCCTGCCGGCGTGGGAATCGAACCCGCAACCTTCTGATTACAAGCCCAACTCCCTCACCACTAGGCATTGTCTATACTAATGATTGTAGAAATTTAGACAATTTCATTTGAAATTGAAATAGACTTAATAAGACATTTGGTAACTGGGAAAAGATAGATTAAAAGATCAATATATGCATTCAGCATTCATTCTCTGATTTATGTTTTTATTACGTGGCTGACACATGAAAACAACAGAATACACACGGTAAAGTAAGTGTTCTATTGTTGATATTGACTTTACCTTAGTGTAAATGACTGCTACATGTTAAACAGTAAGATTTAATTATGGTTAAACTGACTGTAGATTATGAGAATAAACATCTTCCTTCTCTCTGCCCCATTCTACCAATCAGGCACCAGTTTTTGACTCTATAAAGGTCTAAAGTACAAGTTACATTTTGCAAACGTAATACTAGACAGATATAATGCAACAGCAACATAGTGAATGTAGGCTACTTTACATAGGCAAATATGTGGAATTTTATAAGATGGCAGAAAACATTGAAAACTCAGGTTGTAAACTTTGAGTTTTATAAATGTACAAAGCTTTCAATGAAAAGTCCAAAAATGAGAGGATGACAGTTCTCATACAGCAGTGCTGGGTAGATTACTTGCAAATTCCATTACTGATTTCAAATTACATGACAAAAATAACAATCTATTTAATGTTACATTTTAGGTAATGCAATCTGATTACTTTTTAACTCATTTACAAAATACAAAGAGGAAGAAAATATATACCATTCTTTGGAATTACGTTACATCCGTTCCCAAACTGGTGTTCATGAAGGGTTTGTAAAGTTTAATGAAAAGCTAATAACTAAATAAATCATAAAAACTTAAAATTAAATCATTTTAAAATAAAAAAAAATTATAATAATAATGTGTTTTAAAGAAGAAACGTTTCAAAATGATAATTCATATAATTAGTACATCAGATTTGATATAAATGATGCAATGTTGAGAAACCACTTCTTAAAAGTGAAATGATTTCTGATCAAATCCTTTGTGGCCTCCACCTGGCTGCCTGGTGTGTGTGCACTTTCACAAAACTAGAAGACTTTCTGAATACATATAAATGATATGCTTTTAGGAAAATTAAAAAACATGAAAAAGAAGAATTAGTGAGAAGCAATGAATTATGAACGATTTACTACCATTGTGAGTATGACATGTAGACTAATTATGTAATCAATAAAATAGTAACTTGTCTGATTACGATATTTTAAAACGTAATATAACAAGTACTTCATTTTGGAATCTCAAGATGTAATCCAGATTACATGTAATCAGTTACTACCCACAGGTGACTAGTTAAACACAGGGCAGGTGTATGGCAAGCCATTTTGACTTTTATTCATTCTCAGATATGAATTCTTGATATCAACAAATCAATTTTCACTAGTTAAAATGCTAATTCTTGATATCAGGAATTACATTTCCACTAGTAACAGTGGTAATTCCTGATATCAACAATTAAATTCTTGATATCAATAATTAAATTCTAGATATCAAGAATTACATTTCCACTAGTAAAAACTATCATTCTTGATATCTGTAATTGTATTTTCAATAGTGAAATCTTGCCATAGGCTGCCATTAAAAGTCAATTGTTGATATCAAGAATTGATTTCTTACTAGTTGAAATTCCAATTTCGCATATCAGAAATACAATTCTTACTATTAAAAATCATCATTTTTGATATCAATAATTACATTGTTACTTGTAAAAATGCAAATGTCTGATATCAAGAATTCAATTGTCACTAGTTGAAATGTCTATTCATGATATCAACAATTGAACTGCTACTAGTAAAAATATTCATTTCTGATATCTGAAAATGAATTCCTGACATCAATATAATTTCTGATATCTAAAACGGCTTTCTTACTAGTAACAATCACATTCATGATATCAGAAATTAACATTTTTACTAGTACCAATTCAATTGTTGATATCAAGAATAGACATTTGTACCATTAACAACGTAATTGTTGATATCAGAAATTTGCATTTTTACTAGTAAGAATTTTATTCCTGAAATGTGAAACTGGAATTTCAACTAGTAAGAAATTAATTCTTGATATCAACAATTGAATTCGAATGGCAGCCTATGGCGAGATTGCACTAGTAAAAATACAATTCCTGATATCAAGAATTATAGTTTATACTAGTGGAAATTGAATTGTTGATATCAAGAATTAACATTTTAACTAGTGAAAATGTAATTGTTGATATCACAAGTTTATATCCTGAAACTGAATAAAAGTCAAAGCGGCTTGCCATAGCAGGTGTCATACTTGAACTACTAAAGAAATAGTGAACTCTGGTGGTGGATTGGAAAATTGTTAGGTCCAATAGTTAATCAGTAATATTGCATTATTAAAATTAATTTAGGTGAATTATTTGTTATTAATAAAATATCTGACCCCGGACCACAAAACTAGTCATAAGGTTCTTTTTTTTTAATTGAATTTTATACATCATGCGGAATAAATAAGCTGTCCATTGATGTGTGGTTTGTTAGGATAGGACAATATTTGGTTGAAATACAACTATTTGAAAATCTTGAATCTGGGGGTGCAAAAAAAATCAAAATAAAAAGTTAAAGTTGTCCAAATGAAGTCGTTAGCAATGCATATCCACTCACAAAAATACATTTTTGATATATTTACGGTAGGAAATTTACAAAATACCTTCACGGAACATGATCTTTGCTTAATATCCTAATGATTTTTGACATAAAAAAAAAAATTGATAATTTTGACCCATACGATGTATTGTTGGCTATTGCTACAAATATACCACTGCGACTCATGACTGTTTTTGTTGTCCAGGTTCACATGTTAATAGTGTATTTTAGCAAGATGGGTTACAGAAAGTATGCTTTAAGTGGATGTTGCGAATTTCTTTAAATATGTTATCAAATCAACTCTTTCCTCCTTCTTACAGATCCCAGGAAAAATCATCATGGTCCCTGGAATGTACCTCTTAGGATTCTTTAAGTACTCCATAAGTGTGTCTTCGTCCCAAACAATACCTAAATAAACCAAAAAATGCTAAAATAACTTTTCTTGTTTTCATTTAACTTGATTTAATTAGTGTGAACGTGATTAATTAATAGACAGTAGGCCAGTGTGGTCACAAATATATCCAAGTTTAAACTGGAAGTATTATGTTTAGAGTATTCATATGCATCATGCTTGTCAAGAGCAGTGGTAGAAAAGGCTTGACATAAATTGAAAGAATTTAAAGACTGTTCACCTGCAGGAAAATAGCTTGCACTTTCTCAGTCGCATTGTTTCCTTGATATTTTTTTTTTTTTTTTTTTTTTTTGCCCACACTCACCTTTCTCCATGTTGTCCTCTGTGTAGAAGTAGCCAGGTGCTTTGCCACTGAAGCGACCAAAGAAGCCATGTAGGTTTGGGCCAACTTTGTGTTTGCCACCAGCCTCAACAGTGTGACACTGAGAGCATTTCTGAACGAAGATCTTCTTTCCTTTTGCAATGTCTTCCCCTTCCATTTTAATGTCATAAAGGCTCACAATGATGAATGACTGAACTCTCTGCACTCACCTCTTCTGCGCTATGAATACTTCTATAAAGAATTATCAAACGCGTTATCGAGAAGCCATATCTTCAAGTGTCACCAAGAAAAGTGTAACTCCTGTGTTGCATGCCATGGATAGTTGGGTTGTAACCTTACACCACTTTTCAGTTCTCATTGTTCAGTAGTGAGGGTTTCATTTGAGTAGTTTTTAGTAGGCCTACGGTTTTTTTGTGTGTGTGTTTTTTTTTTTTCCAAATCAGTCGTGAGGGAGTTGGGCTTCTAACTTGAAGGTTGCTGGTTCGATTCCCAGGAATTGAAGGTGGGGATTGTGAATGAACAGCACTCTCTCCACCTTCCATACCATGAGCAAGGCACCTAACCCCTAATTGCTCCCCTTGTAAGTCGCTTTGGATAAAAGGATCTGCTAAATGAATAAATGTAAATCTGATCAAGGTGGATCTGAATATCCTATTTCATAACATTTTGATGGACTTTTGGTGCATGTATACAATCACATTTAGTACCTGAACATATTAGCCAATGTTTTCTTATACCAAAGGACATGTATTTGTTTGTCATCTGTTTGTTGTGAGGAAAAAGATTTTTTTTTTTTTTTAAATGCTCTTTTTCTATTTAGCTTATTTATTTTGTATCAGTGTTGAAATTCACTGATGCAGTTGGAAGCTTTTTGGAAATGACGTGTTTCGTTCATTCAGATTGTTTGAACTATGCAAGCTAACAGCCGTATGTATGCTGTAAAGTTTCCTATTAATTCTCTAAGCATCACCTCATGAGGTTTTGTGAAACTGGTGATGGATATCTATGTCACCGGTCACAGAATCCTGGAGGTAAAAAAAAAAAAACGAGAGCAAGGAGTGATTTTGAACACCAGCTCTCTGTCATGTAATTTGTTCCCTTCAGGTTGAAATCACAATCCAGCGGGAAGGTTGGTTAAAAACTTAATTTAGATCTTAAAGCTATAGTCAGAAAGGGATGGTATATCTTCTCCATTTTGTGCCCCTATAGAGGAAAGGTGTTTTATATCATTATTCCTCGTTAGAGGTGTGTGTTTGGCAAATACAATGTTGCACCGTTCCTAGGCAACCTAGGCCATCCTGTTGAGGATCAATATGAAATATTAATTAATAAGTATTTTAATAACACCTCAGTCTTCTTAAACTTTGAGTGCATTTGCAGGTGAAAGCAGAGTATCTTTTTAATGCAGAAACAAATGGAACATTGATGCATGTATGGGTGTTGAATTGTTTCAATATGTTCGAAAATTATGTGTTTTTAATTTTTATAATTATATGAATAAAGCAGTCTCACAACTAGTGTTACTCATAATTTGCTTTACTCGAACAATTTACAAGCAGGCAAGTACAGATGCAAATACATAAAAAGAATAGGAAATTCATAAAACTGGCAAACAAAACATCTCTCATAACCCGCTGTTGTTTTTATGGGCTTCATTTATCTAAAGCTGTGTAATCTGTGTTCTTTACAGTTTCTTCTGAGTCTTCTAGTGTTTCAAACATGTAGTCCTGGAGCTGAGTCCTGCGAGAGAAATCAAATAAAGCAATTTGTGTTATGCCCATATCAACTTAAGTTCATGTTGTTACAGTTATTTAGATAGAGAGAGAGAGAGAGAGAGAGAGAGAGAGAGAGAGATAGACAGTTAGATAGAACAACATTCACTTTCCAGAAATAATAAACTACCTTTCTTTTGGAAATGGTGATTCAGGTGTGCGTGTGTACAGTGCCAACGCACGGAAAGGGTCTAAAGAGAATATGTTCCTCCTCCCAAACCTTTGCGGGAGGGTGGCTGAGGGTCCAGTCCCCGAGCGTGCACACATGGTGCAGGACCGGCCGAAACGCTGAGGGAGGTTGATGGTGGACTTGGGAGCACGGTCACCTGTGCTCGCCTGCGCATCCCTTCCGAAGCGAAGGGGGAGGTTGGCGTGCAGGTGTGCTGGTTTTGCTATTATGGGTTGAAGTCGCAGGATGGTGGGAGAGCTCACACGACCGCTGGTTGGGGCTACATTAAGAGTGAAGTCTTCTATCTCCAGACTCCGGGGAATCTCCCGAGCGTTCTTTGACAACAAAAATGTACAAGAGGAAAATTGTGAAAATCTGCAGATTCAGTTATCAATGGACAATCCGTGTATTGATGCAGTGATGGCACTGAACACACATCAGTGTTGTCAATATCAGACTAACAAGTTGGATGCATTATTTTAAAACTTTTTTTCCCCAAATTATTATGATTTTATTTGAGTTTATAAAATCTCATTTAAAATTCAAAGCAGAAGTTCAGAGGGTGCTAACAGTGGCTGGTCCTACAATGTTTTACACTGGAACAAGTGAAAATGTGCATAAGGAAATATTTCTGCCTGCCCTTTAAAAATGTTTCTTCTTGTAATCAGGTTTATTGAATTATATAAGATCTGAAGACAGATACAAATCATAATAGTCAAAATAAAAGTGATGTATTATAATGTATTACATTACAGATTACATTTCAGGGAAACTATTATGACAGTGCGTTTTCTCTATATACACAATTCGGCAAATATGGTATGTTCCAAACTAAAATTTTAAGTAAAGAAAATATAAAGCACTTACCTCTGGAAACTGCCCCCATGTAAATCTATTAGAATCACTGTCTCCTGGAAGTGGCAATCTGAGAGCAGAAACCTCACTCAGCATGAAGTTGCTCAGGATGCCGAGGGCTAAAAAGAGAGGAGTGAAGTAGGACATCTTACAATCATTCACTGATGTCAAAGCACATCACAGGGTTTTTATACATTTGGCCATGTGCATATAAACATAGACACAAAGACATTCCTTATAATGTACTCAGCATTGGATAATTAATAAGCACCAACCTTCATTCATTCATTCATTTACTAATGACCTTCTTGAGCGTTTCATAGCAACAGGTGACAGGTCTAACCGAAAAATGAGCAGAAATCCTTACGAAAGGTACCTTAGGTTTCTTAAAATGAAGATTTTATAATGAAACAATTAATTGCATGGCTGGTCTTGAAAAATTGGTGCATTACTGAAATTATTAGATGGTTAACTAACTAGATTTTCTTCCTTGTTGTGGCCTTTGGAGAAGCAAGGAAAGGTCAACCAACGAGTGTGTAAAAAATCTCCTGGGAATTCTATATGACCATTCAGTAATGTGCATTCAAATGCCCAACAAAACCTATAGGGTTCGCTCCAAATTAGCCGGTGAAGCATTGCGTATCACAACAAATCAATTCTTTGTGCGGCTCACCGAGGCTTCAATTATCACCACATTCAGATTGGAGTAAGTCAGAATGGTCTGGTGAAAGATGCATGACACATGAGCTTGACTAAGACATTGACATGCTGGAAATGCTTGGATGAGGTGTTGTAGGCCACAGAGCAGCTCTCATGAATGGTTTGGTATTTTATTCCATCAAAGAATATTTACTAATTACCATCACTGATATGCAGATGACATAAATAGCAGTGAGGGGTGATGCCATATCAATTCTGTAACCAATTAGTTATGTTAATAATCAGCATGTAGCTGAAAGATAGGCCTTATATAATCCTCCACAAATGTAAAACATATGTCTCAAACGGTAATATTGAGAAAAGTCATAATTATGAGATATAAACTGAAAATATTGAGAAAAGTCATAATTATGAGATATAAACTCACAATATTGAGAAAAGTCATAATTATGAGATATAAACTGAAAATATTGAGAAAAGTCATAATTATGAGATATAAACTCACAATATTGAGAAAAGTCATAATTATGAGATATAAACTGAAAATATTGAGAAAAGTCATAATTATGAGATATAAACTGAAAATATTGAGAAAAGTCATAATTATGAGATATAAACTGACAATATTGAGAAAAGTCATAATTGTGAGATATAAACTGACAATATTGAGAAAAGTCATAATTATGAGATATAAACTGACAATATTGAGAAAAGTCATAATTATGAGATATAAACTCACAATATTGAGAAAAGTCATAATTATGAGATATAAACTGAAAATATTGAGAAAAGTCAGAATTGTGAGATATAAACTGACAATATTGAGAAAAGTCATAATTATGAGATATAAACTGACAATATTGAGAAAAGTCATAATTATGAGATATAAACTCACAATATTGAGAAAATTCATAATTATGAGATATAAACTGACAATATTGAGAAAAGTCAGAATTATGAGATATAAACTGACAATATTGAGAAAAGTCAGAATTATGAGATATAAACTCACAATATTGAGAAAAGTCAGAATTATGAGATATAAACTGACAATATTGAGAAAAGTCAGAATTATGAGATATAAACTGACAATATTGAGAAAAGTCAGAATTATGAAATATAAACTCACAATATTGAGAAAAGTCAGAATTATGAGATATAAACTCACAATATTGAGAAAAGTCAGAATTATGAGATATAAACTGACAATATTGAGAAAAGTCATAATTATGAGATATAAACTGACAATATTGAGAAAAGTCATAATTATGAGATATAAACTGACAATATTGAGAAAAGTCATAATTATGAGATATAAACTCACAATATTGAGAAAAGTCAGAATTATGAGATATAAACTGACAATATTGAGAAAAGTCAGAATTATGAGATATAAACTGACAATATTGAGAAAAGTCATAATTATGAGATATAAACTGACAATATTGAGAAAAGTCAGAATTATGAGATATAAACCCACAATATTGAGAAAAGTCAGAATTATGAGATATAAACTGACAATATTGAGAAAAGTCATAATTATGAGATATAAACTCACAATATTGAGAAAAGTCATAATTATGAGATATAAACTGACAATATTGAGAAAAGTCAGAATTATGAGATATAAACCCACAATATTGAGAGAAAAGTCAGAATTATGAGATATAAACTGACAATATTGAGAAAAGTCAGAATTATGAGATATAAACTCACAATATTGAGAAAAGTCATAATTATGAGATATAAACTGACAATATTGAGAAAAGTCATAATTATGAGATATAAACTCACAATATTGAGAAAAGTCATAATTATGAGATATAAACTCACAATATTGAGAAAAGTCAGAATTATGAGATATAAACTGACAATATTGAGAAAAGTCATAATTATGAGATATAAACTCACAATATTGAGAAAAGTCATAATTATGAGATATAAACTGACAATATTGAGAAAAGTCATAATTATGAGATATAAACTGAAAATATTGAGACATACATACATTAATGCGGCTATAATTAGTTGCAAATGCGCATAGCATATAATTTTGTAGGAAAAGCTAAATGATGCATTATTTGATAGTTAGCATATACTGTCAAGTGAACATGTAACACTCAGATAATGCGTCGTTTAGTCTACTGTTTAGCAATATAAAGTAAAATAATTTAGATATTTTGTGACAACTTGGAACCGTAAATATCTCTATTCTACGAGGAGTTTTCTTTTGTATTTTTTTGAACAACTAGATTTTCGAATCTTGCGATATTAACCTTTTTATTGTTAGCAGTTGCTTCCCATTGCTATAGGGATATATATTGCAAACATTATCAAGTGGTTTGAATGAATTCATTTTAAACCGAACCTATCTATCAATAATTATACGCTTTCTATGATATACATTATAATTAAACAGCTTTCTGGGGAGGTCACTACATACCTCATCCAGCAGGGGGCAGTGCAACATTATAACATGAATGATGGTCAAGACGACATTTGGTAGATTACAAGCTTTCAATTAGGATAGTGTTAATATAATTAATTCTACCTAATGTTATATATATACATAAATAAGTTCAAATTAAAAGGAGAAAAAGTCTGACCACATTGAAAATTAATATTTTGACAAGCTATCGTTACTGTAAGCTTTATTCATTCATAAGTCTCAAATTACTACAAGAAATTCTGCAATGCATCCAGTGGCTTTGTTTTCACCTCATTCATCAGCTAAAAAAAAAAGTTGCCACTATTGATTTTTTTGTTATTTTGAAATAATAATAATGTGATTTATTGTTTTATTAACATTTTTGATTGTTTTATTTAGATGGTTAGAGGGAGGATGTGGGCCAAAATGTCTGTGCTTACAGTTTATTCAGACTTCAGCTAACCATTGTATTTTTCTCCATCCTGTCAGCTCCAGCCGATCAAAGATCTGAACAAACAACCACCCTATACACTTAGACAAGGGGTGTAGATCCCTTCTACAAGACCTTAGGGTCGTCCAATCAGATGTCTGCAGAGGTCAGCATGTTTCTGCCAATCAGGAATGAAGCCAAAGGCACTGATGAAGGATCAGGAAGCCTAGAAAAATGGCCCCTAATGACAGAGGAGGGGTGTGTTCGCACATGTGTGTTTTAGCATGCTGCTATTTACGCACACGCTATATGTGATTGCTTTATCTAACATTTGCATCTGTAGCTTTGAACTTCAGGCCTCTGCAATCATGCAGGAGTGCAAGGGACATCAGGAACATAAAATCCAAGTGGATGAGATGCATTAAGAGAGCCAGAGACTAGTGATAGTGTGACTCCGCTTACAGGGGGTCTTGAACTTTGATCTCTAGTCTCCTCTCTCTGCAGATTCCTAAGATGTGGTTGATGGCAGTGATGGGGTCGAGGCCTGGCATGATGGCCGGCGAAAAGTGCAGTCAGTGTGGGAGGATGACCTTTAGCCTTTCTACGAAACTGAACTATGACCCCTAAGCTTTGCCTGAAAGGGACAACATGAGCAACCCCCAATGTTAAAACTGGACATGGATATACTGTCATCGACATTAGCCTCCTATAGATACACGGCGAACAATATTTAATGCGATACAGTACACACACACACACACACACACACACGATAATATTATGATAGTCTTGATATATGGGTAATTCTTTTTTGTATGTTTCAGGGCACTTTTTTTGTATGCAGTTAATGTTTTTGAATTTGTAATGGTAGGCCTAAAAAGAATTGTTTCTGGGAAAATATGATTAATAGGTGAGGAAAAGGTGGAAGGGATAACGCGGGGCCTTTCAAGGCTGAGCTACTTGATTAAAGTGCAGTTTGTCAGACAAACACATGGCTGAGAATGAGCAACAACCCAGACACGCATGCCATACGCATGCTGCCATTTCCAGCAGACTGTATAAAAACAGTGAGACAGACTGTGAGAGACACTTGACAATGGAGACGCAAACTATCCATGAACTTGAGCTGTAGTTAAAAAGTCAGGCTGACTGATGACAAACGGTTGCGAAACACACCACATCCTAAACGATTAACATGATTAAAAACCATTTAATATATATTTTTATATTTCAAAACAAATTTAATATAGAATCTTAATTAAATTAATTGCTAAATAATATTTACTATTTATATGTAGATATGTTTTTTAATATTTGATTAATTTTAATATTGGATTGTATTTATTTAATTAAATGTATAATAATTATTATTTATTAATAAAAAAAAAAAATAAGAACCCGTTTTAGTTTTTTCAAATATTTGAATGCTGTGCCTTTAAAGGAGGTAAAGAAAAACGAACTGAATTCTGTTTCCCATTCTTTCTTCAACACACAAGTCTCAAGTCTCTAATTCTTTGATCAGTAATCTCCACTGTTGTTTTTACATTTTGTCCTTGACAGACTTTCCATCGCCGATCCTACATGCATATAGACCAGACCTTTAAATCAAACCCCATGGATCCCTGCATGTGTTTGCTTGGGCTGTGCGGTCAACTGTCTATGGCATTTTCCCACTGTGTAGTGATAACATCAAGGTGTTGAAAGGCACAATCTCAACTGTTTGCACCTGCCAAATGCTTGAATGAAAATCGCTCTGCTACTGTGTTGAAAATAATTGGGAGTGAGTGAGGAAAAGGATTTAAATAAAAAACAGCTGAGACAAAAAAAAAAACTCTAATGCCGATTGACATTTTAAAGCAGCTCAGACAAATAAAAATCAGTGAAAGAAACTTGATTAGAATTTTATGGATGAGTTGAATATTTCACCCAAAGTAACTAATACATGTATAAAAGAGACACAAACCATGAAATGTCTGGATAAATCTCGCTGCAATGTTTTTTTCTGTCATTTACGTGGTGTTCATCCAAAAGCTGTTTCTCAGTCTACGAAATACTAAATGTTATTGCCATGAACATTTAACTCCACTATAGATGATCAGACTGTCAATCATCCGGGCAATTTAGAACATCTGGAGGTGACAAAGATGAATCCTTAGCAGATAGATCTCGTAAAAGAAAGATGAATGGTCTATATGCATGCAATATCACCATTAATCATAAGCAGATTTCTTGCAGCATAAAACAAATGAGAGAAACTGTTGGCATAAAGGAATAGTGTAGTTATGAAAGAAATGTTAAATGTACAATAAAGTCTAGGGTAACTTAATTATGAACAATATCTTACAGCTTTTAATAATCTTGGTTAATGTTAATTTCTACATATGACTACTGATGCATTTTCCTCTCGTTTACATGAACATTAGTTCATGTATTAGGACGAACAAGAATGAACAATGAACAATATTTATATATAAATGGTTAAGAATGTTAAGGAATCAAACCTTGTTGTAAACTGTTGTTTTATTACAAAATTGTTTATTTGTAATAGTCTTTAACATACGTGTTAAGTAGCAAAAGTTATTTTGTGTTTCACCTCAACTTCCAATATAAAAACAGAAGCTTCTTTTCTAGTCTATTTTCTAGTCGGTTTCGAATGCATAAATGTTCTGTCTTTCAGAGTAAGTCGTCAAAATCCACTGAAATCCAAGGAGGAACACGCACATCCAAAAACATATGGTAAGAACTGTCGTCGCCGTGCCATTCATTTACACTTGTTCAAAAGAAGCAAATAAGAAGTCAGAGAGAAAAGAACATATACAGAACATTTATTTTGCTGGAGAATCACATAACAACACACTAGGGACTAAGAAGTCGTGTGAGTGTGTATGTGTGCATTAAGTGGGAAGGAGAGAAATAAGCGAGAGACAGATAGAGAGAGTGAAAGAGAGAGAAAGAGCGGGAGGGATTTGGTTGCTGACAGGTATGACTGATGATATGTTGGGTCTACAGGCTGAAACAGTAGATGGTATCAAGGAAAGCCAAGATTAAATCAGCTAGAACACACACACACACACACACACACACACACACATATTTTCCATTTACCGTATTTGACTGCTTCACTTTAGTGTTGACTGTATCTCATAACAAATCAAACAAGCAAGACACTCGCAGATTTACATTCAGGTACCAGCTGTAGGAGGGCATTCATTAATAATGTGCCATTTCTTTACCTACATGGTCATCTCACTCGCACACACACATACAATTTTCCCAACAGACTCGTTAGAATTCTCACGCTTTCTACTAATTGGTCATTTTGAACACTGATGTCATTGTGCAAAGAATGAGGTCACAATGATTGGTCTCTGAGAGAGGACAAGAGAGGCAGACAGGATGAGAGAGAGAGAGAGAAACAAAGAGAAAGACAGATGCAGAGAAAGAGGCGGGCATAAAGACAGACAAAAAGAAACAGACTTAGGACACAGAAAACACATAGGCTTATGGAACTAGCTTAGTTAAAACGTAATAATTATTGAAACGTAATTCTGGATTGTATTGATGCATGTCTCATATTGTTCATACTTAATCCATTTGTATGTTTAAGGGGTCAAAATATATATTTGTACAACCTTAGTAAATTTACTTATTTGCATATCTTAGTAATTGCAACCTGTTTTAATAAGTGATTAATAAAAGAGTAAATAAATAAGTAAAAGAATAATAATTTAATAAGTAAAAATAAAATTAAAGGATTGGTTCACTTTAAAATGAAAATTACCCCAAGCTTTACTCACCCTCAAACAATCCTAGGTGTATATGACTTTCTTCTTTCTGATGAACACAATCGGCGTTAAAATTCCTGAGGCATCCAGGCTTTATGAATGGGACCAATGGGTATGAAGCTCAAGAATGTGCATCCATCCATTATAACATACTCCACACGGCTCCAGGGGGTTGATAAAAGCCTTTTAAATTGAAGTGATGCATTTGTGTGAGAAAAATATCCATATTTAACAATTTATAAAGTAAAATAACTAGCTTCTGCCAGACTGCTCCATATTCTAGTATGGAAGGCGGTCAAGTGGAAGCTACAATTTTACTTTATAACTTGTTAAATATGGATATTTTTCTCACACAAATGCACATGGCACAAGTGAGTCACAGATGACAAATGATCGGTTCTTTTATTGAATCGTTCGATAAGATTGACAAATATCGAACTGATTTGAATAATTCAGACAAACCCTTTATTGCATGAACTAAACGGTCAGAGTTGCTACTGAAATCCTGAATCAATATACGCTTTGTTCACATTGGCATTGTTTGGGACTAACAACTCTCACAGGTTAGAGTCTTACTTTCAGGGTCTCGAGAATTTGAGCCGCACCCAGACCACAAAACGGATTGCAGCAGCTGTGGTGGAAGATAGTGACTAGATCTAAAACCTTCAGCTGACATACCTACAGCTCTGCGTTCTCCGCGAGAAACCACACATAAGTACCCAGGACTGACAACCGTACCGTATTCTGCAGAATTTGGCCAAGAGCAAAATACTCTCTATCTATATCATGTAGGCCTACCTCACTCACGTATGTATGTAAGCCTGGTTATACTCGTTTTCATGGCCATAATTCTGATTGTAATGAAGTGCAATTCATTCTATGCCAGTGTAATAGGGATACTGTAATTAGGAAATTGAAAAAGTGAACTAAAAGAACAAATATGTTTTTCCTCATATTTTGCTCTAAATTGATTATATTATACCTCTAGCCTAAATCATAAAAATTCATGAAAAAGGGTTTAAAATTCCTGCTCTGAAACATCTTTACCAGTTAGTGCATTTGATTTCACTCTTTGATATTTTTAATACTTCCTCTCAGATTTGTTCAAATCTCCATGACTGCTCGAAGTTCGTGAATATTTAATGAGGCTGTGGCTAAATGCCAAGCCAAAATATTTTTTACACCCTATCCTGCACACTATATACCCGGGGCCATATTCACAAAACATCTTAAGGCTAAAAGTGGCTCCTAATTTGCCGAATCAGGAGAAATTCTTACAAATAATGTGCATCTCAGTCCCAAATTTAGGACTAAATTTTTGCTCTAAGAGTATTTCACAAAGCATTTTAGCGCTAAAACTAGCTCCTAAATCTGTGAAATATTAGGAGTAGTCAAGAGGACCCCAAGTAACTAAAACCAAATTGACAAACAATCCTAAAATGGTTGTTGCCAGCGATCTGCCTCAGTCTGCCCAAAGACACTGTGTACCATTGTGGCAATAGAGCCTTGAGTGCTGAGCCCTTTTCTTCATAAATGCAATAAATATTTGATGATTTATAGATTTTAATCTCATAATCATCATAACATATTGGTTAATTTATGTACAAGCAAAAAATTTTGAATTATTGAAAATAAAACATTGCGGTCAAGTTGAAAATAATATCCTATCATTGACTCCGATAGCCTTGTGGGCAGCTCTGGTGACCCGAGTTCAAATTCCATCTGGTGGACCTTTCCCCAATCCTCTGGTGTCTGAGGGGAGGCTCCAAGCTCGAAATTTAGCCCAAACCCAGAGTACTTCCCCCATATCCTGACAAGTCGGGGATGCAGAAAACTGTCGAGGTGAGTTGGCTGTGTATTTATATGCCTCCTCCCGAGCTGATTAGATAGATTATTCGAACGTGCTGCTCCCGAACATTGTTTATAATATACCATTTGATGCTTGAATTCTTATATCTCTCGAGACGCAGATGTGTAGGCTGACAATTAGCTGAACATCTACTTGTTTAATAAGTAACACTTAGCCTACATTTTAAAATCTTTATTTGAATATGACAACATTTTTATTTTTAAATCTATATTTGAATATGGCAACATGATACCTCGTTCTACAATATTTCTATGATTTAATCACTGACAGAGACCCCTCCCCTATCGGCCAATACTGTGGGCATAGTTAGTCAAGTCCAGTCAAGTCAAGTCAAGTCAAGTCATCTTTATTTATATAGCGCTTTTTACAATGCAAATAGAAAATGGTGTCATTGTTCAGCTTATTCTATATATTATTGATTCATTCCGTTGCAAATATCAGTAGTTATTAGTCTAGTTAATTTAGGTGTATCAGCACTGCAGAAAACAGTGACGTAATCGTCCGGCTCAGATCCGTTCGCATACAACGGCGCCAATGCAGGCATATCAAAAACACTGCTGAATATCAAGCAAGTGTCCCCAACTTAAGCAAGCCAAAGGCAACAGCGGCAAGGAACCAAAACTCCAACAAATGGAGAAAAAAACCTCTTAGTCGGGGGGCCAGTTCTCCTCTGGCCAACAGTGAACACTTGTTCACTGTTAGTTAGTAAGTGTGTTGACATCACCCACAGCAACGAGGTCAAGCCCGCCCTTTCTCTTATCTCAAGACTTCTCTCTTTTCCTTAGTAAACGTTGGTTTCGGCAGCTTTGTGAATAGGTTTTAAGAGAAAACTCTCAATGAAGAACTTTTACTGCTATTTGAGAGAACCCTTAGTTGTAAGTTCAAATGTTGTGTGAATACGGTCCCAGTTTCATAACCAGGGCTAAAAGCAGTGACAATCCCATTTCAAGGGGCTTACACATTTGGCAGACACTTTTATCCAAAGCAGTACATATACATTTTTTCAACATTTCATGCATTTCGATTAAACCCATTGCTCGCTCCACGCTCTACCGTTTGAAACTCATGAAGTATGGGCCTTATTGGCACACACTCGCGCACTCACAAATAGTCTCTGTATTCCATTTCTGTGACTCTGTTATCCGAGCTGTTTCTTTATGCCACCTTTACGAGAAGAAACATGACATCTAAACATTTTTCCCATTTTCAGGATGTCTGTGGTTAGTCCTGAGTACCTGCAAGCCGTATACACAAAAGAGCATCCAAGTCATTCTCTCTTCTCCATCATGCCCGATTCTCTCTCTCTTCCTCTCATTTTCTCTGTCTTAGCACATGATGAAAGACAGGCTGACGCAAATGAAAGAGAGCAGGATTCGTTTTCCTCCTTTCAACAAATCTTCTGTTGGAGCTGTCAGAGTGGAAAGACTCACACTTCACTGACCACTGGTCTCTCTTTCTCTCTATTCACATCCACACACAAACACCCCAAACACACACACAATAACAAAGAAGGAGGTTTTGTCTTTACTATACACACATCTAGGTTGGTGTTTTATTTCTTGATTTTGTGATTTCAGACCTCTGTCGCTTTCGTATGCTTTACGGGTAGCCATTTACAGAAGAGGAGACTTCTGGGAAAACAGACGAACCACAACAAGGAATCGCTATTTCTCAATGTCGCTGTCACAATGACAATGTGTGTGTGACTGTGGGCAACAGGGAAAAGTGCTGTCTGCAGCCCAAAACCCCACGGTTTCATTTTAACTAGGACCAGCTGACGTGGACCAGATGCATGTGACTGCTCATTTCCTTCCCTGCTTTGAATGCAAGCATGTGTATACACCCTCATCTGAGTGAAAGTGGCAGCTCTCCCTCTGAAACATGGCAGGTATCGGCGGGAGGGTTATGAGCGAAATCAGTCGGAGTTATTGCTAATTGAGTCCACCGACGTCTTGTCTTGCATGCGGACATCGCAAAATGAAACCTTCACCTGGGAACCATCAAACCTAAAGTGAGGGGGTTGCAAACTAATGGCTTCCAGACTCTCGGTGTGAGTGAAGAGTAATTGAAATGGTCACATTAGCTCTTATTCTGTCAGGCATTTCTTTGGCAGCCCCTCTGAAGGACCCCAGTTGCTACGCAGCCCTCGTTGCCAATAAAAACTTTATTTGAGAACAGATCCCTCCTTTTCTTTTTGAAGCAAGCAAGGAAGAAAATTAAAAGTCAACTAAAGAAGAACAAGACGCAAAACAAAGCGGTATAGATATGCAATGAGCTGGAGAGCACCACGTGATCTCATGCCTCATTTTGCTGCCGCTCTCAGTCAGCGGAGCCCAAGAGCCACGGTTTGATCTTCATCATCTTCATTCATTTTTTATTTCCATATTGATGACAAAAACCGCTTGCTGTGAAATTGAACTGAGAGAATGGAGGTTCGGCACACAAACCCTCACCCCCAAATTGCGCGCGCCTGTGTGTGCGTACCTGCGCGGCCAGCGGCGAATGTTGGATGGAGATTGTGTGAGCCAGCGGGAAGCCTTCTGGGTAATTTAAACATTCTACAAGCCTAAAATGGCTTGTCAGAAAATTAAAGTGGGGGGTGTGGTGTTGGTTTGAAGTCGAGCACAAGAAAAGTGTTCTGGCTCTTTTCAACAGTTATATCCTGGGTGAGGATTTCACGCAGTTCTGTGTAATTTGGCATAATTAGGGTATTTAAGATGAGAAATTAATCCACACTGTTTTGACACTCCAGAGTAGGATTACAGAAGCAGAATATCATAAAACAAAATGTCAGGCTGAGCAATAGACCGCACGTGTGAGGTCCGGATTATTGCTGTGTGTGCATGTGACTAACTTTCCAATGATGGGTAGAAATCAGCATGGTCAGCTATTTTATGAGACATACAAGCTGTCAGCGGCTGTGTATGAATCAGTTTGTGTCTCAGTCTGTGAATCTGCATACATGTATTTTATATTTCCCCCCTGTCAAATAAATTAGGCTGCTCAAATGAGAGAAATGAGGCTTGGCATTGCCGTCATGGTAACCAGGGCCTACTGTTGTTGCCGGGGTAATGTGAAGTGCCGCCCGTGCCAATTGGATGATGTTGATAAATGCTGTGGATTCGGAATAGGAAAAGCTTGGGAAATGTTGAAATCAAAGAGATTTGGGGTTTCTCAATGTCTCCTGTGTGTTTTTGAGTTTGTGTTTGGCTTTTCTTGCTGACAGAGATTACGTCGAAATCTTTTTTTACATGGGTGAAAAAGTTGATCCATATCTCAGTTTTCATCTTAAACATCTGTTTTTCTTAGTATACACACACAGTATGTTTGTTTTTGCCTGTGTTGTGTATTTATGAGTTGTGCAAATGTAACCCAGCCCTCATAGTTTAGACTTGATCAGATATTTTCGTTGTGTATATTCCTGTACTTGATTTGGGATATGCATGCATATGTGTGTATGTGTGTGTGTGTATTCCCGTCTCTGATTGCTGTTTGTTTGATTTGCATTGCTCCTTTAATCAGTGCTGAGGCCCCTGCAGTGAGCGGAAGGAAACCCTATCAGACAAGCCTCGTCTCCAAACGAATAACAAAGCTACTCATCTGAAGTTCTGAACCTGTGGCTGTGAATGTAAGACATAAGCATTAGAATCTTATTTTGGATATTTTAACGTATATTAAAACATAAAAAAATTATATACATTAAAATTATCTTGACTAGTTATGATCTGTTGAAATATATATATATATATATAAAATGGACTGTTTTCTATTTTAATATATTTTCAAATGTCATTTAATAGTCTGATGGCAAAACTGAATTTGAATTCCCTTGAGTTGGGAATTATACGTGGTACAGCGGTAACGTTGTAAAAATAGGAGTTCTCAGAGTCAGAACATTCCCAGCTTACAAATTGTAATTACGAGCTCTAAGAAGATGTGAACGCTTTTTACAATTATTGACATCTCATAATTACGCTAATTGTCTGAATGCACCTTTTCAGCAGCCATTACTCCAGCATTCAGTGTCATGTAATCTATCTGAAAGCATTCTAATATGCTGATTTGCTGCTCAAGAAACATTTCTTATTATTATCAATGTTGAAATGTTGAAACTACAAAACATTTGGAAACTGTGATAAATTATATATATATATGTGCTGAGCCCTGATTCATTTACAATCTGGATTTCATAATCCGATTCCAAACATTACTAAAAGTACAATCCAAAAAGTTCTTGTAATTAGATTATATTGGCCTGGTTTCACAGACAGGGTTTAGATTAAGCCAGGATTAAGCCTTAGTTTAATTAGGACATTTTAAGTAGCTTTTATAAAGAAGTCTTTAAAAAACTTTGCTGTTTCGCATCTTGAGACAAAACGATGGCAGTGGCATATTTTTGCATCATATTGCATCTCAGTCTGAGACTATAGGTTTAAACCTTGTCTGTGAAACTAGGGCATTATGTCTTAAAATACTCATAATCAGACCACAGTTACTTTTTCATTGATTACATGATTAAATTTTATTCTCACAATGGCAGTAGATTATATTTCATTGATTGCCCTGCTACTTCTTCTTTTTTTATCTTTTAAATTTTCCTTTCCCTGAAAAGATCTGCTGCTTATGAACGTTCAGAAGGTCTTCCAGGTTTGTGGAATTACACACACAGACCAGCCATGAGGCGATCACTGAAAACTGAGACCCACTCAGTAATTGAGCATCAGATTTACAGAAACCGTTTAACTTTAACGAGGCCTTTCTCAACAGTGCAACATAAATGATTATTTGAAATATCACGCAGTGAGTCATTTAACCATGCATTACTGTCTTTGAAAGGCTTTTGTCTTTCAAAAACGTTAAAATGTACACATTCTCCTTATTTCACATTTACATGCAATGCAGGGATTCCCCAACTTTGTGTCAGCTGAACCTCTTTGACTCCTGAGATTTTAATAAGTTAGCTCATTCAGTTATAATAATAATAAAAATAATAATAAACCATAAAATTAAGCTCTCTGATGTTGGTTAATGGTCACATGACATGCAGGTAAACATGTTTTAAAAACTATTTTCAGCTTCAAGTGTTTTATTTTGATTGTGTTTATTATTTTTTATCAAAATTATTTTATTTTTATATAATTACTTAACTTTTTATTAAACTCAAACCCCTGCAGTCTGGGAAATCCTGTTGTAATATTTCATTCACTTCATGTTGTTAATGATAAAGAACAGAATAAATTTTCCCTCTCTTTGCATTTTTATATTAATATGGTACAAGATTGCCCTTTTCAAATCAACAATATGATGTGAGTTATATCAAAAAGTAGTCTGACTATATTACCTTGCCTACAATTTTTTTTGTCATGCAATTTGGAGTCAGTAACTACAGTTCTACCCAGCACTACACTGCATTACTTGAATAATCCAAGCTGCTCGTGATTGTTTCTGCTGCTTTATAATTGTTCCCACCTGCAAGATCAAGATCTAGAGTGAGGGCAAAAAAGGTGAATGGCTGAAATCACTCCTCTTGTCACATTAAATGCAGTTCCTCATGACTCCCACTTTCTCCTGCTGCTCTGTGATAATCAGGAAAGATTTCTGATCAGCCTCGTGCCCTCATGACCAGTGCTTCAGTGAGTGCATCAGGAGTTCAAACCGCTTGTCAGCTCACTAGCTTTCCTCAGCTTCATGTACGGTGTGTCTGTGTTCGATAAATTAATTGATGTCCATGATTCAGAGTCACATGAATGCTTTTTCCTTGGCCTTATTTTCAACATCTCACCTCATCAGCATTGAGGAGGTGGGGTTATTTGGATATGTTTTGGAACAGTAATTACCCTCAGCCTATCAAATCAGAAAAAAGTAAAAATGATTAATAAGGTTGATAATGTTTTCAATTATGAATAAGGTTTGTGTAGTGGAAAAAACTGGCTCGCTTTCAGTTCAGTTCTTAAGTACAGATTTGAATTGAATTCAATTTGTATTTATTTATTTTTTTAATTAAGCACACATAATGGGATTTTGGAAAATGAAGTGTTCTTTCACCTTGAAAGAAGGTGAAAGAAGTTTTCTGTTTCAAATAAAGACTGTTCTTTTGAACATTTTATTCCTCAAAACATCCTGAAAAAATGTATCATGGTTTCCACAAAAACACTGAGCTGAAGAGTTTTCAAAATTTATAATAATAAGAAAATTTTAAAGGACTAATGCCAAAACAGTGATCAATTATATTTGAAGAAGTATTAAAATGTAAAACATTTTAAATGGTAATATTTCACAATATTAATGTATTTTTTATTAAATAAAAGCAGACATAAAATCAAATTGACCATAAATTTTTCAATGTGTATACAGTAGAAATTAAACTATATTAATTAATAATGAAAAATAATTACTAATAATAATACACATAGTTCAAAAAAGTTTCTATAGAAATATGTGGCATTTTATCTCTGTCATAAGGCCTTTATAAATTTCTAGACTTGTTCATGTTCTCAAGTCAAATATCATTACCTAGTATCAGAGGTCTGTGTGTGTGTGTGTGTGTGTGTGTGTGTGTGTGTTTGTGCTCAGGATGTGGAGCCAGAAGACATCTGTGGTTTCTTATCAGATTATCACTCAAACACTAATTTAACATAATTAAGCTAATTAACCTTATTTCAAGTCTATTAGAGCAGTTTAGTGTGCTGAAGATTGTAGAATCATAGGTCATGTGACAAATTTGTTTGATGTTTGACACATTTCTTTATCTCTCTTTCTTTACAGTCATGTGTATTAATATTATTGTGCTCTTTATCCCCATAAAATATTGCGCTAACTTGCACAGCCGTTTTTTTTAAATGCTAAAGAAAGTCATACACAGAATGATCACTGTACCAGAGAAAATATATAGCAGGGATACACACTTACGGACACACTCTAAGCCATTCAAACACGAACGGGCATTATGTGCTACACGGTATGTGAGTTTTGGACTGACTGATGTTATTCTGTTAAACCACCGAGTTGTCTATCAACCTCTCAACCTGGCGACCGGTCAACTGTTCCGCCTTCCACTCTCACTGTTCATCTGATATTTTCATCAAAGTGACTATTATATTCTCTAGCATATCTCTGTCATCAACTGAAATTACCAGTGTTTTTCTTTGAGTAATATGCAATCAAGTCTTATTTTAATCTTTTGTGTGGGTGTTATCGTGGAGCGAGTCGTATTTATGTTTCCATGCACGTTTCTGCCAAAGTAAAGACAGTAGTACGACTTTACTTTCGATTTTTATTATTGCACGTCTAACAGAAATCCAGCCATATATATATATATATAAACAGCCATATATCCATAAAGTGTTTTGTATAAGAAATTGTCATAAACAACTAAATCATATTTTCATTTCACCCAATGCGTGACCTTGATGTGAATCCGTGACTTCAACTTTTTGTTGCCAGAGGTTTTGCATCTGTTTTAAATTAATCTGAGGTTTTCTTGTTTTTCAACATCGGTACAAGAGAATAAGTCATACAAATTGTCACGCAAGAGGTCAGTGCTTTGTTTTTTTTCATTTAAAAATAGGGCAAATGAAATAGTGGAGGGTGCCAGCCACTGATTGGCGGTTTCAATTGATGTAATGATAGCATGAAAACACTGAGCTTGCTTGTGCAAGAATAGCAGCATACCACTGATGGATGATGTTTAGCTGTGTTTCTCAGCTGCTTACCAATGACACTCTCATTTATACATTAACGTTCAAATGTTAGGAGTTGGTAAGATTTATGTTTATGTTGCTACTAAGACTGCATTTATTTGAACAGAAATGCAGTAACATTATTCAAATGTTGTTGCAATTTAAGATAACTCTTTTCTGTTTTATATATTTTTAAATGCATTATTTACATGCTACTGTACTGCTTGAAGCCAGGATTCTTTGATGACGTGAAAGTTCAAAAGATGCAATTTAATGCATAAAAAATGCAATGCAAAAAAGACTATATTACCGACCAAACAGCAGTGTATTTCGTTTTTTCCCCTCACAGTTTCTTCTTCTCTAACTGGTCGTTTTAACTCCAGGTCAAAAAAAAAAGTCTGTTTTGATAGCAAGGTAAAAGGAGGTTTGGTGTCAGGAAACAAGATTTGTAAATAAACCTGATTGCTGAAACCTCTTAGTGCTGGAAACACTAAACCGCTCATGTCATCTGCACACAAGCATCCCTCAACACTCTCACACACACACACACACACACACACACACAACTAACTAATGTCTCTTTTTATTTCAATTCAAAATCTTTCACTGGCCACACACTGACAGTCAGTGTTTGGGTTTTTATACACAATTTGCGATATGTATGACTTTTTTTTTTTTTTAAATCTCTGTCTTCTCTCAGTATGTTTTTGACTAAATCTGGTCTAAATTGCTGTAAATAGACAAGATGCAGTAATAATTTCTTCCCCATTTTGTTTAAAAATACTGTAGTACAGCGCACATTCTTTTTATTGTGATATTATCTAAATACATTTTGGACATGATTTTAACGTCTTTATGTTAAGAAAGGTAAATAAATTAAATTAAAACAAAATCCGTCCAATAATGTGCAGGTATGCAGATGAGTTTGAGATATGCTTTGAGTGAGGAAAACATGGGTAAAAGAAAGATGGATGGAACGCAAAGACATTGGAATCATCAAGTGAGCCAAAAGAGTGTGGGAGAACGAGGGATTAAACTACTTGATGAGAGGTTAGTCTTTCGGTCAGTCAGCAACCCTTAAACAGAGGAGGGATGGTGAACTCTCATTGGTGTCACTCAGTCGTCAATCTAAGTGGCAGGCAAACCACAGGGGCCCGTGTCGTCGGGCGGAACTTGTCTTTCAACCACCCAGCAGCTGCTGGGATATCACGACAAGAGCTGGAACACAGCCCAGCTGCCCCGACCCTTTCTTTCCCTCTGTCTCTTCCACACACACATTTCCTGAACAATCTAGCACAATCAAAAAATAAATATATACTAAAGACACACCCATAATCTTATGTCAACATCGACACTCATACTCACGGAAAGAGCAGAGCACTTTCTTCGTTTTTACACACACATACCCAACTAGGCACACTAAAGATAAATATGTTACTCTATAGTTTAGACTTTATTTTCATCAATTTTATACAAACGCTTACAGCTCAGCTTTTACATCAGGGTAGTTTTTTGCACTGTAAAAGAAAAAAACACGATTGTGCGAACAACATAAACTCATGTTTGCAAAAAACGGAACCGACTGATCCATATCACAAAGACGACGGAGATGACAGATGGCTGTATTGTCTTAAAAGAAACTGCCTTTTTTTCTTTTCTTTTTTTTTTTTTTTTTAATAAACTGCATCAAGGATGTGGGTGTGTATTTTCTGGAAAGTGCTGGAAACTATCAATATAGATTTTTTCTAAGGTTTTGAGAGATTAAAAGAAAAACCATGGGGGGAAAAAGAGTCCATATGGATCTATACAGAAGACTTAACTGGAGTCTGGGTGGCTGGAGTGTGTGTGTGGGAATGGGAACCCGAGGCCCCTTTTCCAGCTGCTGTCCTCACTTTTCTTTTCTTCCTTTATTTGCCTCTCTTTTGTGGTTCTTCCTTTTCTTTTCATCCTTCTTATGGGTGCTGATTTTGCAGACTTCTAGTCTTTAAAAGGTTTCTCTCAATGAACCTCAGAGCAAGAAAGAAACTGAGAGGAGATTAAGATGTTTAATTCAACTTGCATTATTTCTTTCTCGTTAAATTTTTTTATGAACAAAGAAAAGTATAGTACTTTTAAATCTTGAAAATGAATATCAGTAGCCTATTAAAAGCTATTTCATTTTACATAGCGCAGATTGCCTCATGGGGCGGGTTTATGGAGAGGACATGCACTGTAATGAATTGCTGTAAAAATTACAGCATTATTTTACAGCTGCTGGCTGTTTTTTAATAATACAGCATATTGCTGTAAACTGCAATGCATTCTGGGGTTTGACTCAAATTTACAGAATATTGCTCTAAATTGACCCTTCATAATTAAAAAAAAATACAGTTATTTACTGTAATCAGAGAATACAGGGGAATTCTGTAAATTAAATTACAGTAACAATACTGTAAAATTTACAGTAACTGGGTGGGAACCCTGCTGCCATTATTATACTGTAAAATTTACAGTAATTTTTTAACAGTGTGAGCGGCTGAATACATACTACTCAGTTTATCTCAGTAACCCCTAGTTATTGGATACTTTCACTCATGGAATAAATGAAAAGTCGCTGATTGTACAACAGCATCTGTAACTGAAAACATTTTAACAGTGTTGGGGAAAGTTACTTTTAATGCGTTACAATGTCGCATTACTCCCAAAAAAGTAACTAATTGCATTACTTACACTGTAATGAATTACTGTAAAAATTACAGCATTATTTTACAGAAACTGGCTGTTTTTAATAATACAGCATATTGCTGTAAACTGCAATGCATTCTGGGGTCACGTGTTGGTTTGACTCAAATTTACAGAATATAGCTGTAAATTGACCCTTCGTAATTTAAAAAAATACAGTTATTTACTGTAATCAGAGAATACATGGAAATTCTGTAAATTAAATTACAGTAACACTACTGTAAATTTTACAGTAACTGGCTGGCAACCCTGCTGCCAGTATTATACTGTAAAATTTACAGTAATTTTTTAACAGTGTAGTTACTTTTTATGGAGAGTAACGTTACTTTTTCTCACCTGGGCTTGGCTTGCTTGTTTTTTCATTTTAAAAAAATCTATTTTTGGAAAATTTAAAGGCCTATTCCTACCAAAAGTGAAATGAATAAGCTGAAGGAAATGCAAATGAACGCCTGTATACAGTAAAGGGCACAACTCAAACCTTTCAGAACAACAGGGGAAAAAATAGAAACACAAACATGATGTATATTTCATATATAAATCATATTTGCTTATTTGCATGGTTGAATTGGATCATCGGATGTCAGCAGAAAACTATGTTTAAAATGAGATTAAATATCGAAAGTATTTTTGTGTTATTTAACATTTAATTATTGCAGGTTTGCATGAGTTTGTGTCTCACTGTTTTCATTCATTTCGAGGAATACTGAATGTTTTTGTGCTAGTGAGATGAGTAAATGCCTGCTCCTTCATAGTCTAGAACTACAATAACCATCATGTTCACAGAGCGCTCACTACTCTTCTGCACTTACTCACAATCTCTCTTAACATGGGGACAGCAGAGGTGTCAGTCAATAAATGGGGAAAAAGTAGCTTGGATAGTTTGTTGTAAATTTAAACTATTTACTTGAAAAAAGTTTTCTGACTATGTAACCCCATCTCTGAACATTCACTTTTGTGTTATGCTACATTGACGTCAGGCTTGCGCGACATAAACACAAAATTACAGAGTGCACTTTTAAACCCCCAAAATCCAAATGACTTGCTGGAAATCTCATAAAAACAAATTTGGATCTAACAAATAACAATTATTATAACGCAGAATCCCTGGCAATATTCAAGAGACAGCTGAAAACTCATCTCTTCCGTGAACACTTGATCCCCTCATTAAAAAAAAAACCCTTTCCTTCCCTTTTTTCCCTTCCTACTCTAGCTTATGGTACTGAGCAATGTATGGAACTTGTATTGTGAGCACTTCCTGTGTTATTCGCCAATTCATGAAGAATCGCTTGTTTGTTTTCCTCACTTGTAAGTCGCTTTGGATAAAAGCGTCTGCTAAATGACTAAATGTAAATGTAAATGTTATGCACTATTATTTGCTTTTGACCAATCGTGATAAACTACCGTTCAAAAAAATGTGGGGTCGGTGAGAATGTTTTTGAAGGAAATCTCTTATGCTCACCAAGCCTGCATCTTTTTTGATGAACAATCCAGTAAAACGGTAATATTGTGAAATATTATTAGAATTTAGTTCCTTTAATTTTGAAATATATTTTATGATGTAACATCTGATGGCAAAGCTGAATTTTCTGCAGCCATTACTCCAGTTTTTAGTGTTGCATTATCCCTCAGAAATCTTTTGAATATGTTGATTTTGGTGCTCAAGCTTATCGATGTTGAAAACAGTTATTCATAGTTATTTTATCTATACTATTTTTCAGAATTCTTTGAATTGAAAGTTGAAAAGAACAGCATTTATTTGAAATAGAAATCTTGATAAAAGTCTATCACTTTTGATCAATTTAATGCGTTCTTGCATTACAGTATTCAACAAACCAATGTAACAATTTTTTAAAATGTCACACAAGCCTATACTACACATTTTGACTCAAAGGAGCTGACAGTCTTGGGTCTTATTCTAATTGGAACATTTTATTTAGTCGATGTTCACGTATGTCCACAAACATCATGTTTGGTTTGGTTTTTTGCCACAGTGTTTAAATGGCCGTGGGTTTGTTTGCGAGCTCATGACTAGAGTGATTTCACAGGTTAGTCTCTTGACAGCTACTTGATGATGGCTTAAGTACACATTTTCAGGGACCAATAGGTAAAGTAAAAGTCTCATGTGCTTGTCAGAGCATTAAAAAATAACAGAACCGACTCGACTGGTGCTGGACCTGTCGACATTTGAGCACGCTGGAATCCTGTGTGTGTGTCTGACAGTTTCAAGAAAAACATTAACACATCACAAATTCCACCCCCACCAGTAAAACATCTGTCAGTCATTACTGACCCTTCCCCCTCACCCCTAGGCAAGGGCTCGAGAAACAACTTTTGACCTCTGACCTGAAGCACAGAGCTCCACTTAATGGTGCCCCCTAATTTCCACACACTGACTCTCTCTCTTTGTCTTTGTCTTTCTCTCCTATTTGAATACAAAATTATCTGTAGACATTTTTATGCACATCTATAATTCGTGCAAAGCAAAATCATATTTGTCTTATGGAGTCAAATCCTTTTGCTTTCAATGCCACATGAGCTTTTTGTTAAAAAAATAAAAGACTTTAAACTGATTAATATTTACAGCCAGCTTTAAAGTGTGTTTATATTTTCTTTGATCATAGTTCTTTTTTTCCCCCTTTAATTTTGTGTTATGATTTACTCGCCTTACCCGTCCACTCTCTTCTTGTCCACCTTGACTTATTGACAGTGTATATCATTCTTCTTCAGTGTCTTTGAGTGCATTTCATTGTCTCTCTTTACTCGCCCTCAAATCAATAGCAGACACATTAGCGTTTGGTGAGGGGGAAGAATACAGGTGATCCTGTATCGATCGGGAGGCAAAGACACGAATGCTCTTTCATGCACATGTGCACACTCTCTTGAAACAGACACTTCAGTTTTGGGGATGATAACGTGGGATCCAGCTGTCCTTCTAATGCCTTAAATACCATGAGAAAAAGGTATAATGGAAGCCGCTTTGAGCCAGTTAGTTTCTTTTTGTGCCAACTTTTTTATTTTATTTTTTTATTGTTTTCTTTCTATTTAGAAGCCTGGCAACCTTTGTTGGCAAACAGTTATCAAGCCGGTCATCTACAGTCTTTCCCCCACCAAAAAGCCCAAGCTTCAGTGCACACTGAGAAATTTCCTGACCAACGTCTAATAATATACAGCTATGCACACAAGAGATGGAGAATATTTGTAATTGCAAAAACGTCAGAAAATATCAACACTTAAACTAAGTTCTAAGAGTGGAAACCCAACAGATTGAATAACGTTTAGTGGGAGACTCATTTCAAGCTATTGTGCAGAACATAGTTGGCAGCGACTCCTTGTGGCAATTTATATTGCTCGCCCTCTTTCAGGAGACCTGTTTGAAACTTTTTACAAAAGGAAATATGCATCCACAGCGGGGCGCTAAAGAGGTTCCATTCTCTTGAAATTCGTCATATCCGGACATGTTCAGATGTTTACCATTGGCTATTTTGATTGATGACGTGTTCAACTTTTGACCGATGAGATTGTGCTAAAACTGCGCAACTCTGATTGGATGAGGCCGAACTGTCAATCAAGGCTGTGCGATACCCAAAGAAGCATATGCCCTCAGTTGAAAATGTGGAAGGCAACGGGCAACATCTCAGCGCTCTCACAAGGCAGAGATTTAGTCCGAGAGTAATTCTTTACTAGAATGATTTAACATTTTGTTTTACTGAAATTATATTACTAAAACAATAGTATATATATTTCTTTTTACATAATATAATTATTGAGACATTGTAATATATTTATTTTATTTTTATATTTTAGCCTGTAACTTAAAATCATAACATAATAATAATAATAATAATAACATCAACACATTTGTGTTAATTATGAATTTTAAATTAGAAATAGGCTACTTTTAAAAATTATCTATTGCATTTTATTTGTTTTCACAATTATTAACACTGCGGTGTTATTATAGGCCTATTATTTGTTGTATACATTATTATTTCTGTTATTATATTGACTGCAATTATTATAGTATATTTGTTGTTATTGCAAAAATTATTTCAGAGTATAAATGATAAAAACTGAACACACAGAGGTGTGTGTGTGTGTGTGTGTGTGTGTAAAATGACAAATAAAATGTATAATAACAAACGGATTAAAACGTAATAGGGAACGCACATTGTTCAAGCAAAAAGAGTCATAATTTTAGTTTAGTTTCGGAGAATTACATAAACATTATTCATGTGTTAGCACAACCGTTGTTTGTAAGGCGTGTTGGATCTAGGCCTACATAATATCACAGAAAGTTGACGGTCGAACGGTCGAGAAAATAATGGAGTGTGTGCTTGAGCATGTACAAGGTATCATCTTGTTTGGGGAAGGTATGTCATTCTTTCTGCAGAGGCAGTCCACTAAACGACTTCATTTTGGCTTTCATTCATTCGCGATTCCACACAATCTTGTGGACTTAATGCGGAGTCGACGCACGCTTGTGCGCATGTGCGGTAGTTCGTTTGTGACGTCGAAATTCTTTAACCTATCGTAGAGCTTCTTGATCCAAAAACAGAAAAGAGAAGCTCTCTCTCTCATTTTCTCTCTCTCTCTCTCTCTCTCTCTCTCTGACATAATTATGGTCCAAGCACTTGTTCTTCATATAAAAGTTTGTATGCCTCCTTTTAATTTGCGCCTCGATGAGAAATCGTCCATTTATTCTAGCGAAGATGCTACAGTCAACAATTAATATATAAAGATTATACAATTAGTTAGCCTATTTATAATCAGTTATATAAATAATAAGATGGCATGGCACATTTCACATTTGAATGATGTGCTTGAGGTAGAAAGGAGATCATTCATTTCCCTGATGAGAAACTGATTGTCACCAATGAAAAATCTAATTGGCTAATGTTGTGTGTGTGTGTGTGTGTGTGTGTGTGTGTTCATTACGTTATGGGGACCAAATGTCCCCACAGGTATGATACTTGATCTTGTGGGGACATTTTTGGTCCCCATGAAGAAACAAGCTCATAAATCATACAAAATTATCTTTTTTGAAAATGTAAAATAGCAGAACATTTTGTGTGATGGGTAGGTTTAGGGGTAGAGGTAGTGTAGGGGGACAGAATATACAGTTTGTACAGTATAAAAACCATTACGCCTATGGAATGTCCCCATAAAAAATGAAAACACAACGTGTGTGTGTGGTGTGTGTGTGTGTGTGTGTGTGTGTGTGTGTGTGTGTGTGTGATTATGGCTCCTCCATAATGAAATGCTAAACAACGAAAGCGATCACTTCGGATGCTACAACAGTCACCGCGATTCTGTCATTTCACTGACAAGACGAGACACAAGCCGAAGCTTGACACCGTGTTGGACAAAGCTGGCTATCCCGGTTATGAATGACATGGAATTTAAATAGGCCTAATGCGAGAAGTACTTTTTTTCCCAAACATTTGTCAGTTTTCAGTTGGAGCACAATATTACGTAAATCCAAGCTCTCAGAATAAGGATTTTACGTACGTTTATGTCAGTATCTACAAGAAGCTCATAAAATGGATTTTAAATCCTTCTGAGCTGAGGTCTTTATAATTATAATTATATTATTGTTGTTGCTGTTATGCTATTTTATGGTTAGCTTCTAGCAAAAACGAAAAAAAACAAATGTTGAAATACATACTAAATACATGGTTATAGATTGCAAACACTCTTTTTGCATGTATTTCACTAGGTAATTTAATATTAAATAACCGCATGTACAGTAAACAATTTCTGGAGTGATAACTGACACAAATACTCAAAATCTCCACTGCGAATCATTCCAAGAATTTGTGTATAATTGTGCATTTCGATTGATAAAACAGTGTGCAGTTCCCCTTTTTAAACAGTAGAGGGCGGAGACGGGTCAACTAATTGACTTTGATTCCTAGTTGATTTAGCCAAGTTTGACCTTTTCAATTTTTTCTCCAGAAAGTGTTTCTCATCGTTATTGTCTCTCAGACCAAACGAGACACTGTGATTAGTTTTGAAGCGTGTAAACATGTAGAATTTAATGCAAAAAGTCAACTTTTTTGTTTGTATTGTACTGTATGCGTTGACAGACAGACAGGCAGAACATAATCATATTACGCCCTGCGAGTGTGGAAATGAATCACCGGTCGCTTCCCCCTCGTGTTTGTGCTTCACGCACAGTTAACATGACAGCATCAGCCATTGCTTCTAACCGTTGGAAGTATTAGAAGATTGCACCGGTTTATTAAGTCACACAGAAGCGGGATGTTTTGACAGATCTACACAAAACACTAATTTTTCGTTCTCATTAGAAGAATATATCATTTTGATCAATAATGCATACAACTCCCTAGCTTATCCAAGAGCGGAAGAGCTAGAGGAAGCGACGACAGCATGCTGTTTTGTGATTGGCTTTTTAAATGAACGACAACAGAAATGGTCCAATCAGAGCTTGTTGCGAAGGTAATTCTGAGTGGGATTTTATGAATTATGCAAATTTGAGCAGTTGTTCCCCTCCTCGGATGAGAGGCTCTATTCAAGACTGCCGGGGAGTTTTATTGTTCTTTAACAAGATAAAAAGTTTCAAGTTTGGTCGTTCGCTACAGAATATATCAGATGAGAATGACTCGCTGTGTTTTGCTGTATTAGAGGAAGGCACGGCATCTCCGCGTTATGATGTTCCAGGCCAGGAAATGATGAGAAGCCGGTAGTGTGTGAGTGCAGCGAACAGTTTCGCCGGTCGGGGCTGCTCTTTGTCTGACAGAGAGAGTCGTCAACGCGTGCTCTTTTGTTTGGGATTTTGTCTTTGTTTAACTGCGAACGGGCGATCTTTGTTCTCGTTCAGGCCTCCCGAGGTTGAAATAGTTGTTTTGGAACATGCATCATATGAAGAAATATTTCACCGAGGGACTCATTCAGTTTACGATTCTGCTTAGTTTGATAGGTGTTCGCGTGGATGTCGACACTTATTTGAGCGGCTACTTCTCGCCGTTGATAGAGACGGACGGAGGGCCGAGCTCGGCTTTCATACAGACCCCGTTTCACCACTATCGGGACACCGCGGCGGGGCATCAAGTGCACCCAAAATGTCCCGAGCTGGACTATTTTTTCACCAGCCGCAGGCTGCTGAACGAAGTGCGTGCGCTCGGGTCCCCGGCCCGCTTCCCCACGCGTGTCAGTGCATGGCTGGTGCACCTGGTGCCTGATGATGGTTCTGATGTCAGTGAGCCCCTCGACCCGGATAACGAGGACGGAAATACCGAAAACCAGCGGGAAGAGGACGATCACAGGACCGGAGAGGGCTTCGGACTGTCAGTGTCTCAGGACTGCCCTGTTTCAAGGCCTTGCTGTGCAGCTGGCGAACTTTCCAAGGAGGTAACAATGCTCATCTCACACTTTCCGCACTTAACAGTTGCATCGTGCTGTTTTCTCCTAATGGGGCACACGGTAGCCACATGTGAACTGTTTTAAGCGTTTGTTTGTATTTTTCATTTAGTTAGCCAGTTAGCTTCATGGCACTCGTGAGCAACTAAAGGCGAAAGCGAAACAATAAGTGGCCCATCCACAAGTAAAGTACACCAGTTTGTGATGTTACAAATGAATTAAATGTGAAATGTATGGTCTAATTAGATCTACCTTTTTGAATCGATCTGTATCCGTCTGTGGTTGCATGTGTATTTACGTTGTTGTTTTTTAATCAGCAAATTTAATGCACGTGTTTACGAGGTAACCTACCTGTGCACTTGTTAATTTAAAAGTCAGTTACCATGACAACTAGATGTGCAGGTGTCGGTCACGTGCGTCAGGCAAACTGAATTTAAACCAGGGGTATAAACGTAAAGTATGTAAAAACAATTTGTCCAAGTACACGTGTTATAAAATAAAAACATAAGGAAATCTCCTAAGTTGTTTTTTTTTGTTTTGTTTTGTTTTGGACAAATCGTTTGTTTTGTAATAGAGTTTGTCTGAGAGAAGAATGGTAAATTACCGTTTGGTCCAGCCCCAACCGAAATGTTCACTATTACTTGATCATGTCTCGACAGATCTCAACCTAGTTTCTGAAATCCGTTAAGTCATGTGTTATCCCTGGAGCCATCTTTCAATCCGTGCACGTTATGCAAATATTTCCTCTTTTTCTTTCATTTCCACAGGTGTAAGTTTCACAGACATGGCTTAAATGCATGTAAAAATAACTTGTACTGACATATCTTAAAATATTTCAATGCCGTTGTTTCGTCTCAAGATCCAGTAATGTTGTTTTTAGTTTAGGCTAAGGCTAAATCCTGGCTTAGGCTAAGCCCTGTCTGTGAAACCGGGCCATAAAGTAATTTGAAGAAAATTAATCCATTGAATGATTAGCAGAGAACTAAGAAAACATAAGAAACAACATTTCCTTACTTTCTTGGAATCACTCCGGTGTGCACTGTTTAATCACAAGTTTTAAGCCTTTATTTTGACATCACAATTTCTTTCCCTCTAGGAAACTTTACTGAACCAAGAGAATGAGGAGGAGGATGTGAAAGACGTGAGAGGGCAGGAGGACACCAGCCCTGCTCCGCTGAACCAGTTGACTCAAAGCTCCGCGTTAGAGCAGGAGGTAAACAAACTCTAACTTTACTACCTGTCTAACAGGAAAGGTGTGTCTATCAGGTTGGATGTTAAACTTAAAGGGTACACTATGAAACTTTTCTTTGTCATTAAAGCTAAATTTACTAAATTTAATCATTCCGTCTTCCAAAATTTGTTTTTGTCTTATCCTGATACACTGTGGTAAGCGTATAAGTGTTTGTAGTTTAGACCTGGCGGAATGGTTTTCGTGGGAAATCGCGTGCATGCGTCATTCGCCGGTTCGTGTCTTGTCAAATCCGTTAATAGAGAAAAGTTGCTCCGGCTACCGTGACGTTTGTGTGGTGTGGGAGTGGCATAGGTTAGTTGTCAAAACGAGCAAGAAAAACTGACATGGAGCCACTAAACCTTAAACTTCTGGGGAATCACACGTTTAAAAACAACATAAAAGTCTGCCTGAGAAAAAAAGAGAACGCAATAGCATTCATAATAAAACAATTCAAAATTGGCTTTCCTTTTTGGAGATTTGAAGTGTTGCAGAAGTGACATGGGGATGGCATTTTTATTACTCAACATTTGAGTAAGATATTTTACTGTACAGATAAACTGCCATATTTAGCTGTCTAACAGAGTTCACTGTAAAACGAACTATTGTGTGAAGTGTCAGTTCATAACGGTTGTAGTGTAGTGCTATTTTGAATGGGTATAGCTACAGTAATGTCTTCAGCGAGTCAGATCCTTTCTCTCTAAAGAAGCAAATCTCTTAAGCCTAGTTGTGAATGTTTAATGAACAGTAGGATATCCATATTTATCTGCACAGTCACACAGAGCTGAAGCACAGCCAAAGCAATGTTCTTCCACCAAATTCATGCAGTTTTTACCGCCAGAGGGCAGTTTTCCTTTAAGAAATGATTGCATAATGTTACGCAACTTTTATTTTGTTAATATTTTACCTGCTCTGATTTAATGAGAGAAGTTACATTTGGTAATGTTTCTGGTTATTCAACTCCATATTAACTGTTGTTGGTGTGAGATGTTACATGTTTTTTGTTTATTTTATTTAATTTTTTTTTCTGCTTCTCTTTCCAGGATTTGCCAGGTGGCACCCTTCCTCCACCTCTTTCTGGGCTTGAGCTTCCTCCACAGTGGCAGGACTTCCTCTTTGAATTTGATGTAAGTGTGGATGCTTTGTCCTCCATTCAAGATTGAAGGAATGTTATGGTTCGGTACAACTATGTCGATATTAGTTATGGTAGAATGATTACTCATGAAAATATGACTCTTCACATTTACTTAAAGTGTGTTGCCGTTACTTTAAGTGCTTTAAAAATAACTAACAATACCAAACCAGATCAATTTGGTTTTCCAACTATGGGCAATCCAAATCCTAAACTCTTGTTTGTTGTGCATATTTGCATTGAATAAGAATTTTGGAAATGTCTACATTGACAATATTTTTCTATTCCATCTACAGGATTTTGACTCTATGGTTCCCCAACGCATGTCAGATTTAGAAGCTGACCTTACTAATCCCATCAGTTATGATGTAAGCCTTCAAGATGCCATGGTAACCGGGGGAGATTCAGCTAATTGCAGGCCGGCGTCTTCTCCAGCAACCCTCTTCCGTCTGGAATCCACAAACTCTTCTCGCTCAGACCCGTCTCAGAGTTTAGCGGGGGCGCTTCCTTCATCGCTCTTCTGTTTGTCTGGGAACAGCTCTCATAATGAAACCTCCCCTTCACAGATGGGAGGCTATCTAGATGAGGCTGTTTTTGAGCACATCAATATGTTGGATCTGGGTAATCTTGGTACGATTGATCCTCAGATGCTGAATGGCATGCAAAGTGAGATGGACACTCCATGGCTGGAGGATTCAGACTCTGGCCTCTCTTTGGAGAGCAGTTCTAGAAGCGCCGCATCCCCGTCTACTTCGTCCGACTCGTTTTGCGAGGATGAGGGTGGAGCTACAGGCTATAGCAGTGAAGTGGAATCTCTTTCTTCAAAAGGTGGCGCTTGTGCGGCTGCTTACCGTGATTGGTCACCTGTGAACCTTCATGACAACATCTGGCATGATCATACCTACTCGGCCCCGCAGGCTCGAAATTCCACGCCATCGAGCTGGATCACAACTATCAAACAGGAAGTGATGAGCGAAGAGGAGTCTGAACCTGAAGAGATGAGTCGTGACGAACGTCGGGTGCAGGCGTTGGGTCTTCCGTTTTCAGCCTGTCAGATTGTCAACATGCCTGTAGAAAACTTCCTGGAACTGCTGGACAGGCAGAATCTGTCAGGATCAGAGGTCATGCTCTTGCGTGACGTGCGCAGAAGAGGCAAAAACAAGCTTGCCGCGCAGAATTGCCGCAAGAGGAAGTTGGACGCGATCGTGGGCCTGCAGGGTGAGGTTGAGGGCCTCTCGGTGCAGCGGGATGCTCTCCTGCGCCAGAGGGCCCACACAGCCAAGGCACTCTCTGCTGCTGCAGAACATTTCGAGGCGCTCTCGAGGACTGTGTTGAGCCACATCCGTGATGAATATGGACATCCTCTGAACCCTGAGCACTACACTCTGCACTGCAGTGCTAACGGACGGGTGATGGTTCAGCCTCGCACAAACACAACGTCAAGGACAATGACAGGTAGTAAGACAGTGAAGAGAAAGAAGGTCAAGAAACCCTAAGAGACTTTTTTCTGAGAGAGTGTGTGTGCATGCGTGTTTGTTTACATACAAATGTTTTTGTTTTCTGAACGGTGAGTTTTTATCCTTGAGACAAGCTGTTTTGATGCATTTCTGGCTCTTCTTTGTTCCTAAAAGCCATTCGTAACTCAAGTGGAGGGCAAAAAGTATACTGTAAAAAAAAAAATACTACACATTTACAGCTTGGGAGTAGCTTTGTTCACTTGCAGGAGAGAATGTACTGAAGACACTGGATGTTGTGTATAGCAAGAGTTTGTATAAAGACTATTTCTAAAGAGCACATTTAAAAATAAAACTTCATATTGATTTTTTTTTTTTTTCTTCAACTCTTAATTTAAATAGCAAGTTAATTTTTGCAGATGGTCACTGGAGGACCATGTTAAAAAGTGTGTAGGATAGACTTTAAAGGGATCGTTCACCCAAAAATGACAACTCTGTCATTTACTCACCGCCATGTCGGTTCAAACCTGTATGGCTTTCTTTTTTCTTTCAAAAAAAATCCCCGTACAATGAAATGTTGTCTGTCGCTGTCGTTCTTCTTTTGTGTTCCACAGAAGAAAGAGAGGCATGTAGGTTTGGAATGACATGAGGGTGAGTTACTTCTTTTTTTACTACTTTTTTTTTTTTTTTTTTTTTGGGTAAACCATTATCCCATTAACACAAAGAACCCCACAGCAATTACCCTAATCCAATTTAAACTATTTGAAATATTAGTAAAACACAACTTTTAATAGTTGCAACTTGCAGTTACTTTCACACCTCGGTTTATGTTTCTCTCACCACTAAGATACACGGTAAAAAGAAATGTGATTGTGTATTCATGACAAACAGGATCACTTTCCTTAAACTGTTCCTGTATAATTCAAATTACATTTGCATTTATACAATTGCCTAACAAGAAAAATTATAATGCTTTCTGATAGCTTTTTATAAAGGCTTTATAAAGTTGGATTGCAGTTGTTTTCAGCTTCATTTTTATTTTTTGCACACTGTATGTCACATTTTAAATTTACATAGAAGTGGTCGTCTTTGAAGTGAAGTCAAAGTAAAAACAAATAAAGTGGAACTAATTAAAAGAAAACAGAATTGGTGAGTTTTGGTCTACCTCATAGAACAGTTATAATTTAGAAAAGGCAAGTACTTCATCAGCTTAATGACTAATTGATTAGTGAATTAGTATAAAAAGTAATATTGGGCCCAAGCAAATGATCCTCTTGTTTATTTTCTTTTTTGGCAGAGTGGTTTGATTTGTGTTTGAGTAGAAGCGGTTTCTCTTCTTTTTTCCTTCAGTTTTTCTTTGATTTTTCTATTTTGTGTTTTTTGAGCAATTATTTGTGTATGCGTATGTAAGGGGTTGGAATACCTTTAATTTTAAACCGGGATATTGAAAATCTGACTCTTTTATATATTTTAAAATGAATAAAGGAGGACAAAAAAGTTACTGCTGAGTTGTTGTTTTTGTTTTATGGATCCTATTTCACAGATGTTTTTAGAAAAACATTCCATGCAATGCTGCATTTGACGTTTGCGTCAAGCAGAATTCGGTTTTCTAAATTATGCAACTGCACAAATTATATTAGTGCACAATAACGTTATAGGGTTGAATGGCATAATGCGACTAACCTCATGCTCTCTGGACTGTGTGGTGGAAAATCACCTATGGGATTAAAGTCAGGCCACTAAATGGTACAATTATCAACCCAAATTTAATTCTGAAAATCGAAATTCAGGGTAGTGTCTCTTAAAACCAAAACATACCTCAGAGAGCTACAAAGTGAGCTCCAGACAAAACAAAAGTATTTACACAATCAAATCAGATTACGTTTTTTAGACTTTCAAAATTGATTTGGATAAGGAAATGATAATTTAATCATAAAGCCATCTTACTTCCTTTTAAGTACAATTTCCAGTTCATCGACATTCCATAATACTTGTCCACCTAACGTGTATAAGTAATTTTTAAACGGAAACATCTTATCTAACTCCCCCTAACGTCTTTCCAGCTAATGACCTCGAGGGCTGAAAGAGTCATACTCATAGAATCTGTAAATTAACTTTGCTACTGTAACCATGGTTGTGTAATCACGCATGAAGATACATGAGACAGAGCCAGACAAGGCCAAAACAACTCAACTGAACTTATATACATTGAACACAGGGATAATGAGACTAATGATGACATACAGCTGTGGTGATTAGTGAGGTGTCCATGATGACCGATTGTGGCGGGAAATACAAACCGGAAACATGTGGCTGATGAAAACAAACAAACTGAAGGTCCATGTGGTGATCATGTGACATAACGCCCCCTCCCGGGAGGACGAAGAGATGGTGAAACATGTAGAAGATGTAGGAGGCGGTTCTGGAGGTGGATGGCCGACCAGGAGGAGGCGGAACACAGGAGTCCAGGGTGGTGTAGATGGTGGTGAGAGCCACTGTGGGGCCTTGAGCAGAGGCTGATGGTGACTCATCCAGGTCACAGGTGGGAGGATCCATTGTGATGTCATCCGTGATGATGACATTGAGGAAGGAGCCCACCGCACAGCTGGAGAGCCGATGTAGCGAAGGGACCCCGATGGCCTGGGCGAACTCGACGAAGCCGCAACGACAACTCCTCCAAGGTGGAAGCAGGGACCCGGAGGGCAGAGGTGGAGCCGACGCGACCGAGGGCAGAGGAGGGGAGCCTGAGGGAAGGCGGAGCTAGCCGTAGCAGAAGGGGTGGAGGGCCCGCAAGTCCGCAGCGGAAGCATGGTGATGTCTGACCCAGGCGGAACCGACGTGCCGAGGGAGACCGGCGAGGCTGAATTCCCGATTGTTTCTGATGACGACGAGGGTGGAAGGAGCCAGGTCGAGGGGGAGTGGAGCACTCGGAAGCCGGAGGCGGAACACGGGTTCCTCACACCCAGGAGGAGGTGGCTCCCAGCAGTCCCGAGATGAATTCGTGCCACTGAGAGGAGGCTGATGGGAGGCAGTGATGACTGAGTGACAGGCGTGGCTGGGGAGAGGAAAGAGGCTTGAAGAGCGCTGTAAAACTTCACAAAAATAGGAGAAGTCTCAAAAATATTTGGGAGAGGTGGTGGGAGAGGGATGTTGTGCGGGGCCGGAGAATTAGATATGTAACAGACAGATTCAGATGGTGACATAACAGGCAGAAGATTTACCTCTCCGAAATCCAAATATGTTTCCCCAGTGCTTACCAAACACTCACTCTCAGTTGCGGAAGGGTAAGTTTGGCTCACTTATATACCCTCGTATACCACTAGTACTTCTTTGGCGATAAATGGTGCCGCCGGCTCACACACCTGGTCAGTTCCATGTTGCTCAAGCTCTGTGGTGATGCTCTGCTCGGTCGCCCTCGTTAACTTGTGCCCTTGTGGTTGGCTGGGCAGTGGGTTGCTGGTGTGAGCGGCGATTCACAGGACACCAGCACCCATTCCACGTAGTCGTGAAGCTCCCTCGAGGTCCTTCCCCGGACAGCTGCTCCTTCGTGGCGGTGTTGAGGCTGGCATAGAGGAAGCTGCAGAGACAGTTGTCCAGGAAAGATGTAGCTGGAACAAGGTTGAGGAAACCCTCCAAATGTGCCTTGAGGGACCAGTCCTTCTGCTCAAGGCATAGCAGTCTCATACCTGCACATGGGTCCATAGTGCACAGGGGAAATCAAAGACAAGCTGGTTGTCTAATCACGCACGAAGATGAAGATGGTACAAACAAGTAAAGTTCAATAATCCAGATAGGCACGATCCAGCAGAGACAGAGCAACACAACCAAAATAGAAACAAGACCGGACAAGGACAAACCAACTGAACTGAACTTATATACACTGAACACAAGTGATCCATGGTGACGGGTTGTGGCGGGAAATACAAACAAAGGAAACGTGTGACAGATGAAAACAAACAAACTGAAAGTCCACGTGGTGATCATGTGACAGCAACATCAAAGATGAATGCAAAAGCATACAAAAAGTAACCCAATTACTTAAAACTAAAAGATAACATATTGTGATTGATCTTTGTGCTCATCAATCAAAATCTAACCCTTACATATGCACCATAACCTCCATTGGGTAGCGATCTGCTTGAAGCCATTCTTAAACAGTTAACACTCTTTTGAAAACTCCCTCAGTCAGAAACAACATATCTTAAAAACAATGAAGCATAGAAAATCTGTTTTGTATGTGCAATGGTTCCGTACATATATCTACAGTATGTCAACAATCTAATTTCAATTTTCTCATGATTTAAAGGTCATGAAAAGGTCATATAAGGAAGTCTACGTAACTCACGTAAGATTAACAAAATTAATTATGTATAAGAAGTAAAATAATAATAATATTTCTCTTGCAACTGAATGCAAAGAACCAAACCGGCAACACATGAACACAATCACCAATATAAAGGTAGTTGCAACATCATGTTGGTTTTGAATCGTTTTATATATAAAAGAATAATTTTGAAATGTTGACTTTGTGTTGTTGAAAGGGAAAAGGGGTTTATTAAATGTGAAAAAGGTTAAAAACAAACTTTAAGTTCATTTAAATATGTTCAAAGTAGTGGTCACTTGTTTACATATTGCTATTATGTATTTTTCTCCATTCATTCATTCATTCATGGTGACTTTTGGTGGCTGTATAACTGACAGTATACACAAGTAATGATATATATATATATATATATATATATATATATATATATGCCTAATTGTGTCGTAACTGAACTGCATTCGTGCATTAGTTTTTGTGGGTGCCAGCACATTTCAGAAGTAAAGACAAAGAAACCAATACAACCGCTAAAGCGTCAATAAACCAGAAAATCTTTCTATGTCTTTGTATTATTAGGATAGCATTCAGAAGAAATTAATTTCTGTTGGCAGAAATTAAAATAATAGTTTAGAAAATAACAGTCTTAAGTTGTATAATCTAGACTTCTAGGTTTGGCAATTGTACTCTAAACATAAAATCTTTGCATGAACACAAGTAAGCATAGGGACGGAGCGCATTTAGGCCACGCCCACACCCACACCTCCTCTTCATTTCTTGCTTCTAACAAAAGACAGAACAATGCTTAAATGCTGCTTTCTGACAGGGTGTACAGCAAACAAGCTAAAAAAAAACCTAAGAACTAAGTTTTTATAAGCTACCGTAAAAGCCAGCCTTGAAGGAAACAAAAGTGGATACAGGCAACAAGACATGAAGCAACAGCAGGAAGAATGGGTAAACTGTGTGATCCTGACACTCAGTATGCCTCAGTATGCTGCGTGCAGTAAACATTTCCCCCCGGTTTCACAGACAAGGCTTAAGTTAGTCCTAGACTAAACTGCACGTTACTTGTACTGACATATCTTAAATTATGTCAATGCCAGTGTTTCGTCTCAAGATCCACACCAGTAATGTTTTTTTCTAGGTTACGTTTATAAAAGCTACTTAAATGTCCTAATGGAACAAAGGCCTAATCCTGTCTGTGAAACCGGGCCTTTGTCACTGGTGAGTCAAATATCCAAATGTCAGTTTTATATATTATATTTCCTGTCGCCGAATTACGTTCCCCTCCAGTGGATGTAGTTCTCAGAGTAATATGACATGTTGTGCTCTGTTTCAATTGCCTGTATCCACTTTTGTGTCCTTAAAGGCACAGTGTGTATCTTTTCGCTGCTAAGGGTCACTAAACTCAAAAAAAAAAAAAACAATAACAAATGCGTAGATTGATGACGAGTGAATGAGTGGAACGTGGAACTTGTCATCATGCAGATGGATCTAATAATATTTATGGATGAGTGAATGCAGTTTGGGTGCACTGTAATGAATTGCTGTAAAAATTACAGCAATATTTTACAGCAGATGGCTGTATTCTTAATAATACAGCATATTGCTGTAAACTGCAATGCATTCTGGGGGGCGTGGCAGTTTGACTCAGAATTACAGGATATTACTGTAAATTTAAAGAGGTATTGTAGGATTTTCAACGGTTGAGATTCTGGTAGCAGCGAGAGAGAGTGGTCTACAACTGTGGTAAGTGACTTATTTAATTAAAAACAATACAGCAAATTTAAAAAGAATACAGTAAAATTCTGTAAATTAAATTATAGTAATGGTACAGTAAAAATTACAGTAACTGGCTGGCAACCCTGCTGCCAGTATTATACTGTAAAATTTACAGGTAATTTTTAACAGTGTATGCCTGAGAATCTAAAGGAATGAGGACATTTCATTCAACCAAACTAATCGCAAGTGCTGAAATACTACTCGTACAGCTCAGTTTATTTGACGAATTAAAATTTTGAGCTGACGAAGTGCTGTTCCACTTGGTCTAACGTTACACTATCATACTAAACTGCATGTAAGTGTGTTGAAAGTTGTAATGTTATTCTGTGTATTTGAATGTCATACTGAAAATATTCTAACATTTCATCATGTTGAGCTATATATTAGTCTTATGTAGCTTACATTTGCTTACCTTGTCTAATAATAACGTGCAAGAGCGGCGTCTCTGTCAAGTCGAAGTTTGTCGCAAAGCTCTCACCATCTCGGAAATGCCACGCAGATATTGATCCTCTTTTAATTTCTACTTTTGTCACAAACTTTGCTTGCCATGGTCCATAATGTTTGAAGGACACAACAGCCTTCCACTAGACCGTAAGCAGCTGTCCTGTCTGTTTCCATGATCACTACGCAGTAAGCAGGGATAATGCAGATATTACGTTATTGACAAGTGATAAGGGACGGAGGGTACAATATAAAATTGTGAATTTCTCAGAAACATTTAGGATAATCTAAGTGCACAACTAAATGAAATATATAACACTGTGCAAGTGGTTTTTGGATATTTTAATATAAAAAATCTAACATATTGTGCCTTTAAAAGCTCGTTTTTTGGGTCAACAGCTTAAAAACTACATTATGTTGTTGTTGTTTTAGCTTGTTTGCTGTAGGCCTGCACCCTGTCACATAGCAGCTTTTAGACATTGTTATGTTTTTGTTATAAGTCAGAAATGACAAGGAAGGAGGTTCATGCAATACAAAGTCAAGTGGTGCTTAGGTGTGAGAAAGACACTTCTAAAACAAAAAAAAAAAAGACAAAAATCTGTCATCATCACTTTAATACTCATTATATAATCAAGCCAAAAGATCCCACTGGACTTAGGCGCTGTGCGAGTGACTGAGAAAAACTGAGATGTTTCCGCTTTGATGTCAGAAGTAAAAATGTCTAGTTGATGTGACTATCTGAAAAATTCTCATTAAGAGGCTGAAATTCTTGGCAAAAGATTTGTTCTTGAAATATGTTATTCAAAACATGTAATAGAATTGTTTACAAATGTATGCGCATTATCCATTTTTAATTATATTTTCAAACTGTTAACATTGACAGAAATCTATCTTTCAGTTATTTAAATCAAGCAATTCAATAAGTATTTATTGAAGACTTATTGAGCGAGTGTTTTGGATGGAAAACTTGGATGCAACAAACAGATTTAGACTATATAGCCTACTTTTAATTTTGTGTGAGGACATTAAAGTTGATATCAAGTGATTTCATGTACATCTCAATGTACTGACTAGTGATCTTTTGAATTTACAGCAAGTAGAAAAGGATTTTTTTGAAGTCACGGTTGCCCCGCCCTGTGAAAACCTCATTGGGGACACGTGACTGCTCATGGGCGTGACTTTACGTCCTCGCGTAAGATTCGGGCTGGCCTTCGTCGAGCCTCAGTCGACATCTCGTCCATTGATTTATAGTGTACCAAGAGAGTAAAAGTTTTAAAAGTTTGTGCCGTATTGCAGTGCGATACGTTTTCGCTGCTGCTATTTGCAGTTCGGGAAGCGTGAAGATCTGTAAAACGCAATTAATCCTTTTCCATTGTGAGGGTGAGTTTTCGCGCGCATGCATCTCGTGCTGCAGCACCGTCTATTGTAGTGGGCTGTTAAAATGCTCCAGCTTTATTCATTGCAATACGCATTTTTCTTAAGTCTTCTGTTTTGATGTCTTTAGTCGTTCCAGTTTGCGTAGGTTTAAGATGCATACATGCAGGATGTTTTGTAAAATATATTTTATTACCTAACGTTTGTGTGTGTATTTTCCAACTAACGTTAGCAATTAAGCTAACTCTGGCTATCTAAAACTAGCGAGCGTTTTAGCGAATATTAAGAGAAGAACGATTAATTTTTTTCTAAACAGCCAGGCATTCATTCGGGGAGCACGGTTATGCAGATATTTTAATAAGTATAATCCCAAGAAGTAGTTAGAACTGCGCTCGGGCCTGTGGCCTGCTTATGCATGCGTAGTTAGCTCGTTAACATACTGGCAACACATAATGGTCACCACACAACTTAGTGTTTGACATTAATCGCAAAGGCTTTGATGGATTAAGATCCTAGAGCATTTATGGACCTAGTCTTTCAGTAAACATTAGCTATTTTAGCATCATTTCTTTCCGAAGAGGAGCATGCCTTTAAAGTTTTATATCACTTTAAATTTCTAATCAGGTTCCTGAATGTCTTTTGTACGTTTTAGGTCGACATGGGTAAGAAGCAGGGAAACAAATCAAAGAAAGAAGTTCAAGAGGTTGAGGAGTTTGTGGTGGAGAAAGTGATCGACCAGCGAGTGGTTAACGGAAAAGTTGAGTTTTTCCTCAAGTGGAAAGGTTTTACTGAGTGAGTATGCATATATATATATATATATATATCCATTTGTTTTCTTTACACTTTGATTTCTTGCAGGTATAACGAATAATTTTTTTGCTATGTGATTTGAGTAAGAAGATGTTCTGTTTTCTTCAGTGCTGACAACACCTGGGAGCCTGAAGAGAATTTAGACTGTCCTGAACTGATTGCTGCTTTCCTGGAGTCTCAGAAAGGAGTAGTGGAGAAACCAGAAGCTGTAAAAAGAAAATCCTCCACTGATGAACCAGAAACGGAGGAGAGCAAGGCAAAGAGAAAGAAGGAAATGGTAAGATTGTGTTGGTCATTAATTTGTCTCTAAGGCATTTTGAAGACTTTTAACAATGGTTCTTACTGTGTTGCTGCAGTCTGACAAGCCAAGAGGGTTTGCAAGAAACCTTGAGCCAGAGAGGATCATTGGGGCGACTGACAGCAGTGGGGAGCTCATGTTCCTCATGAAGTGGTAAGAAACCAATGTAGTCTTCTAATTTAATCGACTGGAAATAACAAACCATTAACTAAAATTGACTTTTTCTCAACCTCTGTCGTGCCAAACGTGAAATCTATTTGTTGTAATGTTCCAACTGTTTTTGTCCTAATGATGTGTTTAATGGGGTCCAAAACATTTTTGAGGAAATTTGACACTTTTCGCTTTTGGGTGAGCTATCGCTTTAAGATGCTTGTAAAGGCCTGTAGGGGGCAGCATGCCCACATGCAAAGCCTTTCTAAGTCATGATATAATCACTTCAACACTGTACTTACTACAATAATGTTACAGAGTCTGGTTCATTTTCTAGATCTAACCAGGGCTATGTTTTGTTCACAGGAAGGACTCTGATGAGGCGGACCTGGTGCCTGCACGAGAGGCCAACACCCGTTGCCCACAGATAGTCATCGCCTTTTATGAGGAAAGACTAACTTGGCATTCTTGTCCTGAGGATGAGCAGCAGTAGCACCTCAAATCTCATTGAACCATACATTCGTGTCTTCCACCTGTACAGTATTAGCCGACGTGTTGATAGTCTGACGGTGGAGGAATTTTAAATGTATTGAGATTTGGCTGGAAGCTGTGTGCATGACTGTAGTGAACCAATGAAAGTATGTGCAGATGAGATGAGTTTTTAAAAGTTACTATATTGGATGCTTTGACTGTTTCTTTGAACTAGGTGTTCACTGCGGTGCCGTTGATCATTAACGCACTGGCTTGTTTTTCCCTCCATTCATGCCACTGAGAGAGATCCAAAACATGTTTCTATTCATGTTCATGGTTTCTTTTGGTTGGCAATGTTGGCATTATTGTAGTAGTTTTTCTTTTTAATTCTTATTGTTTACATGAATATTGGAAGTGTCTGTATGTAAATGTTTGTGTAAATATTTCTTATTTTTTAGTTCAATAAAGGTTTATATGCCTGCTTTTAATCTGCTTGCATGATGTCTTGAATATCCAATTTTGTCTGATGTTTATGGCTATGAAGCCTATACCATCTGCCTCAACTTTTAAAGTGTTTTTTTGGGGACGGGCTGTTAGCATGCAGTGTGCTTTTTTTTGTGGCGTGATGTAGTGAGCCATTTTCCACCACGCCAGAAATGAGTGGCTTGAGTTTTCTTGTATTTGACGGGATTTGGCGCTATTAAGCGTACTAAAATGTGCTTTTTGTACAAATATAAATTAGATCGATATCTTTGTATTAAATGGGAGAACCTCTCAAATTTGCAAAACATCTTCTGCTCTTTTAACCTTTTGTCGTGGTTGCAGTAGCTTAGATTAAAAACTATGGAATGACTGGATTACAAGTGCCACCGTTGTCTTGTGCCTGCTTTGTGGTTCAAATCTGTTTTGCGGTAATAATGGATTTTAAAGGTACTGATGTAACTTTGGAGTGGCTCCATCTACAGTGTTCTTCCACAAGTCAAATAAATAACCAGTTTCAAAAGTTACATCATGTACCTTTAAATGAAGCTCCATAACAATTGGTAATTAAAATGAGGAAGAGTGGAAAAAACATTCTTGTTTCACAATGCATTTGTTTCCATTCGGGGCAGTCTCTCCTCTACTGAATTTATTTTTCATTACCTTTACAAGAGTAAGGAGTCTTTGGTGGCAGTGTGTTGCTTTCATTAGAGTAGTCTCCCAACAGAATTGTTGGTTGCCTTATTTTTAAACAATGTCTGATTGCCTTTACTGTTTATGTAGGCTATTTTGTGCTCCGTTCAAAGCACAACATGCTTTTCATGCAGTCATTTGAGAATTTAGGAAGTAGATGATAAATCGCCCACATTTTGTAATCAGGGCGACAAATGACTTATAAATGTTTAATTGCGCAATTTAGTTTAGCCATAAATTTTCCAGACTCGGAATCATTAATTGTCTCCTCGTTTTGTCTTTCACGGGTTTCTCTCCTAATTCTTGAGTGTCAATCACACAACTCAGAAATTGTTTTCCCTGACATTAACTGGAATACGTTAGATGTATATTCTGCTTATCTAAAATACACAAAGTCAGTTAACCAGAGAAAAAGCAATGAGACCAATAATGTCATAACAGTTCCTGACCTCTTTGCTTTCTTGCCATCAGGGTCAGAGTTCACAAGTTCATGTTCTACACATCAGACGTAGGGTGCAGATGGCACCTCTTTCTTTTTGTAAAATGTAAAATTCGCCTAAAATTGTAACATCTGTAATCTGAGTTGTGGTAGTCATTTTATTAACTTGAGAAACAGCAGTCATTCACCATGTATCTGACTGTTATTTAGTGATGCTATCTTGAAACAAACAAGAAAAGGGAAAAGAGCTACCTGATGTCTGCAACCTTACTGCCTGCTAACAAATTATGACCACAGAAAACACATTTATTACCATTTGCTTAGCTGGTTGCCGGTCTCATGACAAAGATTAGCAGTATAGAGATGGACTTTGAGTTCTGAGGCATTTTCCTCGAAGGGAACCAGTTTTTGTAATGTCATCCTGAAATAAGCAGGTCAGACGACAAACTGAAAACACTCTTTACAGTCAATAAAAAAGAAATAACTGCATTTACACTTGTTGGCTCATGTGTGTATTTGAACAGGCTACCTAAGGAATAATCCCTATATTACCCCAATTCCAGAAAAGTTGGGACATTTTGTAAAATGTAATAAAATCAAGAATCTGTGATTCGTTTATTTTCTTGAACCTTTATTTAACTGTTAAAAGTACAAAGAAAAGATTTTCAAAGTTTTCACTAACCAACTTAAGTGTACTTTATAAATATAAACAAAGTTTGATTTTGATGGCTGCAACTCCAAAAGTTGGGACAGAGCCATGTTTACTACTGTGTCACGTCATCTTTCCTTTTCAATTACACTTTTTTAATCGTTTGGGAATTGAACATACTTCTTGTTTTAGTTTTGGAAATGGAAATTATGCCCAATCTCACCTGATACAAGACAGCTGCTCAACAGTAAGTGGTCATCGTTGTCTGATTCATTTCCAATAGAAGACAGATCTGGATTGCAGGCAGGCCACGCAAGCACATCTTCTCTACAGTGTAGAGTGTAAACCACTGTGTTGTAGCACGTGCAAAATGAGGCCTGGCATTGGCTTCCCAGAAAAGATGTCATCTTGATGGCAGTATACGTCTCTGTACAAGCCCAATACTGCCTACACATCAATGATACCTGCACACATATGCAAGTCACCCATGCTGTTTGCATTAATGCACCCCCATACCATGACAGATGTCTGCTTTTGCACCTGTCGCTGATGAAAGTCTGGATGGTCCTTTTCGTCTTTGGAACAGAGAGCTCAAAATCTGCTTGTCCCCAAAACAAACTGAAAAGTGTACTCACACATTTTCACTGTTTTTTAGACCATCAGAGATGAGAGAACTCATCTCTGCATTCAACAGATGTATAGCTTTCTCTTTGCATTACAGATATTAAAGGTGCATTTCTTGATGCAGGGCCAGATTGTGTTAAGTGACAATTATTTTCCAAATTACTCCCGAGCCCATATGGCTGTATATAACACAGTAGCATGATGGTTCTTCATGCAGCACCATCTGAGGGCTCGAAGGTCACGTATTCAACAGAGGTTTCCTGCCTTGCCCTACGTATACTGAGATTTCTCTGGATTTCCTGAATCACAAAATTATGCATGGTAGATCGTGAAAGACCTAAACACCTTGCAGTCTTGCATTGAGAAATTAGATTTTTGAATTGCTTGACAGTTCTCCCATGAAATTTGGTACAAAGTGGTGAGCCATGACTGATCTTTGCTTGCAAAGACTGAGCCTTTGGTGGATGCTCCTTTTGATAAAAACACAATACCCTCACTTATTACCAGTTTACCTGCTAATTGTGGACTTTTACAAAACAACTGAACTTGAATATTCTTTCATTTTTTCACTTTTTTGCCTCTGTCCCAACTTTTTTTGCTGCTGCCATCAAAATGTGTTCATATTTCCAAATTAGAATTAATTTAGTGAAAACATTGGAATTTTTTCTTTGTACTTTTTTCGTCAATTTAATATACAGGTGCTTGTCATATAATTAGAATATTATCAAAAAGTTGATTTATTTCACTAATTCCATTCAAAAAGTGAAACTTGTATATTATATTCATTCATTACACACAGACTGATATATTTTGAATGTTTATTTCTTATAAGTTTTATGATTATAACTAAAAACTAAGGAAAATCACAAATTCAGTATCTCAGAAAATTAGAATATTGTGAAAAGGTTCAATATTGAAGACACCTGGTGCCACACTCTATTCAGCTAATTGACTCAAAACACCTGCAAAGGCCTTGAAATGGTCTCTCAGTCTAGTTCTGTTGGCTACACAATCATGGGGAAGACTGCTGACTTGACAGTTGTCCAAAAAACGACCATTGACACCTTGCACAAGGAGGGCAAGACACAAAAGGTCATTGCAAAAGAGGCTGGCTGTTCAGCAAAGGCAAAGGGAAGGAAAAGATGTGGTAGAAAAAAGTGTACAAGCAATAGGGATAACCGCACCCTAGAGAGGATTGTGAAACAAAACACATTCAAAAATGTGGGGGAGATTCACAAAGAGTGGACTGCAGCTGGAGTCAGTGCTTCAAGAACCACTACGCACAGACGTATGCAACACATGGGTTTCAGCTGTCGCATTCCTTGTGTCAAGCCACTCTTGAACAACAGACAGCATCAGAAGCGTCTCGCCTGGGCTAAAGACAAAAAGGACTGGACTGCTGCTGAGTGGTCCAAAGTTATGTTCTCTGATGAAAGTAAATTTTGCATTTCCTTTGGAAAACAGGGTCCCAGAGTCTGGAGGAAGAGAGTAGAGGCACACAATCCACGTTGCTTGAGGTCCAGTGTAAAGTTTCCACAGTCAGTGATGGTTTGGGGTGCATGTCATCTGCTGGTGTTGGGCCACTGTGTTTTCTGAGGTCCAAGGTCAAAGGCAGCCGTATACCAGGAAGTTTTAGAGCACTTCATGCTTCCTGCTGCTGACCAACTTTATGGAGATTCAGATTCACCTGCACACCGTGCCAAAGCAACCAGTACCTGGTTTTAAGGATCATGGTATCCCTGTTCTTAATTGGCCAGCAAACTCGCCTGACCTTAACCCCATAGAAAATCTATGGGGTATTGTGAAGAGGAAGATGCGATATGTCAGACCCAACAACGCAGAAGAGCTGAAGGCCACTATCAGAGCAACCTGGGCTCTCATAACACCTGAGCAGTGCCACAGACTGATCCATGCCACACTGCATTGCTGCAGTAATTCAGGCAAAAGGAGCTCCAACTAAGTATTGAGTGCTGTGCATGCTCATACTTTTCATGTTCCTAAAAATCCTTTCTTTGTATTGGTCTTAAGTAATATTCTAATTTTCTGAGATACTGAATTTGAGATTTTTATGATTGTCAGTTATAATCATCAAAATTAAAAGAAACAAACATTTGAAATATATCACTCTCTGTGTAATGAATGAATATAATATACAAGTTTCACTTTTTGAATGGAATTAGTGAAATAAATCAACTTTTTGATGATATTCTAATTACATGACCAACACTTGTAGGTTAAAGAGAATTAACAAATTAAAGATTCTTTATTTTATTACATTTTACAAAATGTGCCAACTTTTCTGGAATTGGGTTTGTATAACGTCCTGACAGACAATGTCCCGAGTTTCTCATGTGCTCTAACAAGGGTACAATCCAATATCTGTATATCCTCATGGTCACAAGTACTTTATTGATTTCTGAATTAGGAAATCATTTTGGGTGTTGTGGTGGAGGTAAAGTCTCGCAGTGGTGGACCTCATTATGACACGGGTTTGGTATTGATTAGTAAAAGTCCAGGGGGTAGATTTCGACTCACACACTCCACCCATGTGTCACTTCCTCTAACTGTATATAAGAAAACAATGATGTAAACTGATTCTGCTGAGTGAATGTATGTTTGTATCAGACATTCTGCAAATTAACAGTGGATTTCCCAGCCAGGGTAAGAAAAATACATAAACTTCAAAATTAAAGAACTGAGCAGGATCAAAATGTTTAATACATGTGCGTGTTTATTTACATTTCCACAAGTAATTTAAGCATACATCTAATTATAAATGAAAGCGAAAATGGAAGTTTAAAACAAATAAGTCTTTTTTTTTTTAGTATTTGATTAGAGTTTTTTCTGCATAGCTGAAGAATAGCTGAATGTGAAAGACTATGTCAACAAATGAACCGGAGAATCCTGGAGAGCAGCAGAGCAATCAGTTCTTACCAGAGGACGGGAATATTGCAAGTTGCCAACCACTGAAAACCAGTCGAGCACATCAACACGTGGAGGATCAAGACAAGGATCAAGATGATGAAAGGTAAAAAAACTATAAGTTAAAGATGAAAGTGTAGCATATGAACTAAATGAAATGTGTAAATATGTAAAATAAACAGAACCTCAAAATCTGTTTTAAATACCTGACACTGCCCACTACATCAGTAAATGTGCTATTGGTTAGAATAATATATTTTTATGTTCGTAATCCTCATTTTAGTTATAAAATTTTTTAACTATAACCTGCCTTTTAAAAATATGAAAGCTAGAAGCCTCTTACACTTCATTCGGTATAAACAATTCCAAAATTTTGGAGCGTAGGGGCTAAAAGTACCACCAGATCTCTTAAGATTGGCTGTATAATGTGTCAACAGACCAGCACTACAGGATCTTAAACTGATTTGGAACTTATCTTGACAGACAGTCAGTAATATATTAAGGAGCCGGATTATACAGTAAAAAGTATAATATACCATAAAATAAGTATTTAGGTGAACTGGAAACCAATTTAATTTCGTTGGTGTAATATACTCTCTCCCCTTTAATTGTATTACTCTGACTGCTGCATTTTGTTTCAATTGCAGCTATACAACCCAAGCCAGCATAGTGTTACAATAATCAAGATGAGAAAAGACAAGATAGTCCAAGTCCAAGAGATGGTTTCTGTCTGTGTGCTGTATGTTTGTACAAACACAATTTCAAATTTGTAGGTATTTCCAGAAGCATTCTTTTCCCTTTAAATTATACTTTTGTACAAGGTTATTAGAAGACATAAATACACCCTGTTCAAATAAGTCTGCCACAATGGACAAGTCATTCATATTCCATTTCTTCCAGAACATGGGTGATTTCCCAATACAAATGACAGAATTATGCCATAGGGAAGAGTATGATTGTTTACATTGTGATCTTTTATGCATCTTGTGAATCTTCGCCCAAAACCTCTCTGGAATGCCTAGGATTTGATAGGATTTGTGGTCCTATCTGAACATTGAGACAGATGCTCAATAGGGCTGTATGGCCAAGATAAAGTTTTCTCAATATAACCCAATCTAATTGAGTAGTAGTGTTTGACCAATTTGGCCATTGATTTAAAAAAAAAAAAAAAGCTGGGTATTTTTGCTTCTATACCAGCCTGTTTAATAGTTCGGTACATAATGACCTCTACTATGACTGACTTTGCATGTGAACTGACTAATAACGGTTATGGGTTGTGGCTTTACTCTCAGGTCCCATTTAGTTTGCCCCATCCTTCCTTAGTCTCTTTGCAAGTCCTGCATTAAATTGTCACAGGTTAAGAAAACAATATGCACGAAATTCAGGTCAGACTGGACAGATCAGGTACACAGGTAAAAACAAACAACAAAAACCTGTGGCTATTTATGTCTAAAGCTGAGATCGCCTGGGCATTATATCTAAATACCAACTAGAATTATCAATAAGTTGGAAACGTGTAGGGGGCTTTTTGATTATATGTTCATGGTTAAATCATAACAATGATGATTTCTGAATGACCTATTTTTGTATTAGGGAGGGAGCTTATCATTGTGAAAGTTACAGCATATTTTATATTTTATTTCAAAAAGCTTTTTCAAGATCTGAATTGACAGATACCCTGATATACCCAACATTTCTCACCTATAATTTTTTCTAGAACTTTTCTGTCCTTTTTATTAAGCAATTCATTCACTGATAGTGGATATGTATATCCATATATAATAATAGCAAATATATAATATAATATACATAAATGTATATAAATATATGTGAACTGACAATATAAATATTGAATTTATTCTGGAAATTTCCCAAACGAACAGGCTACCAATGCACATATTATGTAATATTTGTTTATTATTATTAATAATAATAATAATAATACTTGTAATTATTATCATCATAAATGTAATGAAGCACCTGCTGATATTAGGCCTATTCATAAACAATAAACGTACCCTGCGTCTCCGTAGCTTCCTAGGTCGTGAATCAGTATCGTGTAAATGAATGTGGCCGACTTCCTGATCAGTGCCCTCACTATTGAACTAGGGAGCTGACTGAGACGCACGCGTATAGTCTAGGTAATGAGAAGTATTTTCAGGCTTGAGAGTTGCGCACGCGCACTTCAAACTCTGAGAGTCCGAGAAAAAAAAAAAACTTGATTTCCCCACACGCGAACTTGCTTCCAGTTTTAATCACGCCAGTCTCAGGAGCACCTGGAGAGCGGCGGAAGAGTAACAAAACACCAAGGATTACATAAAACACGACAGGAAAGGTGAGAACAACAAATTAATGCAACGTGAAATTACATATAAACATAGGCTTTATCATAATGAATGTTAACGAAACAGTAAAGTAGCCTAGAGAAATCGCAGAAAATGTTGGTGGAGTACAGCTGTTCAACTGTAGCCGCTGAGCGAGACTTTCTGACAGAACTACCGCGGCATGGTTCTTTTCACACGTGATTTTATTAAAACTGTTCTTTGATATTTTTGCGATGCATTGAAAGTTTCCAGGCTTGATTGCAAATTATATATAAAAAAAGTCATATAATTGATTTATATATATATATAAAAAAAAATCATAATAAGACCTAGTTTTGGTACTGTTTATATATATATATATATATATATATATATATATATATATATATATATATATATAAAACTGTACCAAAACTAGGTCAGGGTAGCCATGAAGGTGCTTAGGGTAGCTCTCTGTCTGCCGGCCAATTAGTCTGGGATTCAACTCGAGTAATTAAGTTATCAGCATAGTGAATTAGTTTGAGTATGAATGAACGTCACTGATGGCATGTTTGTTTGGGCTAATGCTGATGGGACGTCTATTTTAGGATGCACAAAAAAGGGAAACTGATCTGCTTTATGGTTCACATTAAGACAATTCTCTCTAGGCGGCATAAACGCACAGCAAAACAAAGTCTAAATTCATTGAAAGAGTCTGAATGAATATCTGGGTTTGCAATGAAGTGTTTAGCAGCACATCGATTTGATTGAGTCTCAGTTATAACACTATAGAACTTGTTAGTTGTTGTTTTTAGACCATTTCCTATTTAGCGTCCTTTTTTCCCTTGTCTTTGTCCGAATACTAAAATGTTCCAACACTCAAAACCAATCTCTTTCTTTTTCCAGTCAAATCTCTGAGATGGAAAATACTAGCTTTGTGAAGAAGGTCAGTGTCTCGTTTTTCTTTACATTTCATGTTCATCTACAGTTTCTCACACTCTGAGTGACTCAGCGATCTTTATCTACATAAGCTGACTGTTTTGTTGTTGTTTTATAATGAAACCATGGCTTTCAAAATCAGTACAGCATTAAGTCTCATCTTGTGATCTTGGTGCTCTGATGTGCAAAATGATATTTAAATACAAATTAAGTCTACTCAAATGGATTATATTTGCTTAACTTAAATGTTGATATTTGAAGCATTTAACTAGTTACTCTTTATCCTAATGCCTTTTTAGATCAGCTATCGCTTGATCATTGTAAGGGATCTTTGGTGGAAACGAGTTTTTTTAATCGCACATTGTAACTGAACTGCAATTGCATCAGACCTTTTCTCTGGAATTTTTCAAGAGGAAACTGGCAGCACATAATTGCAGTTGACATTATTTCGGTTTCTTTCGTTTATCAAATTCCTTTCACAACTATGCAATAAAATGAAGACTATCTTGCATTAAAATGATTTATATTTTGGTATATGCTTATTCAAAAATACTGTCTGTCCTTTTTTTTTTTTTAATGAATGTTTCTAAGATCGGGTGCAATATGGGTTATGTGCAACAAACTTCTGTGTTCTTCAATTGTCTCTTGTATGTGCTTTGTCAAAGGGTTAGTTCACCCACAAATTAAAATTGTCATTAATTACTCGCACTCATGTCGCATATCGACACTTGGACACACATTAAGTTATTTTTAATGAAATCCGAGAGGTGTAGGACGCATCCATAGACCAGATAGGTCCTAAAGACATTGTTAAAATAATCCACATAACTGCTGTAGTTTGACCTTAATTTTGTGACGCGACGAGAATACTTTTTTTGCGTGAAAACAAAAAAAAAAAAATGACTTTATTCAAGAGAATGTCTTCTCTACTGAGCCTGCGTTCTGACATGGAACCTGGAAGTGGTGAACGTAAACGGCGTATGAAAATGACACCGAAGAAGATACTGTTGAATAAAGTCGTTATTTGTTTTGTTTTTGCCCAAAACAAAGTGTTCTCATCGCTTCAAAACATTACGGTTGAACCACTGCAGTCAAGTCGACTGTTTTAATGATATATTTAGTACCTTTCTGGAACTTGAAAGTGGTGGTTGCTGTCAATGGGCGAGTCGTATACCTCTCGGATTTCATCAAAAATATCTTAATTTGTGTTCTGAAGATAAACGATGGTTGTGTGGAACAACATGAGGGTGAGTGACAATATAAATATAGATATAGAGCCCATTGATACGGCTTGTGCATGTAGGCCATTGGAAATTGTCGTTTTGCTTGTAAAAACCCTTTGAAATGTCTAAAGGAGTATTTTTAGGGAAGTTCTGTTTGACCTCAAATGGGTTTTTTTGCTGTCATGCGACAGTGTTTTAGAAATACCAATTACACATTACAAACAAACAGGTGCAAAATACCCTCCAAAACTCCAGTTAGTGTAAAATGTGGGTCTGAATCAACAAAAAGGATAAAACTGTAACCCATAATAGAAAAAAAAACCTCTGCTGAGTCACTTCCTTGTTCGACTTGAGACACTTAAGTGATCATAAACGCATAACACTGACTGTTTCTCTTGTTGCAGGAGTTTATAAGTGTATGGGTGCGAGATCCTCAGGTACACAAGGAGGATTTCTGGCATGCGTACATCAGCTATGAGATCTGTCTTCACGTGAGTGCAGCACACACGTGTTTAGATTGCACTGTTGTTACTGGGGAATGTTGCTGATCAACAACTTGATTTTCTTATGGATGTTTGGCTCTCTGTCGGCATTTTTTTTATTTTTTCCCATTGCAATATTTTTACCAATCAGAACATTAGTTTCAATAATACTCTCCTTAATTATAGACCAATAGTATGTGTTTCCGGAAGAAGACCTCTTGCGTGAGGAGGAGGTATAGTGAGTTCGTTTGGCTGCGGCAGAAACTACAGGACAACGCTGTACTCATGTAAGTTCATTTTAGGATATAACACAAAGAAATCCAACATTATGTTTTTATTTTAAATGAAATAAAGCAGAAAAATGTACAGTGTGGTAATTTTTTCTTATTAAAATGCATAAACTTTAAGGATATGAGGGTAATCTCACTCCCTTTTCTTTGCAATACGTCTTTTGTTTTTTGCAGAGAGTTACCTAAACTCCCTCCCTGGAATCCTTTCTTCAATCTCAACAACGACATCCAGATCACTCAGCGGATGCAGGGGCTGCAACAGTTTCTTGAGGCGTGAGTTTCTTCAGTCACTTCATGAAGTTTTTTGGTTATTTAGGATAAACTTGATTAAAATAGATTTGAAAAATAATTCTGTACATTCAGTAATTAATACATTCTATTATGTATTAGACGTGAAGGAAATGCAGTATTTTTGCCATCTAGTGGCTGTTATAAAGAGGCACGTTCTCGGTGTAAACCTTTAGATGGAGTAAAAAAAAATAATTTACTCTAACTAAAAGCGTATAGTATATATTTGCCCAACATTTAGTATAATATAGAAATCAAAATAGATGGTAAAGTACTTGACAGTGCGTTTATAGCATTATTGGATACCTTTTTAGTCTTTTCTCTTTTTTTAATATTTATTGTCAAATTTAAGTAATCAAAGCCAGTTTATATTTTGGACTTCTTTAAATAGGCTCATCACTAATTTCTAAAAGTCATTATACATCATGTAGTTTTAATTGTTTGTGTTTATAGGGTTCTACAGACACCATTACTGCTGTCCGACAGTCGACTGCACCTGTTCTTGCAGTCACAACTGAGCATTGCCAAAATGGACGCGTGTGCACAGGGACTGACGCATTACACGGTCGCACAGGCAATACAGCGATGTATCGGGGATGCACGTTTCCCTGTGGAGGAACAGCATCAAGAAGAAGACGACAGTAAAACATGCTGTGACTCAGACTGTGATAGGTGTGTGCCTCTGTCTAACTATATGGTAAACTTCCCTAGTGTCAGTTAGATATTTAGGTAAATTTCTTAATCGAGAATGGTTTGGCATGTTAAATGTTTTATTCCTCAATAATCATGACATTATAGAACTTTACAACCGTTTATACATTTAAATTTGTAGATTGATTCAATATAATGTACAAAAATTGTGATGTACAATAGGAATATTCATGTCTGATTGACTTTTAAATTATTTTCCAGTACAACATCCTCTGGCTTGGGTAATAGTATAGGACCTGCTACACCTCTTGAAGAAGATTCGTCCCACAACGAGAGCTTTGCCCATGAAATTCAAGCCACGACCCCTGAGGCAGAACTCTTTAGCAGCCTGTCTTCATCTCCTAGCAAACCACAGCATGTGGACTCAGTTATATGAACTCGAGAGATGTACATACACGCAAAGATATATATATATATATATATACTCTGTCAAAGAGAGCCCCAGTTGCTGCTTACAGCCTCCAGAGTTATATTTGGATGGATAATGAGTGAAAAAAGTTATTACATGCCATGTCTCTTTTTTTTTTAAATCTGTATATATTTTCTTTATTCCATATCATGTGGTCAAACTAAAGAGCTGACCTGGAAAGAAAAAAAAAAGAACTGGAGTGAAGTAGACAGTATGAATTACAAGGATCGGCATCATTCTAGATGTTTCTTGATGTCATTCAGGTGTCCACTGTTTGCATTTAATATGTGACAAAGAAGCTTTTTAAATCGCTTCAGCGTTTCTTTAGTCTAACAGATTTTAAAACAATAACAGTAAGTGGAATAATATCATTATTTTATGTCTTAAAAGAATATCATTGCTGTAGACTGTAAATGTGTGATGGAAATGTATGTTTTAAGTTCATTTTTATTGTGATTTATTTAGTGTTAAATGAATAAATGTTTTTGTTTTAAATCCTATTGGGAATGGAATTTGTTGATGAAATGCAATGATGTGGAAATGTTGCTTAGACATGGTTGTTGAATTGAGATGTCTAAATTAAAACATAAATGCTATAGTTTTCAGATAGAGAAACACACTAGTATTTGCCCTTTGGTAAGTTATATTAAATGCATTCTATTTGTTAAACCAACAATATGGCCATTAGGACAAAATGCATCATCAGTATAAGCAACATTAAAAAATGCAAAGGTCATTCGGAGCACAAGAGCTGGAGACAGCCATGCTTATATTTCCTCTAACATGGACCGCTTGTTTGATAGATTAAGGGTAGATGTACTTAACCTGGCCACACGGTAAATGCATGTCTTTATCTCTTTCTCTCCACGCACAACACAGCACTTCTTCAGTATCTAATCGTTGTTAAAGAGAGAGATTAAACTCTCTATAAATGAGGGCTGAAGTTTTTGACAAGAATGTTTTGTTGAAACCGGCGGTTTGATTGGGGTTATGTTCGATCTGCGTAGGCATAGATTCATCAGCATCTAGCAGCAGCCGATAAACGCTTTCAGTATCGTCATCCAGGTCGCCAGAATCACAAAACCCCACCAATCTCTGTCACTGCCAATCACCATCACTGCGGTGCCAAAACCCTTATCATTTACAGTATATTGATTATGCCTATATTATACGCATTATATAATATAATGTACAGAAATGTTATAAGACAAAAATATATTTAACCATAAACCAGTACAAAAATGATTGTAATACAAATAAAACAGACAGACGGACAGTGTGTTGCATGGTAGGGGCCTAAACTTGTCGCATTAGGAAATAAAACAAAGAGCCACCTCTACCTTCAAGTCATGGGTCACTAATCAGAAGCACTTAGGCTGAGCAGGGGTTGCTGTGGTGATAGTGGGGTTGGGTGAGGGAAGAGATGGTCATTTATCACCGGCTGTTTCATAGTGAGGCTGAGCGGAAAAGACAGCGCAGACTCTGCAGACAAACGACCAACAATAAAGAGAATTAATCAGCACTGATTACCTGACTCCCCACAGCCGATAATGGAAGCTTAGAGAAACAAAGAGAGAGTGAGAAAAGTGGGGGAAATATGACCGAAAGGAAAGACGGAGGAAAGGCAAGCAGCAAGAATGGGTTATGAGAGAATTAGGAGGATCTTATCACTCTGAATGGACTTGCTCTTTAAATTGGACATGTCATTTTTTGTTTCGTTTTTCTAATATCCTATAAAATAAAGCACTTAAATGAGTGCCATGTCCCAGAGGCCAGTAGCAGAGTCTTGTATTACCACTGAACGGCTGTCATTGCCCTGCAGTTCGTCAATACAGTGATCAGAACTCAGCACAGGCTGATGGATTAAACAACTGAACGAATCGGATTCTTCTTGCTGTGTAACGCCAGCTAATCGTTCCTCACACACAGCAATAAAATGCACCTCCAGTGCGGTCACACGCTCATATTCTCTATTCAGCCCACCAATCACTGCCATGTCTGATTCTGACATCTGAGATGACAAGGATTGGCCATTTTTACTGGCTGTCTGGCAAGCTAACATTCAAGTAAAATAGAGACTGTGATAAATCAGCCACATCTGCCCTTTTATACCCAATATCAGAAACTACACAAGACCTATTGGCCAAATAAAACGTTCGTTTTATGAGGACGGTGTGTTTGTTGCAAATGTGAAGACTTTAATCTGTTTAGATCTGGTTGGATTTTAAAATACATTACTTTGGATTTCTATATGAGCTGTTATGAGTTTATATTATGATCTGTGTTTTATATTTTAAGGTTACATCAAAGCATGACCCCATTGTGATTATCCTTACCTGTCATGTTAGTCATTTGCTTTGAAATAGCACATTGCGGTCACGCCATTGCCAAGGGTATTATCACAAAGCTCCTGTAAAGACTTCCCTGTTGCTCATTGGTTGAAGTGCCATAACCGCTCTAAATGAACACTCCTTAATGGACCCTGATGGGTGAACCTAGTCCAAACCCAGTTGCTACTGATCAACTGGGGAGAAGAAACAGATGGATTACTTTGGGTGTGTGCATGTGCATGTGTGTTATATTGAGCAGTAATTGCTATGTTTCTCTGGTTTATTGGCTCTTAACCTTGGGCTGACAGCTACTGAGCAGGTGGGGTTTCTGTTGCTATGACAACTGCTCTGAGTTCAGGAGTGTACTGGCATGTAGGATATACCCCACAGTAGCTTAGGCAAAATCACCCGTATAATAAAAAGGCAAAGAAAAAGTGTGAGTGAGAAATTGTGCGCTTTCCTTTTTAAGGTTTTAGTGATTTATTTGAGGGAGGGTTTAAAGGGGTGGATGGCCAAAAGTGTAGGCTACATACAAGTGTTTCCCAACCTTTTTGTCTGATGTACTCCCATAGCCACATCAGTACAGCTCATGTACCCCCTTATCAACATCAAACTTGAAAGTGTTCATTTTTAACTAATATACTGGGTATCATATATACATTTGTAGTATAACAACCTACATTTTTTAATAGCAGAAATCAAGGTTGTAGAGCCACAAGTTAATAGATTCAATTATTGTGAATTTAATAAGTGTTATATAATATTTAAAAATTTCCGAAAACATTTAAATTGAAGCTCTTATAACATAGCTCAATAATGGTGATGTTATCTCCTACAATGACCATTACTATTTGAATGTGTAAAATCTTTTGTGTACAGTTCATTTTCTGCTCCGAGGCTCAAATGGATTTCTTGGACAAACCTTATCGAGATGTAAAGACTCACCCACTGATCTATATTTAATTATTATAGATCAGTGGATTCACCAGTATGACGTCATCTAGCAACATTTAAAATCTCAGTGAAATCAACAGTGATATCTTGTTCACTGTTCCCTGCTGGTGGAATGATCTCCCCACCTTCATCAGGAATGCAGAATCCCTGGCAATATTCAAGAGACAGCTGAAAATTCATCTCTTTCATGCGCACTTAACCCCTTCATAAAAAAAAAAATTCTATCCTTTCTTTTTCCCTTCCTACTCTAGCTTATGCCACTCTGAGCAATGTCTGAAACTTGTATTGCGAGCACTTCCTGTGTCCATGAAGAATCGATTGTTTGTTTTCCTCACTTGTAAGTCGCTTTGGATAAAAGCGTCTACCAAATGATTAAATGTAAATGTAATGTAAATATATTTTGTGACCAGTTTTAGCTACTTTCCACTGAAAGCAATAGGCAACACTGCAGAGAATACCAAGTGAAAACAAAACAAGGAAATTCAGAGAAATAACAATAATCCATGAAACAAGGTTCAGAAATGCAGAAATACGAACTAAAATATTTCACAGAGTACGAGTGAACCAGGCTCATATATATATACATCCATCCATCCATCCATCTTCTACCGCTTATCCGGGGCCGGGTCGGGGGGCAGCAGTCTAAGCAGAGATGCCCAGACTTCCCTCTTCCCAGACACTTCTTCCAGCTCTTCCGGGGGGACACCGAGGCGTTCCCAGGCCAGCCGAGAGACATAGTCTTTCCAGCATAGTCTCCTCCCTGTGGGACACGCCCGGAACACCTCCCTAGGGAGGCATCCAGGAGGCATCAGAGACAGATGCCCGAGCCACCTCAGCTGACTCCTCTCAATGTAAAGGAGCAACGGATCTACTTTGAGCTCCTCCCAAGTGACAGAGCTCCTCACCCTATCTGTAAGGGAGTGCCCTGCCACCCTGCGGACAAAGCACATTTCGACCGCATATATCCGGGATCTCATTCTTTCGGTCATGACCCAAAGCTCATGACCATAGGTGAGAGTAGGAACGTAAATTGACCGGTAAATCGAGAGCTTCGCCTTGCAGCTCAGCTCCTTCTTCACCACGACAGACCGGTACATCGACGACATCTCTGCAGAAGCTGCACCGATCCGTCTGTCAACCTCACGCTCCTTCCTTCCCTCACTCGTGAACAAGACTCCAAGATACTTGAACTCCTCCACTTGAGTCAGGAGCTCTCCACTAACTTGAAGAGGGCAAGCCACCCTTTTCCGACTGAAAACCATGGTCTCAGACTTGGAGGTGCTTATGCTTATCCCAGCCGCCTCACACTCGGCTGCAAACAGTCCCAGTGCACACTGGAGGTCCTGGCCCGATGGAACCAACAGGACAACATCATCCACAAAAAGCAGAGACTAGTTCCTGTGGTCCCCAAACCAGACTCCCACCGGCCCCTGACTGCGCCTAGAAATCCTGTCCATAAAGATCATGAACAGAACCGATGATAAAGGGCAGCCCTGCCGGAGTCCAACATGCACCGGGGAACAGGTCTGACTTACTGCCGGCAATGCGAACCAAGCTCCTGCTCCGGTTGTACAGTGATCAGACAGCCCTTAGCAAAGGGCCCCCGGACCCCATACTCCCGGGGCACCCCCCACAGGGTGCCACAAGGGACACGGTCGAATGCCTTCTCCAGATCAACAAAACACATGTGGACTGGTTGGGCAAACTCCCATAAAGCCTCCAGCTCCCTGGAGAGGGTATAGAGCAGGTCCAGTGTTCCACGACCAAGACGAAAACCGCATTGTTCCTCCTAAATCTGAGGTTCGACCATCGGCCTTATTCTCTCCAGTACCCTGGCATAGACTTTCCCGGGAAGGCTGAGGAGTGTGATCCCTCTGTTGTTGGAACACACCCTCCGGTCCCCCTTCTTAAAAAGAGGGACCACCACCACCACCAGTGGCACTGTCCCCAGCCGCCACGCGATGCTGCAGAGGCGCGTCAGCCAAGACAGCCCCACAACATCCAGAAACTTGAGGTACTCAGGGCATATCTCATCCACCCCCACTGCCTTGCCACTGAGGAGCTTTCCAACTACCTCAGTGACCTCAGCTTGGGTGATGGGTGAGCCCTGCTTCCATGGTATGGAAATGGAAAAAAAAAAAAAAAAATGGGCCTATCAATTGTATGGTTACTGACATTCCTCAAAATTACTTCTTTTCTGTTCAGCAGAAGAAAGAAATTCATACATACGTAGGTTTGGAACAACTTGAGATTGAGTAAATAATGACAGAATTTTCATTTTTGGGCGGACTATCCCTGTAAATTGTATTGAACCTGGAATATTCTTTTAAAGAGAACTTATAATGCCCCTTTTACAAGATGTAATGTAAATCTCTGGAGTCCCCAGAATGTGTCTGTGAAGTTTCAGCTCACAGATTATTTAATATAGCTTGTCAAATTTGCCCTCATTTGAGTATGAGGAAAAACAGGCCATTTTTTGTGTGTGTCCCGGAGCTTTAACTGCTTGTGCATTGGTTGCTCAACAACAAAGCTGGAGAATCTCACACAGCCAATGTTGTGTTCAGCCTTACATTACTGGAGAGACCCAGGAAGAAGTTATAGAATGCATCTGGTCATTGCTCAGCGGTGGATACAATTATGTAGTTGCTGTGGAGTTGATTCAATTCATCGATTAGCAAGTACTGTCATGTTAATCTTTTGCACAAATCCAGTGTTGAATTGACCCTCGTTTTTGAAGTAGTCCAGGGTAAAATGACAGCATGATAACAACACTCTACTACAATAAAAAATACTCATCTCTAAAGTAGCCCAACACTTGCATTGCCTTGCTCCCTTTGTTGCCTGTTCTCAGGGGCAGGGTTTATGTAAATTTTAGGGTTAGTGATGTCACTAACCCTGGAAGAAGTTTGTTGTAGTCCTTAAAAAGTGGATACTTTCAAAGAAAATATCTCCCTTTACATTGAACGTTGAGCATCGTAACTTTACAGACATTGTTTATGGTCTGACAGCAACATTACACATTAACTAAAGTTAAAAAAGTAATAAACAACCACCCCCTTAATAATGGGGTGCTGTTACCCAGCATGCTTTGCAGCTGTGATAAAATCAAACCTTCATTACTTTTTCCTTGCATAAAATACTGATGAGCATTATCTTGAAGTGCAACTCAGACTCAACACTCATTAAAGAGGTTATAGATTCTATTACAGCTGCTCTTTGGCATGAGCAATCCCTCACACTGCACAACAGTACCCAATAAATACAAGTATATTTACAGCAGCTTTTATTGTGACAAACATTATTCTCATGCTTAGTTAATGATGTAACAAAGTGACTTGTAATGACTGTTAGTCATGCACAAACATATTAATAAAAGAATGCATGATGCAGCTGCAAGGCAGCAGAATGTAATCTTATTTCCTATTTGATAATGAAAGACACAGAGGAAGAGCAAATGTGCATAACCGACTGAGTGACTAATGGCAGAGAGAGGCCGAGGGATGTAGAGAGGAAAGGCGAGGGAGACCATCTGTTCTGCTCTCTTCTTGTTTTACCCCCTCTGCTTTCTAATAACTAACCCTCTCTCGCTTCAGTTCAGATTCATGATGTGAGGTAGACACACACAACATGCTGCAGAACAGATTAATTGGAATACATTAAAAGAGAATTCATGCTAACATCAAGCCAAATAGAATAAGTATGACAGCCTTGACAAGTTTGGGAAATGATGTTCATTTGTGAGCTGGGCAGCACAGATGGGTCCTGCATGATGGCAGGCATCACTCAGAGATGGCTACCACCATAAATGAGAGAAGAGAAGAGAAGAGAAGAGAAGAGAAGAGAAGAGAAGAGAAGAGAAGAGAAGAGAAGAGAAGAGAAGAGAAGAGAAGAGAAGAGAAGAGAAGAAGAGAGAAGAGAAGAGAAGAGAAACAGAAAAATGAGAAAGGAATGAACAGACGATCTATTAGGCCTACTGAACAGACGAAATCGAGACTGCTTCTCAGAGACCTTAGCCTATTAAATTCTCCAATTAGTGTGAAGACATAAATAACTGCTTCCAATTTCAGTGTGTCACTCAAGGGCAGGATCCAGCTCCAGGGAAACAAAACAATTTAAATTACGTTCCTCTCGCTTTGTGTCCGGTCCCTCTTTTAATGCCATAATTACGCTGCCATTCTTTCGCTCGTCCTCACGACGATACATCACCTCCTGCGACCCCGGTGATAAACGTCCTTCTCAAGAGAAACGTGAGCTAAAAAACAGCCGCTGTCCACTTTTCTTTTTTCTTTTTTTGCTGGAGCCCCCTCTCTCTCTTCTTCACCCTGACAGTATTTCACCGCGAGCTGCTGAGCCCCCACATCTATAATTCACGCGTCCCTCGACTGGGTTGCTGTCGGTAAAAATAGGAAATCCATCACGGAGACAAATGGTCGTTAAATGAAGCCCTGCGCAGCAGATAGGCAAAGCGGCAGATGAGGTTTAATTGTCTCTGCGTGCTCGTATGAAATCAGTTCATGACCGTAGCGATATGACCGCGGGCCTTTAGAGGTTGTGGGGCATATTCTTTAGGGCTACATTGTGTCAGCGAATAATTAAAAAGCTTTTAATATCGGGGTATATGAAATGGCAGCAGGCTATGGCTACTAGGAGGTCTTATGTGGGCTATCACCGACAAATATGATACATAAAGATGTATTAAAAGGGTCAGTGCAAAAGTTGATGCTAGAAGCCTTGAATATGTTTTTTTTTTTTTTTTTAAACTTAAATGTGGCCAATATGGAGCTATGCTTTTTTTTTACTTCAAATGGAAAGCGAATGTTTTTAAGTTTATGTTTGTTGCTTTGAATACAACTGAACGTCTTTTCGATAACTTGTCTAATATCTTCTATGAAACATGATAAGTCATGAAAATTTAGTTAAGTCTATCCCCCTACTGAAATGTGTGTGTGTGTGTGTGTGTGTAGGCTACATAAATTAAAATGTACCATTCAAGCAGATGGTGTGATAGTCATTGATGGTAACATTTTAATCACGTTTTTATTCATGTAAAATATAATAGGCCATGTAATATTCCAAATATTAAAACAACCTGAAGACATGCATTACTCCAACAAAAGTAATTTTAGCAACAGCACATTTTCACTTAGACATACAATTTCTCTAATCAGTACATCCATTGAGACATAAATTGCAAGTTATAAAAATGTTTTACATGGGTTATATATGACCAGAAGATGATGAAGAGAGATGAATAGCAATTAGCAATGTTCATTTTAGAGCTGTCAACATTAACGTATGCGATTAATTTTTTCCAGTTTAACGTGTTAAAAATATTTAACGCAATGGACGCTTCACCCGCATTTTGATTGACAGGCGATCTAACCAATCAAACAGCATTCCTTCTGATGTCCATTCATTTTCATTCAATTTCATTCCATTCATTCAATTTGATTCTATAAATGAACTATTATGAAGAGATGGTTGGTTCACGAACCGATTGAAGGAGCTGCAACGATCTGTCATGACACATTAATGAGCCACAATACAATATTTATTCAAATATATATTCATGTTCTCTTCGTGAGAACATGATGTGTAGCGTGGGAGCAGCATTGGCTTGTCGGACATAGCAACAGTAACTAAAGGGGGTCTGGTGATTGCGAAGGGTCAATTAACACAGCATTCATTTTTCCGTCATCTTTTGGCCAGCGTTATATATGATGACAGATTCATGCAAATGCTTCGAAACCATTCAAGTGCTCCAAAAGTGAACGCACTGTCTGTAAATGTCCTGTCACATACATAGAATCGAGTTTTCTTTCTTTCATGAACGAACAATAACAAGAAAATAAGAGCAGCCATGAATTAGTTAAATAGAGTCTTAAACTAAAGTAAAGAGTTGTGAGAAAGAGGGACGCGTATCCCATTTGCTTCATGTTGCAGCAGCAGCAGATCTTAAAGTGACAGCAGCCAATGATGTCTGTCATTGATGATAATCCAAGAACAAATCTAACAGAAAATTACTCTCTGCTCTTGACTATAAAACCTTTGTAGCTTTAATAGGGATTCATCCATATTTAAGTTAGGCTATAACGTTCAAACTTGAATTTTTGTTGTATATTTCCTCTGTTAGTCTGTTAGTCAGGTAGGAAGGGCAGAGGTAAACATGATATTTATTATGGGTTTATGTGAGGATTGTTTTAAGTTCACTTAAATTAAATGTCATATTTTTGATGCCTCATAAATAAATAAATAAATTGATAGCTTTCAATTACACTGAAATGTTGAATGGCTATAGTTCATGTTTACAATTGAGGGGAAAAATCAATTTCATCAAGACATCAGTAGCTGTATAGTATCAGTGATACTGGCATTCTTTAATGAAAAGACGCCATTAAACAAGTATTTAAAATATACTGTCTTTATGTTGTTTATGCATTAATTTGGATATTAAATATATAATATATTTAATAAAACCTATACAAAGGCTTTTTTAATTGCGATTAATCGCAATTAATAACAAAAAATGTGATTAATCTAATTTTATAATCGATTGACAGCACTATAGTTCATTTGAAAGAGTTTCAAAGAGGCATTAAGAACATGAAATACGACCAGACCACTAGAGGGCACTAGCAATGTGGGGGTAGAGAGGAGGGGTCCATTTCCTTCAGGAAGACATAAAGGTAAGAGCCTCTGCATCACATCACATAAAAATCACACATGCAACAAAATACAGAGTGCCAGAAGTGATTTGTCATACATCTAGGAAATGTATTTCATATATATTATATATTTTTTTGCATGGCCTGCAAATGTGAGCCTATATAAACGGCTGGTGCATTACCTGTTACAACTTGGGCATTATTTTGCACAAGAGGAAAAACTGATGTGATGAATAAAAAATTGCCATACTTTGCAAATAAAATGCAAAATAATGTTGACATATTTTACAACTACATTGCTTAATTAAGACAAGACAAGAGCTTGTGCAGATTTTTCTGTCCGTGTGTATTTTTGTGTATCTGTGACGGCGAGTACACATGCATTATTCATGGGTCAGTTTAAATAGGAATTTTAGGCTGTACAGCAGCCTTTTAAATCTCCCATCAATCTGTCATCCTCTGATTCACGGCAGTACTTCATCACCTACCTGAGAAGGGAAAAGAGAGGGAAGGAGAGAACAAAAGAAAGAGAGCGAGAGAGACAGAGAGAGATCTTTGTGTCTGTCAAGCTGACAGGCTGCAGTTGCTGTGGCAACTCCGTAACATCTTTCTCTGCCAGTCGGCAGGAAATGAGCTGCCATGTAGCCTGTCGACAATCTATCACTCTACACTTAAATGTGCACACACACACACACACACACACACACATGTTCATTCTCTCTCACAAACACACACAAACGCTACATCATGTTGTAGGCTATCTGTGTTTTTTTTATTCCTGCAATATGTTTGTATTTTGCTGTTGCTGATTAAACCTTTCGAACTGAAGTTTTCGGGGGGAAAAAAGCAGAGAAATGATGAGGACTGAGATATGGAGAGTGAAAGAGAGAGGGAGGAGCGGTTAACAGAATGAGCTTAATAACTTGCTTCCCCCTGCTGTTGTCGAAATAATTACAATGTGCTCGTCTGTAGCTCATTATCATAATACATTTACAATGAGTATGCAATGTCATTCAGAGGGCAGCTTCTCTCAGACACAGCTTCTCTGCAGGCATAAAACTGCCCTGTCAGCAGCTGGAAGGCTCCCCCAATAGGTGGCAGAGCTATAATAGTGCAGCATTAACTTCTCCCGTGCTGACTGTGCTCTCTCTTTCACCCACATAAAACATAGAGGAGAAAAAGAGATAGACAAGGAGAGAGCGAGCAAGCTGAGAGAGTGACGGCTAGAGGAGGAGCACATGAGGGAAAGAGTAAAGTGAAAATGAGATAAGACAGAGGAGAAAAGGAAGGAAAAGTTCAGGACACGAGGCCACTGGCCTAAAGGGTTCCTGGATGTCTGATGACTCTCATGCTACATGTAGAGTGGCCTGTGTTTTACACAAACGAGCAAGAGGACATTGCATAGACTTCTATTGTTTTTCTGTAAGTTAAAACAGTAAATAAATGCAATAAGGGAATAGGCATCACAACATTGTAATGTGTGACATTTAAAAAAGGGAAATTCATTTTGGGATTTGGGATTTTTCTAAAGTGTTGTTAAATTATTAATTAAATATCTATCTAATATCTATTGACAGATAAATAAATAAATGCGTAACATGGTCCAATAATCAAAATGATAACAATATATTGTACATCCCTAATATAGCTATCTAATATTTATATAACTTTTATTCATGCCAGACAGAAATAATATTCTTTTATATATATAAAATAAATAACATACAATATATTATATAACAAGACAAAACAAGACAAAATAGTATTTTACACTGGATTTGGACAACATGTAATATATGATCAGAATACCTGAAAGATGAATATTAATTAGTAATATGTCAATTTTAAAGACATAAAAAGACTCTGGAAAACAGTGATCTGTGACATTGTATTATGCTGAATTTTAAAGGTTTTTGTGTCTATTTGTTAATGAGGGATTTGTAGACACATTAATGTTTTTTAGATTTGTGGAGTAAAAATGATAGTTTTTATTATGAATTAAAAAGATAAAATTAGGACCACAGAAGGACCAAAATGCTTATTGTAATTAATGGGATTATTATTTAGCATTTCCATGAATTAGATTTCATTGAAACCTATAGGTTAGTTGAGTGAAATCATTAAATTAGTGTTGCTGTCGTGACATATCTTCAATTCAAATGTCAATTAAATATGAAAATATTCATATGGCTGTATAGAAGTCATAGAATAAATGTACCTTATGAATCTCTTTTACTGGGATTCTGCTTTGTTTGTCATTGGTTATTCAATTATTAAGCTAAATTGTCAAAAACTATTTTAAACAGAATGTTTAAATTTTACTTATATATTTATATATATATATATATATATATATTAAGAATTTTTATATCAAAAGTCATTTATACAGTATGCAAAAGTTTAGTCAGGGGGACTTCTTGCCCAGATAGGGGGCCAGCTTACCCCAACAGTGAATTTTGTATTTTGTTCTATAACAACTAAATTAGCAAATGTTTCTATTTATTTTCTATAATAACACAATGGCTAATGCAACATCCTCTTGCACTTGCTAAACGTATATGTTACAATTTAAAAGTAAATGCACAGTGTTTTGAAGGGTGACATCTTCCCCCATCTTACTCTATAATAATAAAAAAAAAGATATTTATTTAATATATTAGTCTGTTTTGTAATTGAGGATGTTCCCAAAAGGAATTTTAAATCTTGGGAACAAAATTGTCCCCAAATCATAGCCAACTAAAACCACACATGCACATTTACACACAGATAAATGTTTACTAAAAAAGCATGTCAACGTGATCACAGTTCCATTTTATTTTTACAGTATTTCCAACATCCACATCTTTCATCTTTCATGCACAACAGGCAGGTTGTGTGTGTCTGTGTGTTTATGGGTGTGTGCCAAGCAGAAGCCGATAAAGCGACAGCTGTCAGAATGATGGAGTGTCTGTCAGACAGGATGTGAGTAGCGAATGAGTTCAGTGCTGCTGCCTGCATCATTGACTCACATCTTTCAAGTCATTCTGAGACACATGCAGTCAAATGGAGATCCTCATAGAACTCTCAGAATATGTGTCTCTCATTTGCATAGAACACGTGTCATGTTTAGCTCCTGAACCATGACTTGTCTTTTTCACTATTGATTTAGTTTCAATTTAATTATTTACAAAAACAGTAACTGTCTCAAGCCCCGCCAGCCTAAGGAGGCCTGATACAAATGGTCCCTGCCAGTCCCCTGAATTTAACAATAGCCCTGATACTAATTGTTTTCAAATAGTGTACCTTCAGTAGCTATTGAGAATTACAGAATGATTCCATCCATTGATATTCCTGTAGTTTCACAGAAAGCCACACTATCTATCCTATTTAATGGTATTTGTTACACTAAAAGACCAAATTCAGACATAAGTAGATTAACTTTGAACATAAATTAAATTTGGCCATGGAATAAGTATTAATGTTTTGTTGTTTATCTTAACCACCTAAAGGCAAAAATGGTTAAACCTGCTTCTAGTGAATTAGTCACTATACCTCCTGATAGAGTCCTCGTCTTAATGCTCACAAATCATCATCATAAGATCTCTAGTGCCACCTAATGGAAAATTGACAAAAGACTGTGCACGTCAAGAGCCAATCAACAAGAGTGCTTTGTCTACCCCAGTCCATATTGTATTTCCATTGTATCTGGAGTGTCATAGATTTAGTAGTATCAAAAACAGTATTAGGCTAGTTTTAACAAAGACATTTACATAAAAAAAATAATTGATTGAATAGAGCTGCCAAAATAATACTTTTTGTAAACCAATAACGGAGAGAAGGGGGTTGGAAAATATAAAAATGAATAAGAGAAAAAACGAAAACGAAAATTGATGACATGATTTTATAATCACTTTGGATAAAAGCGTCTGCGAAATGACTAAATATATAATAGATTGCGCGCGAAAGAGATATATGAAAATGACAGACCAACCTGCAGAGAACTAAACAGACCTGCAAACAACACAAATGTCTGCAAAAAATGATCATTTTTATACTCAAGAGTAGATTTATCTGAAAATTTAAATCGCATTCACTTTTCACCATCCATGATTTTCTTCCCTTTAACCACTAGGTGTCACACTACAACATTTAACGCAGACTATGAAGGCTGGGGGCGCGCTGCGCGCTGCCAGGTGAAGAGTTCAGTGCGCGCCTCCGAGTGTGATGATGCGCGACCTCACATCAAACTATAATTCAATTTGCCACGAGGTAGTAAATGCATCGCTCTAGACATGTAGTATTGCGATCGTCTAAATATGGTCTTTAAACTGAGGCATGCCAATAAGCAAATGCTCCGGACTATTACGAGCACTTAACCTTATGGACGGAATATGTTTCCCCCCCATTAATTTCAGTGTTTCTACACAGCGCTCGCAGACATTGCAGCCACGAAATGTCTAATGAGAAAGTGCCGTTTATATTCGAGTAGCCTACAATCATTTTAAGATGATGCCATGATTGAAAAATAGACAGGCTGTGTTCGACTAACCAGTTCCGTGGAGAAGTGATAACTCTCAGATGGAGTGTGAAGACACCCTGGTGATTTTTCAGGATTCTATAGTGATTATAAAGATGTGATCTTGAATGCTCCCTTTTTCCTTTCTATATGTGTATAGGCTATATATGACTTATGCCACTGTATTTTTAAAGCTTTTTTTTTTTTTTTTTTTAAATTGGCTAATGTGTTTTCAAGGAGAATGTTCATTTTTGATTAGCTCATAAGCTTTACTTGGTGATCAATTGATCCTTCGCTAAGACCCGCCCCCTTTAGTTACTGTTGCTATGTCCGACTAGCCAAGCGCTCTCACGCCACACATCATGTTCTCACAATACATAGCAGAGCAATGGACACTGACAGCGTAGAGCAGGTTACTTTTGCTATGATACAACGTTCCACATTTCAAATATTGTAATTTTTTAAAGAAGTTTAAACAATATATTATTATAGTATTAGCTCTTTAATGTGTCATGACAGATCGCTCAGTTCAAGCAGCTCGTGAACCGATCATCTCTTCATACTTGTTCATTTACAGCATTAAATAAACATGAATGGACATCAGAAGGCATGTTGTTTCAACTGCAGAAAAACGTGAGTACACAATTTTTCAAGTTCACCAACGTTCATTTATTAACTCCCTAACTGACTGCTTTTTCGGACAAAATGTCAGATTCGGGGTTATGATTGGTCAGATCGCCTGTCAATCAAAAGGGCCCATTGCAGTACGGAGGTTTGGATTGGACAAAAATCTGTTCAGTGCAGATGGAGTCAATATTTTCAGCCCATTTTCTCGAAATGGAATTTTTTTTTAAATGCATAAATCTGAATAGACAATTTTGCTCACTTTTAAGAATCATAAAGATGGCTTCAACGCTAATATAAACTCCAGTCAAAGTTCAACCCAGATATTTCCATGTGGAACAACAAAGGGTGATTAGGAATTCAATTTCTTATGCACACCACATAAAACACACACACATCTGTGTTTCGGAATTGTCAATCTGCACATTGTTTGATACTCAAGCATGCATATGAAAATAGACCCATAAGTCATAAGTCCTGTTAATTGCCCTAACTATGAATTGACGACACTCGGATTAAATTATAGCAGCACCAGCTGTTCTGAACCAGTCACGTGAGATGTTCTGGGCGTGTGTGTCGTTTGTGTGTGTTCAATGCCACGGCGGTAACCTTGACCTGCGATCATGAAGTTCATGATGTCATTTCCCCAAGACATAATTTATGGTATATAGAAAACCAAGAAACTAAGATGTTCACACAGGCACATGCACGTCAACACTCCTGCTGGATTCTTCCTCTCCTGCAGATAACAGCAGTTGACTGAAAATAATGCACACATGACTTTCGTCAGACTGACAGAAAGGGTCATACACTTTTCCCCTGCATGGAAAAAGCTTTTCAAAATCATACACTGACCAAGGCAAAGGTGTGAGGACTGATAAAAGCATGTGGCGGTCTAGCTTCTTCCGTTGAACGCACAGGCTTCCTGTCGTAATAACCTCCTCCTTCTGCTGTCCACAGACTCTCCCCTTTCACACTCTGAATGAACATATGGAGAGCACTAATCAGGAGAATAAACCGTGTTAGCTTGAGATAACGTCTAGTTGAAATACTGTCTGTCCCAATCAGAGCGCCTTTATTAGTTTCTGACCATCTGCTTATTCAGGTTTACACATGGAAATGGATCAAGTAATCAGATTCATTTTCTTTTTTATGCTTAATTCTTCCTTCTCCTTATTTCTCAGTTCTTTGTCGTATTCATAAAGTATGTAACTCTTTCTTAATGATATGCAGCGTGAAGATATTTGAGCTGGGCCAACATTTGTGCTGTGTATCCGAGGATCGATGAGTGGTCTTAAGTTTATCTGATTTTCCACTGGCCGGACGGGGGACAGGTCGATGGGAAGCTGCCTGTGTCAAGTTGACCTTTTCAGGGCATCGGCGACCGGCCGTCCCCTGGGCACCCCTCCCGTTCCCGTGTCACACTCTGAGTGACACCGGTCCGTTCGGCTCAAACACAAAGTCCGGCCGGACGTCTATATTGCACTGTCGCGGCAGTGACAGAGATTGGCTGCAGTATTTGTGAGCTGTCCTTTGCTACTGACACTTTGCCGATGAATGCAGGCTAATTTATGCGGCCAAATCTCCTCTGTGCAAAAATGAAAGCTAATTGAGTCATTACCTGCTAATTCAAGGCAGGGTTACTTGTGTAAATTGGCTTACTTTGTAAAGCCGTGTCCCAATAATCTCTCTATCTTGTCTCTCTCTCTCTCTCTTTTGACCTAAACCTACAGGTTTTAGACTCACTGGTAAACAACTTTTCTCCATTTTGTGTTTCTTAATTTTGTTCGTGACTGTAACCGTGCATTTCTTAGAAGTGTATAACTGTTTAAACGTTTTCATTCCCTTTACTACATTAAATGGGATTGGACTATTGCATCAGTTGCGATTATGATGTTAAATGTTCATTTTAGTTCACTTCAGTTCTGTTGCTGGAGGCTTTTCCTATCCATACTGAACAGAAATGATGACTGATCTTATCGGTGTGCCTCTGATACGGAAAAAGATAAGAAGATAAGATATAAAAAAAAATAAGAGGAAAGTAAGTTTAAAGTGATATCTAAGAAAATAAACATTTATCAAAGCAATTCATATTTTTAGGATGGAGAACATCATCATCTTATTTCACAATCTTGCAAAATAATTAATTATTCACAGGCTAATGTCTGCAGAACTGCATCATTCATTATGAAGCTCAATGGTTTGTTTATGAATCGATGTGGACTTTTCCGGGAGGACAGTCACACTGTCATCATCAAGATTAATTAAGATGTTTCCTGCATAGCTAATGCATCCAAAGCCATCACCATGACAACTGTTGAGCACCTCAAACTCAATGTGTGTGTGTGTGTGTGTGTGTGTGTGTGTAGATAGTAATGTTGGCAATCAACAGCTCTAACTGCATTTTTCAGTCTGTTGTGGTTTCCAGTGGAATTGAATGTAATGATCTTTCCTCCTCCGTGAGCCTTGCCGAAATAAAACTGTCCATTTCTCTTCCTCTGTGGTTTCTTATGGGAATAAACACAGTGATTTGTCTTTCTTTTGTGGTTTTAGTGGAGTAAATGTGAAACTAACATTTGACACCCACCCTGACCCCATAGGTAGTAAAAGGGCCTTACACTGTACACGTTCTTTTCCATTAATCTGTGATTGATTGGATTATAAAGCTCTCAAAAGAAAAAAAAAATCTTTCTGGCTGTCATACGATGTCCAAATGTAGCATTTTTGAACACAGTGTGTATATAAAGAACATTAAGCAACAAAATGCTTAGTTTTGGTTTTGAATACAACATGTATTGGGATATATAAATGTATTATGGCATATTTTTAATATTGCAATAAAATAAAACAGGCAAATGATTTAAATAAGTCTTGAGTCTATGACTGGATCATTATTGCAGTGATTATTATGTTTACAGCATGTTATGTGTTATATGGCAACAGTTCTTCTAGCCCTTCAAGATCTTGATCAAAAAATTATGCACCTCTCATTGGAAATAATATCACAACATGTATTTCCATAAAGAGGTGCATCATTTTTTGGTCAAGATCTTGTATTGGCAATGCAAGAGTCAGGCACTCTGTAAAGTCTACTCCAGCACATCCCAAAGTCTTTCAATGAATTTAAGTCGTGAATTTAACTTGTGTGCCAATTCATGTTTGAAAATGATTCTTCATGCTTCTAAGCATTTGCCTATTTAAATCCAATCAAAAATAAAAAATTTTTTTTTTTTTTTTTGGCAGGGTAGTAAATATTGGCTTTACATATAACTTTAGTATTCTTCACTCATTGGTCTTTAAATGTTGCCTATACACTGAAAGAAACTGTTCTATAGTGTTGAATTATATTCATTCTGTATACATGTATACAAAACGGTTTATCATAAGAATAGGAGTGCATTAAATTGATCAAAAGTGACAGTAAAACGTTTATAATGTTACAATGTTACAAGATTCTTTTCAAAAATTTTTTATCATGGTCTCCACAAAACTAAGCAGTAAAACTGATCATATTCTTTAATGTTTCTTGAGCATCAAATCAGCATATTAGAATGATATCTGAAGGATCATGTGACACCGAAGACTGGAGTAATAATGGCTGCTGGAAATTTGACGTCACAGAATTATATTTTTAAAATATATATTGAATGATGATGTTTTTTATTTGTATTAATATTTCACAATATTACTATTTTCACTCTTTTTGATCAAATAAAGGTAGACTTGTTGATGGTTAAACTTCTTTCAAAAACACTAAAAAATCTTACTGACCCCAAAATTTTGAATGGTATTGTAGATATTTTCATCATTGGAAATAAGTTTGACCTTTTCATGACATTTATTTATGGAAGAGCAGAGAAAAATGTTGGTTTAGAGAAAAAGACATTTTTCTCCTGCTCCTGATGGTAATGAACGGGTGTGGCTGTGACCTGGTTTACGTGGTTGCATCCAGATGACTTATTTTAAACCATGCTTAAAAATGGCCCAATGACGCCACTGAGATATTGGGTCATGGTTTTTGGATAGCTCCATAGGGACAAAATGAGAAAGTTGAGGAAGAAAAAAATACATCTTGTACATTCCACAATGTGTTCACACATCTGACCTTGCTGAATATGCAATCTCAGGGGGAAAAAAAAAGGTACAAAAGCTGTCACTGGGACCCTTTTTAAAAAGTACCATTTAATATGTACATGTTTGGTACAAATATGTACCTCTAAGGTACTAATATGCAATCTTTATAAAGGTGTACGTTTTGAAATGGTGCCATCTGAGTGACAGCTTTTGTACCTTTTTTTCTGAAAAATGAATTGTTCTTGAGATAAAAATGGTCAATTAAATGTATTACAATGATTTAAGATGATACTCTTCGAGTTTATAAGTAAACCGTTGAGAGGGATTCTCAACTACTAAAGTAATGGACTAGTAACTTACGATACAGTTGGTTGCATTTAATTTGCAGCAAGCCTCATAAGTTCTACTATGCCCTTCCACTCTAGCATAATATTACATTAGTTAAGTACTTTCAAATTTTCTGAAGCTTAGTATGATGTATATCTTATTATGTTGAAGAATTTATCCTTCACATATTGATGCTTCAATGAGATCTTTCAATCATTGCTTAGCTTATATGACTATTGTGACATATGCAGTATGATGATTGTAATTTGAGATACCCTCTTGGCCTTGGTACCATCTAATGTCAAATAAATCCCTGGTTAAGTAGTTGGAGTGTCCTTTGTCCAAGATAAATGGGCTTATTGAACGTACATTGTATGAAATATAAGAGACCAAATTGGAAGAGAGAGGAAGACAGCGACAGATTGATAGTGATCAACTCCGTAGTTCAATGGAAGTGGCAAAAGCACATTGATCTGACAGTCACACTATTTAAATTGACAGTATTTCTGGACAAAAAAAGATGAGGGAAGTAATTTGAACCACTATAGCGACCATGAAGGAACTCTTCTGCATACTCAACGTTCTGTTTTTAGTGTCAAGCTGTGAAACTGTCAAATTACCTCAGTGTGTGATTCCATCTGTGCTGCTGACAAGTCTGCCAGAGATGGGATTTAATCTCTTAATAACTGTGCTAATGTTTCTCTGCATCCCTGACCACATCTGTCCGTGCTCACTGTAGTTAAACACACTTTGGAAGAAGAGAGAGAGAAGAGGAGAGACAAAAAAGAAAAAGTTTCACTCTTGCAGTACCAAAAAAATGTGACTGATAAATAAGCAGCAATAAGAGCAAACTTTCCATTATAAGCATAGAACAAATTTGTATTCCTTGACTTTGCAGTGCATTTTCTGATAATCTCGTAATCTTGAACCAGACTTTATATTATTGGTTACAAACACTCACAAAATACCTTATAATTGTTAGATGTTGGATTTGTTTTACATAAAGACATTCTTGTTTCTTGAGTCATGCTGAGGTTCCTAGGTTCAAGGGCTCCAGCCTTTGAAATGTTTAGTCACTACAACCAAAAGACATTTTGTGTGTGTTTTCTCTGCATAATATTTCCTGTTGAACAAGATGGTTGTTAGCTAATCAGCTAATTAGAACCCCTGGGTTTAATTAGGGCAATAGAACACATATACACTCACACGCACACGTTTAGACCATCAACATCTCGCTGCTCTATCAGAGTGCTTGTTAATTACTTTAGTGTTCATTAGTGACAGAGCCCCAGGCCTTAATTAGGGAACTGGATACAAAAGGCATAAACAAGAAGTATGGTTGTGATTACACACACACACACACACACACATATGCACATGCGGTGTTTTCACAGTCCCACCCTCCCACTATTCCCTTGACCATGCAGGTTGTATAAAACATGTGGAGTCACTAAACTTCCTCAAACATGCTGGCTGAGATTTTCCGGTGCTTTGGTTCCTCACACCTTCTTTAGTATATTGACAAACAGATCAGGTGAATGACTGACCAGATGACCAAATGATCCATTGACTTACAGTTGTCCTTGAATAGAAGAGCAGTTCTAGGCATACAAATCATTGAGGGTAAAATGTATACATTTGTTTATAATAAAATGTAAAAATTCTAATAACTAAAAATAAATTGTGTTTTTAACCGATTTTAATTGTTAATCATTTCCTGCTTCTGCATAAATGCACAATTCTGCATTTGGCAGATACTTTTATCCAAAGCAACACACGTTGCATTGAAAGTATATATTTTATCAGTTCATGCATTCCCTGGGAATCGAATTAATGACATTGGCATTGCTAGTGCCATTCTCTATTGTTTGAGCTTTAAATGCTGTAAATCCACAAATCCAGGCACAAGCAGAATAGATTATAAAAGAATGATGGGTTTTTATGAATAAGGATAAATTAAAATAGTCCTTCTGGTGTTTTTCTCCTGGTTTATTCCTTTTCTTCAGGTTGTTTTATTCACAGCTGTGAATGTGTTCCTATGGACATGTATGGAAGCAAGCATCTGTGCTCAAAGGCCTTAAAATGAAAGATGGTCCACAGAGAAGCTGGACAGGTGGGTTCTGTATGTGGGAGGTTGCCTGAGTTAGAGTTTGGAGTCCTGGTCTATGTGTGTGTGTGTGTGTGTGTGTGTGTGTGTGTGTCTGGAGCTTAGAATTCAAAGCCTAGTGATAAATCATTCAGAACCTCCCTCTGTAATCACACACACTCAAGAGTTGTGATGTATGAGCCATGTCAGAATCAGAGGCCCCATGACACACACACTTCACAAAGAACCCAGGCGAACACACACACACACACACACACACACTCACTCACACATGGTATAAGAAGCAAGTGAATCCGCAGTGGTGTTTGGGTCTCAACAGGCTTCAAGCTCATCCTCTGCCTCTCTCTCTCATCTGTGCCATTGTACGGTCCATGTCTCATTTTTTCTCTCCTCCTCCTCCATAACTTTCCTCTCCTATCAAAAAAATGAAAAAGCTCAACAATCGGTTATCTTTCTGATATATATATGCAAGACAGATATAATTGGTTTTGCGAGCTATAAAAGCTGGAATACTAACATACAGAAACTTAAATGTATTTTAAATGAATAATCATGGTTGACCGCATTATTTAGTCTCCAATATACTTTAAGTTTTGTCTCAGATGAAGCTTAGCTTGCTTCACCCAAACAAAGTGACCTTTTAAAATGGGTATACCATGTATCCAGAAAGCATTTGGCACTAATTTCAGCCTCAAGTCTTTTTGAGTTTGATGCTACAAGCTTGGCATACCTATTTTTGAGTAGTTTCTCCCATTCTTCTTTGCATTTTCAGATCTCTCCAGAGATGTTCAATCGGGTTCAAGTCTGGGTTCTGACTGGGCCACTCAAGGACATTCTCAGAGTTGTCCCATAGCCACTCCTTTGTTATCTTGGCTGTATGCTTGGGGTTGTTTTCCTGTTGGAAGATGAACCTTCGCCCCAGTCTGAGGTCCAGAGCGCTCTGCAGCAGGTTTTCATCAAGGATGTCTCTGTACTTTGCTGCATTCATCTTTCCCTCGATCCTGGCTAGTCTCCCAGTTCCTTCCACTGAAACACATCCCCACAACATGATGCTGCCACCACCATGCTTCACTGTAGAGATGGTGCTGGCCAGGTGATGAGCGATGCCTGGTTTCCTCTAGACAGGACCCTTGCTATTCAGGCCAAAGAGTTCAATCTTTGTTTCATCAGACCAGAGAATTTTGTTTCTCATGGTCTGAGAGTCCTTCAGGCGGGCTGTCATGTACCTTGTACCGAGGAGTGGCTTCCGTCTGGCTGCTCTACCATGCGGGCCTGATTGGTGGAGTGTTGCAGAGATGGTTGTACTTCTGGAAGGTTCTCCTCTCTCCACAGAGAAACACTGGAGCTCCGTTAGAGTGACCATCAAGTTCTTGGTCACCTCCCTGACTAAGGCCCTTCTCCCCCGCTCTAGGAAGAGTTCTGGAGGTTTCAAACTTCCATTTACGGATGATGGATGCCATTGGGACCTTCAATGCTGAAAAAAAAATGTCTGTACCCTTCCCCAAATCTGTGCCTCGATACAATCCTGTCTCGGAGGTCTACAGACAATTCAACAATACTTTGTGACTTGGTTTGTGCTCTGACATGCACTGTTAACTGTGGGACCTTATATAGACAGGTGTGTGCCTTTCCAAATAATGCCCAATCAACTTTCCTTTTTCTTTTTCTTTTTTTATAAATTTGCAAAGGTTTCAAACAAACTTCTGTCATGTTGTCACTATGGGGTATTGTTTGTAGAATTTTGAGGAAAATAATGAATTTAATCCCATTTGGAATAAGGCTTTAACATAATAAAATGTAGAAAAAGTGAAACACTGTGAATACTTTCTGGATGCACTGTAGGTATTCTAAAGCTGCTGAAAAGAAAAAAAAACTGAACTGATTTGCTCATTTTATTTGGTCTCATGGCTGCTTTAAGGCACATTTCACCTGTGTGGAAACCTAGTGACTGTCCAGATAGACCAGCTAAACAACAGCTTGACCAGGCTGGGAAACCAGTTTAATATCAACAAACCAGCTTAGACTGATTTAAGCAGGTTTTATTTTTTTTTTCAACATTGACGTATGATTCATGTTAAAAAGTGCTTGAATAATTGTTGTGGGGAAAAATCATCTCTTCCTTGCAAATAAAGCTCAAGATGCAAACTTCAAGTTGTCGAAATAAGACTTTATTGTACAAAGCTTGTACAAAGCAACAAAGCCGAAATGCCTGCAGGACATCCGAGTTTGTCTCAATTCTCAATTCAGGACACAATTCTTATACCTTTTTCTTATCTGTTATTTCACAATAACCATGTGACTTAACTCTCTGGTAAGATTCACTCTATTATCACCCATCTCTCTAATGGTGCTAACCTGCCAAATGATGGTCAACCCTTAATCATAGGCAAGATGTAGCATTTTCCATTTTACACTCAGCTCCTTCCCAAAAGAGGGAAGCCTCACCATGACATCATTCACAGCCACCTGTGGTGTCTTGAAAATACCCCTAATTTGGCAGAACACTCAGTGGGTCACATGACTTTTTTCGATGCTCCTGACCTTATGACAGTTCTTTCAGTCATGTAATAGGCCATGAGGCCTTCAAAAGACATATGGCTGTTATATTAATCAAACTATTTCTGCAATGTTTTTCTTAAATAATTAATAAAACATTGCAACATAAGCAACAAGAGCTGATTCCAAATCATCAGTTTTCAGTTTTCTGCTGGATCTCTCTGCAGCTTTCACCATCAGATCCTTCTGTCCATCACTAGACATCACTGGAGCTCCTCTCTGCTGGTTTGAATCTTACCTCACAGTATCCAAAACACATAATCTGGTCACCGGAGTACCCCAGCGATCAGTTCTTGGACCTCTTCTCCATGTACACTACATCACTGGGACCCACAGGCACATTGTTTTTCATACTATTGATATGCTGTTGATACACAGTTCTACTTTTCATTTCAGCCAGACAATCCCACAGTAGCTACACAGATCAGACTGCATGGCGGACATCTCGGTATGGATGAAAGAGCATCACCTACAACTCAACCTAGTGAATAGACAGAGCTACTTGTCTTCTCAGCCACCCTGTCAGAACAGCACAATTTTACCATCCAGCTAGGTTTATCAACAGTAATCCTAGTTCGGCGAGGTATCTCGGGGTAATCTTTGATGACCAGCTGAGAACCAAAGACCACATTGCTACCACAGCATGATCATGGAGGTTTGCAAACATCAAGAAGATCAGGCCATTCCTAACTGAGCATGCAACACAACTTCTCTTCCAGGCCTTTGTTATTTCTAGGCTGGACTACTGCAATGCTCTTATTGTTAGACTTCCAACATTGGCAACATCATGTCAACTTCAAGACATTGGTGCTCGTCTGCAGGATGGCAACGGGCTCCACACCCTCCGAACTCTCGCTGCAAAAAATCAAAAGTTGAGAAAACTTAAAAGTTTAAGGCATTCAGCTGCAGGAGATTTTTGAGTTTTCTCAACTCGTTGTTAATGGAACTTGTTATATAACAAGTTGAGTCGTGCCCTCAAAGAGCCTCCACTCTAAGTGAGCAACAGTGTATTAATGGCACTTCCTGTGTTTATTGCTTCTCTAGATGAATCGTTTGTTGTATTCCACAATTGTAAGTCAATAATTGTAAGTGGATATAAGCCACTGCTAAATTAATAAATGTAAATTTAAATTAGTAGTGTTGAATATGAAAAAAGGATATGTTCTTAATTCATGAACATCCAGCCACAAATAAATTGCATATATGTTGAGATGTGTAAAGGTTAGTGTGTCATAGGAGCATAAGGCAAACATGTTGACTCATCAGAGGAAGCAAGAAGGTATCCATGGGGACAGGTGAAAGTTATTGGTCAGCAGTTTCCATAGTGATGCCTGGGAGAGGAGGAGAGTCTGACAGGATGAATAATTTAAGATTCAAGCTGAATGCTGGACATCCACATAAACACACACACACACAAAAACACACACATTAGGACAGGAGTGTATACCTGCTGACAACCAGAAAAACTATAGAGCACATTTGCTACTTTCACACTAGCTATCTTCTGTTCACAGGCATTCCATGTGAATTACATCCTTATAAATTGTTATAATATAAGATGTTGCTGGAGTATGAGAGAGTCTAAAATGTAAAGATGTTTGAATCAAATGTGGGCACAAACTCTTCTTTACTGAGAAACCATCATATGGTCAATTTTTGCAAGCAGAGTAGATGTGTCATTGGTTACAATCCAGTGCATGTGGTTTAGTGGTTGATTAAAAGAAAAAAAACAACATGCAATTTGACAAAATGTTTAACTTGCTTTATTATTAGGGGGACCAACCTCCTCATCCTCTGTTTCTTCTTCTCCTCCTCCTCTGTTTCTTCTTATTCTCCTCCTCCTCTGTTTCTTCTTATTCTCCTCCTCATCCTTCTCCTCTTCCTCCTCCTCCTCCTCCTTCTCCTCCTCCTCCTTCTGCTCCTCCTTCTCCTCCTCCTCCTTCTGCTCCTCCTTCTCCTCCTTCTCCTCTTCCTCCTCCTCCTCCTCCTCCTTCTGCTCCTCCTTCTCCTCCTTCTCCTCCTCCTCCTTCTGCTCCTCCTTCTCCTCCTTCTCCTCCTCCTCCTCCTCCTTCTGCTCCTCCTTCTCCTCCTTCTCCTCCTCCTCCTTCTGCTCCTCCTTCTCCTCCTTCTCCTCCTCCTCCTCCTCCTTCTGCTCCTCTTTCTCCTCCTTCTCCTCCTCCTCCCCCTTCTGCTCCTCCTCCTCCTCCTCCTCCTTCTGCTCCTCTTTCTCCTCCTTCTCCTCCTTCTCCCCCTTCTGCTCCTCCTTCTCCTCCTCCTCCTTCTGCTCCTCTTTCTCCTCCTTCTCCTCCTCCTCCTCCTTCTGCTCCTCCTTCTCCTCCTTCTGCTCCTCCTTCTCCTCCTCCTCCTCCTCCTCCTTCTGCTCCTCTTTCTCCTCCTTCTCCTCCTCCTCCTCCTCCTCTTTCTCCTCCTTCTCCTCCTTCTGCTCCTCCTTCTCCTCCTTCTTCTCCTCCTCCTCCTTCTGCTCCTCCTTCTCCTCCTTCTCCTCCTCCTCCTCCTTCTGCTCCTCTTTCTGCTCCTCCTTCTCCTCCTTCTCCTCCTCCTCCTCCTTCTGCTCCTTCTCCTCTTTCTCCTCCTTCTCCTCCTTCTGCTCCTCCTTCTCCTCCTTCTCCTCCTTCTGCTCCTCCTTCTCCTCCTCCTCCTCCTTCTGCTCCTCCTTCTCCTCCTTCTCCTCCTCCTCCTCCTTCTGCTCCTCCTCCTCCTCCTCCTTCTGCTCCTCTTTCTCCTCCTCCTCCTCCTCCTCTTTCTCCTCCTTCTGCTCCTCCTTCTCCTCCTTCTCCTCCTCCTCCTCCTTCTGCTCCTCTTTCTCCTCCTTCTCCTCCTCCTCCTCCTCCTTCTGCTCCTCCTTCTCCTCCTTCTCCTCCTCCTCCTCCTTCTGCTCCTCCTTCTCCTCCTTCTCCTCTTTCTCCTCCTCCTCCTCCTTCTGCTCCTCCTTCTCCTCCTCCTCCTCCTCCTTCGCCGCTGCTCTGGAAGTCTATAGCAGCCTATTAAACCACTCGATTCCTTGGCTCAAGATGATTTGATTGCAATTTTTTTCCCCCATTTTGAATTGTCCAAAAATCTTTCTAGGCCGCTGCTCTGATTCTCACAAAAATTTAACCCGGTCATTTTCAAACCATGGGACAAAAATTATGGAATTCAATTTTTAAACGGTAACGTGCCAAAGAGCACGCCAAAATGTACAGGTATGTGAGGCTTTATCTCCAAACTGCTTTACCGTATTGAGACCAAACTTGGTGTGTGTTATTACAACCATGACTTGACGATACCTACAGCTTCAGTGCAGTGCCATCTAGTGGTCAGGAGATGGCTATTTTTGATTAAAACTTCGGAAAGGTTTGGCCAAAAATGATCTCTTTGGATTCTGTGTAGCATGCTGAGTCGAATGACATTTATCATTACTGAATTTTGTCAAAATCCTATATTTTATGAACGCATTGATGTATCATTATGAAATTTGGTTTGTGCCATCGTCACCATGCCCTTAAGATACTCAAAAAAAATTCAAGACAGAGCCAACTTCTGGTCAAAAGTTGTAATGAAATTTAAAAAAAAATTCTATAGCTTTTTATTAATTCTGCTTATTGTAATTGTGCAGAGAATATAGATATGAATTTTGCCATAGTTGACCGAACTTCGTGTCCGCCATTTTGATTTTTCTTTAATGTAAATTTTTCAATCAATGTACATTGACACCAAACTTTGCATGTGTCATTATCACCTTACTCTAAACACACCACATCAATTTAGTCATAGTGCTACCTATTGGTCAATAGTGATAGCCATTAAATCATATTACAAGTGATTGTATTTACGATTTTTCAGTCATTTTGCTTAAAATATCTTTAAAAAGGGGTCATGAACTGGATTTTTTTTTAATTATTTTATATTTCTTGAGGTGCACTTATAATAATACAATTTTTACATCAAAAAATTGACAATATTTAGAAATAAATGTCAATTTTCTTCTCTGATTATAGTCGTCCGTTTGAAGGCACATGTCTGCTCTGAGACTTCAGTGTAAACCCCAACTGCTATGATTGGCTGAAATCTTTGCATATGAATAAAGTATTACATGTGGAAACCTCTTGAATACTTTTACTACATTTTTACTATCACAAAATTATCGAATCGTGGAAAGTGTTAATTATTGCATTATATTTACATCTATTCCATCACATGGATGGTTGCAGTGATGAGCGTTGAGCAAATGACACAAACACAGCAAACATAATGTAAATACACTAAGAAATTTATTGTGTAGTGTAAGACCTTCACTGATTATAACTGGAGTTTTGGCAAGTGTCCAGATAAACTCACACAGCTTCAGCCATAATAAAGAGAGCATTCTTGAAGTAAAAAAACTAAACCAAGAAAAAGGATTATTCATTATGAATTTAATTGTCATTACCAGTTTAAAAAGGAAATGCATTACTTACAGTTTGAGGGGGCCTTACTGGTTCCAGAACAGTTGGAATAGACTTTTGGGCAAAACCAGAATCGTGTTACACTGGTAAAATGTATGGTACGAACTGGCAAGTCAGCACTGACGTGACTAGGACGGTTGTTAAAAATGAGTCCATTTTTCTCTGAGATCAGGATCCTCCAGCAGCTTATGCAAAGATGATGTTTTTTCCTCAGTCAAGAACAACACAATGTCTACGTGGCAGCTTATTCTTGTTATCATCACAATCTTATCATAAACAACTACTTTAGATCCACTTGCTGCTCGTCGACTGAACACCAGTGGGCGGGGACAACGATCCGACGACATAAAGGTAGGTATTGTTGTCTTGATTCAGAGGCAGTCAGATGCAAATGATTGTGCCCCTGTGGCATCACATGGCGCCCCCTGTCCAAATGAAGCATTTTTACAGATTGATTATAAAAATGCTTTTTATGTTGATGACGAAGACGTTTAAGGAATGGAACTTGCATGATGTATTAATAATACAAAGACCTCTTATAAGCTAAAAGATCTGAGGAAAAATCTGATTTCTCATGTCATGACCCCATCAAATGCTCATTGTTGCTGTTGGTCTGATGCTCCCAGTCTTGCTGGCATGACTTATCATGCCTTATTTGTTCTTGACCCCGTAATTGGTGCTTGCAGCTATTATTATTACTATTATTATTATTATTATTATCATCAACTAATCCTATGAATAGTCAAAGCCAGTGGTTCCCAGCCATGTTTCTAAATGCCCCCCAACACTGCACATTTTGCATGTCTCCGTTGACACACCCATTTCTGATCTTGGAGTCTCTACTAATAAGCTCGAATCAGGTGTGTTTGATTAGGGAGACATACAAAATGTGCATTGTCCTCCAGGAATGTAGTTGGGAACCACTGGTCTAATCCTTGAAATAAACATTGTAAGATAAAGGCAATAATTGTACATTTAAACAGCATATTCTGTGTTCCGAAAACTGGGCAAATAATCACATTTTAGTTAATTCTTTTTAAACATATATTCGTTTAGTTGACCACTGACTCATTCATGTAGTTACTACAAAAGCCTATAGGGGTCAGCACTAGCAGCACCTGTGTTACTCTCTGAAAAAGGTTTTGGAATCATTCCCTCTGTCTAGTTGTGAAAAAGGCAAAGGTTAAAGTTGTTTCCTGCCCCTTCTTTCCACTTTCACATCTAATGTATCCATAGAGCTGTATAATAGAGGCAAAACAAGGTTAAAATGAAAGCACGTCTGTTCTAATTCCACCGCAAATTGAAAACTAGACTTGTCAAAAATTGGTTGTCAAGATAACATGCAATTTAAATAGCTTTTACAGAATATACATACATACATAGGTGATTTGTTATCTGCTTTCAGTTGATAGAAAGAGGTATCTAGTGAAACATTACATTGTTGCAATGTGTAACAATTACATTGTGTTACATTGCTTTAATATATGCTTTAAAAAAAAATCAAACACATGCAAAAATTCACACAGATACCAAATATACCGAACAGACTATATTTATAATGTCTTATGTCTGCATGTTCTCATGTTAGGCTATTTGAGCATAAGTGGCAGGTTGCCATAGCAATTCCTTGGTACCATTCCGTCACAGCTGGGATGAGAGTGAAGACTGGGGCCTGACCCCTGTGTGAACCTGGTGGGGTGTGATGCCTTCAAAACACAAGCTGGTCACTTCACAGTATGAGCCAACATATGTGTTCCACAGACGAGCCATTATACATGTGGGGGAGAGCTGGAATATAAACAGAGACCTTCATACTGGCCCTTTATAACCTCTCTATGTCCTTGGACTTAAGAAACAGTTTTGTTATTTAGATGGTGTATATTTAAAATGTTTTTCAGTTCATTTCGTGGCTTTTTGACTTCAGTGTCACATTCTGGTTTTCATACATATATACATACATACATGATACATACATGATCATCTCTTAGCCTCTTTTATTCTCTCTCTTACACATGCACACACCTTCAACTTACCTTTATTTACACACACACACACACACACACACACACACACACACACACACACACACACACCCACAAAAGACAACATCCCATTTGTAAGATCAAGGTGTCTACCTCTATGAAGCCAATATCAATATTACAGAAACAACAAATAATATCATGGGTGAGAGGATGTGTTTGTTGATGAGACTGAACATGTAGACGGATCTGACCAAAAAGTCTGTTACCACTTGCATCACTTCACCTGTGCACTGTTTATATGAAGCATAAATTATGCTTCATTTACAAAGCACACAGTCAAGCACATCCAGAGGATGTTTGCCAGTATGATGTATTATCAACACAAGGGGCAGTATTGCTCTCTTTCTGTACTCTCCTCCATCCTTTTGTATTTAGAATAGAATTTGTGGTTTTAACAAATTTAGGATGTTTCCATGGTGTATATATCATAATTATCTGAGGTTAATAATAATCCTTATTACGACATGCTGTTAATGTTGGATATACAATATAGCAAAGACAACCAGTAATCTACGGCCCCTGAAAACATTTACACAAATGTGTATGTTTTTTTTTTCTTATAGCAATTTGTTTGTATATCTATATAGACTGGAATAAAATAGGGGTGAATTCAGGTTGAAAGGGACACTTGTCCCCAGTCATCTCAATGGCAAAAAATATCCCAATCAACTTGAATTCACCCTTATATATGGAATAATATTTCTCTGTATATCTAACATGATTTGGCTTTGTGTTGTCTCTATCAACTAACATTCTAGAGGAAAGAAAATACAGAAAATATTTGTTCAGGTCATCACCCACTGGAGTGATGACCTCTCACTGAACGCAGTGGATGTCATCCTTTCCAAACAATACCCTCATGGATACGTATACACACAAAAAACATCCTGGCAAAGCACAACAAAACATTTACATATACTCTGATCAAAAAAGGAAGTGGAAGAGCTTCTATAGCTCTGGGCTGGCAATAATTGGCATGCAGTTTGTGCATTCCAAGTCATGAATAATTGTACTATAGATCTGTAATGTGTCATATGAGCCTGTAGAACACGAGAAAGAGAGAGAGTGACAGATGATAGAATGTTCCAACAGATTACTGTTACAAGTCTTAGTCTTAGTGACGACTACTAATTTTCATTTTCATCGTAAATGAAAATCAGTAGTATACAAAAATATTAGAAATGAAAATATTTAAAAATACTGGACAATCCACCATATTCATGATGAGCTGAAACATGGGTCTGCATAGTAAAGTACAGTAAAAAGATATTTTCTCAGTGCATGAAAACCACATCAACGAATAATCATTCAAAAGACAAAGAATGAGGCATTTCCCTACGGCATCAGACATCACAGCTGCAAACTTCAACAAGAGTCACTGTGGGTCACCATAATGTACGAAACGTATTACCTCCATCTCTGCATTACATGTGGCTGCAGGGCTTTGAAGAAATTCCCATTTGAAACTGTTTCAGAGGTGTGGTGTTGGTTGTACGGTGCATAGTTTAGGAGCATTCAATCATTAAGATGGTTCCTAGGAGAACAAAAATGTCAACTCTGTCTCGTGTTGGCCTGTCACGCAATATCTGTCTTGAGAACATGAGCTATTATGTTTTCCACTATTACACAGTGAAAACTGTGGAGCCAGCAATAAAAACACCCAAAGTTAATTTAAGAATAAACAGATGTACATTTTTTGTTTAAGTTCTTTTTCCTTTATAACCCTTTGAGGACCTGTTATCCAAACACAGACAATTACCTTCAGCATCTTCTTAGATATGGAAAGTTTTGGTTGTTTGAATGTGTTTTGTACATTAATGTTTATTAATGTATATTTTACATTTTTTAAATGACTGATTTAGCTATATTGTTGATACGATTTGAATCCAGAATGTTGTAATTGCGGAGTGTGAGGGGAATATCTCTGCTTAAACCTTCTCGTTTAGCTACAAATTGATTGCTTTTCCAAAATAGGCCCTCTCAATTGTGATGTGAACCAGTGACCTGAGGATGATAAAAAATATCCTAACCTAATGAGATGTTGGTCATCTTGGTCAGCCCCCTGAGACATTGGGAAAAGATTAAACTGCTGTTTATGTCGCTAAGCTAACAGGCTAACACCATGCTAATCCCACTAAGCGGCTGTTTATGTAAACGCTCGAGGCAAGGAATCCCTGATGAGGGTTTTATTGACCTAAGGCTCAGACATGTGCGCGCACACCTCCATGCATTTAGATCACTTCACAGTTCCATGGACGTGTCAATGGAGGGACGGACAGAAGGTCCCAAAGGTACTGAAATGGACGCACACACACTGTCCGTTTCTTCGACCCTTATCACCATACAAAAACAGAGAAAAAGAGACTAAGTTAAGATAAGTTGATTGCTTAAAATCTGAAAATTTGTAGTATATATAACTTCCAATGTCATTGTGTATATATTAAAAAAAGAAAGAAATAAAGACAGTTTTAGTCTTGTGTATTTTAACCACACACTGTGATGAAGTATCATACACGTAAAACTTCAATTAGTCATCAATGCACACTGCTTGGAGAAAGTTAGTAATGTAGGTTGTGTAACCCCCCCCCCACACACACACACACTCACACGCACACACACAAACACACAATAATAATTAAAAAAACAGATAACACTATTTATTAATTCCTATTTGTGTCAGACACACACTCACTGCAATGTTCTAGCATTTTAATTTACTGGGGTTCAATAATAATTTATTATCTGTATATTTTATTTGTTTTTTTTTTGTAAGTAAAACTGGTGAGTAAAACATTTTTTCTTTGTAACAAAATAGTATAATATTTTCAGTCTATGCCATCTACTTCTATCTTGCAGACTGATTGACAGACAGGCATCAGCCTCAGAGGCAAATGATTACTATCTTTAAAAAAAAAATCCAACATCCTGATCTGTAACTTGTTCATTTTCAGTTAAAGACGTTCAAGACACAGTTATTAGTGACGCATGAATAAATTCCCTTCCAACTATTATATATATGTGTGTATTTATAGGCAGAAATATAATGTCTTGATGAAACTTATAGATTAATCAAACAAAAATTGTCTCTTTTGAGCAATATGTATTTTTGTTTGAACAGACTTTCTGAAGTTTGTTTTTACCTCCTTAACATAATTTGTCTCTCAGCAGCCAGCTGCCATTTGGCTATTGGCGCATGTGTCTTCAGCCTCTCCCTGTCCTGTCTTAGTATTGCCGTGACTGCGTTAAGTTCCTGTCAGGATATTGGCTGACAGAGTGTTTAGCATGCACGCTGGGGTCTGGTGTCTAAACGACCAAAATGCCAGTCTATAGATCATGAGGGGACTAAAGATCACATCACCGGCCACACAGACACAAGGGTGACACGTCACGCTCCGATGGAATGATCCCTGCCAATGTCCGGCAGTGATGGTCAGGGTAAAGACAGCTCTGTCATTAAATGCTCGCTTGTACAGGGAATCACTTAGCCACTGTTGCACAAATTATAATGTGGGGAGATAATAGTGCACAGGTGTGAGCCTAAAAGCCCAAAGAGGTCAGGATCTGCAAATAGACCTAGGCTGTCTATGCAAAGTATTTAAAAACGAGGAGCATACTGAGGCTTTCTGGTCCAACACTAAACAAAACAGCAGAGGAGCATTTCTGACTTACTCATCTTCATGATGAGCTATTTGTCTGTAAGATTAAATGTCACTAGAATTTGGCCGATAACTAAGTGGTAAGACAAGGGAAGGAACTGCCAGAAGGTTTCTATTAATCGCAGACCTTTCATCAGTTGATCATTTATTACATATTTTCATTAGCCACATATTCTGAGGATCATGGCGGTCAAAGGCCAAAAATATCACAAGGTACTACCGTAAATACAGAGATTTGAAAAGATTGTTCACCTAAAATTGAAAATTGTCATCATTTACTCATGCACCCTCATGTTGGCCCAACTCATATGACTTTATTTCTTCTATCGAACACAAGAAAGATTATGACACATATCTCAGTGTTATTTTTCCATTCAGTGAAAGTCAGTGAGGTCCAATGATGTTTTTTTACTTTCATTGAAGAAACTGTTCATCAGAATATCTTCTTGTGTGTTCCACAGAAAAACAAAAATCATACAGGTTGGGAATGACATGAGAATCAATAAATTATGAAAGAATTTTCACTTATGAGGTGAGCTATCCTTTAAAGAAACCTTTTAAGATTTATCTGCTCATCCACTTGTCTATCATGGCTGAACTTGTAAGGCTTGATGTTTCTAGTGTTCTGTCTTCCAAGTCTTGAACAGCACCTGGTGATGATTCAGCTTAGTAACCTGTCCATCATATCCAAGTCATCCAGTCAGCTATGAACACCTATTGCCTTGTGGGAGATGTAGTTTGCATTTCATTCCGGTCTCATGCAGGTGTGTGTCATGTGTGACTTGACTTTGCCTAGAGGGGACAGACAATAATTACCCTTGCATAGCTTCACTGTAGATGTCTGACAGCTTGTCTGTCTTTGCCTTTTTCTTTTTTTCTAAATGACATTTAGTGTGAGAACGAGTAGGCGTGTGAAACAGACATGATATTTCACTTCATAAACATAGTTGAGTGTCACAGCCACCCCGGGCTGCATTTCCATTCTTCTGAGTACAAGAATATCATTATTCCTCAGACACTATCAGTGTGGCTATTGTTGGCATTAATAAGGAGAAGAGAAACAGTTGTTGAAAACCATGTACAAATGATAACATGAACGTTGCTAAAGCCCTAAAGTCATCCTTGTCATTGAAGACCATACCTTAAAATGAATATAACTGACCATCATTTACTGGTATATATATATATATATATATATATATGTGTGTGTGTGTGTGTGTATGTATATATATATATATATATATATATATATATATATATATATATCTAAGGACTCTTGAAAAAGCATATGCAAGTAAATGGATTGATTACATTTACTCTTTTGCTAGCTGAAATCTCCATATCTCTATACATGTACGACAGCAAAAAAAAGAAAAGAAAAAAGAAAAAGAAAAACATCAATTTGTCACACAGAGGACAAATTGCACCAAATCCGCATAGACAATGTTTAAATGGTAGACCTGTCAAAAGGCATGTGAGCGTCATTTTTCATTTTGATCTTGTGTGTGTGTGTGTGAATGCTTCGCAAGGGAGGAAGACTGTTTCCTCGGGGCTAATTGGTGCAGGTGAGCTGAACTTGAAACAGAATCAGTATTATCTGATGAACCTTGCTTTTGCTTGTAGGGAAAAACTGACTACGGAAATTTTCCCCTCATTTTATCACCTTTTCTTTTTTTCTCCCTCTTTCTTGCACTGAAGGGTATTTTCATATGATGAGCATTAATAGAGTATTATATTATATTATATTATATTATATTATATTATATTGTATTATACTATATTATAATTCTTAAATTATACTATTTAAAGTTGCTCATCCATATGTGGTAAACAAGAATTGGCAGAAGCTCCTTCAAACACATTTCAGAGCTCTGTGGAGGCTTGTATAAAGTTGTATATAGTCTTAAAAATCAAGGGGCTGTAATTCAGATAATTGTCAATTCATGATTATTCCTTTCAGCAACAGGTTCAGGCATTTGACCCAAAATTTTGCCCCACAAATATTTTTGCCATACATAAAAGAAATCATCAGACAAGTTTATTTCTATTTGATTATGAACTTTTGGCATATGAAATATCCTAAAATGAATATATATTAGTTTGTGTGTGTGTGTGTGTGTGTGTGTGTGTGCGAGCATAATTTTTTTTCCTCATGTGAAGTGTCTTTATGGATATAATCTAAAATGCTTTGTGTTTTTAAGTTATTGTGGATCCAGTCCTTTCAATCAAGTAGTGGCACTCACATCAGTTAAGTTGTAGTGAGATGTTCTGGGAGGTGTTGACAGATCGCACAAAAAGAGCATGCTAAAACGTTCAGTCCATCTCCACGGTTACCCGATCTCCTGCGCAGACGAGAGGTGCCTCATTGGCTGCCAGGCTGGGGTCACTCTGAGGTTAAGACAGTGTGATGGATGGACCTCTCTCCTTCTGTCCTTTTTACTCTGTCTGCATCTCTCTACCCCCCATTTCTTCCTCTTTTTCTATCTGATTCTCGCTTGAACACCCCCCTGTAATGTTCTTCTGATATCAGCTTTGCTCTCATCAATTTTAGGCAAAATTATAGGCTTCTTGTATGCCAATGAGTGTGAAATTTGATGTATATTCTTTTTATGTTATCATTTCAGTACAGTTTATTTTACTGAAAGGATGGTTGACTACATAATCACAAGACCATAAAGAAAGGCTGTGGATAAGTGAGGGTCTTTTTATAACCCGAGACAACATGTCTTCTACATTGCTTTCTTCATGTCCGGTCCGGTTCCATTATCAGCTGGACATTTGGAGAAGTTTTCGTATGCTGTTGTTTTTGTCAACACAGGAAAAGTCTGAACTTGAAGTAGCACACGCACTGTTTAAGCATGTAATCCTCATAAAACAACTGTCAGAATATTTGAGAGATTTTTTAATATTTTTTAAATATTTTATTTTAATTCATTCCATGCTTGTCTTGGAAAAATATGTCATTCTTTGTTAACATCGTGAAAAGAACAGACACAAGAAAGGTCTTTTCAGTTCCAGTATTTCTTAGTTTTGTGTAAATAAAACAGTAACAGTAAGTGGATTTTAGCTGTGTGTGTGTTGTTAAGCATGTATTTTGGAGTGTCTCTGTGAATACTCTACCTCTTAAATTAGGTTAGAATTAGGTTCTTTTGCTGGCTTGATTGTTTCTGACTCTGTATGTTACTTTAAGAGTCAGTCTAGCCTCAAGAAAATGAAAGATTTCAGTCTTGATTATTCAATTTTGTTTTGTTTACACCAGTTAACAGTCCAACAGTATAAAAAATGATTTAGAAATTTTGCCTCATACTCTCTCCTTGCAGAGTGAAAAAGTAACTTTTAACAAAACATATATGCAAACAAAAACTATGGCACATTTATGGGGTTTAGAGCAATAGTTTTGTTTTTAAAAGAATTAATGAATTTTAACATCAGTCCAGACCTTAAAATAAATTGTTTATGTTAGACATAGACATTTTTTTTTACCATCAAAACCATTTGTTTTTCTTGCACTGTCTCTCTCACGTGCATAATCAAAGTGACCAACAGGTGTTCCACCTTACTTCAGCAACAAGCCCAAACGCAACGAAAAACACTGTAGGAAACATGTGATATCAAATTGGCCAATGCGTGCTGTGCATGTGTTGCTGTGTTGTTAACACATAGTTTATTTAACAGAACAGGCTAATTCAATGGTCAGCCAACCTTCATAAAATCTTTATTTTAATTTTCTGTCCGATAGAACTGAATATATATTGGCAATTATTTTATTAAAAATAGGAGAGTGTATATATATATATATATATATATATATATATATATATATATATATATATATATATAAATATATATATAAACAAAACAGGTTAAATGACCCCGGGGTTTTCTTTCGGGAGTCAGGTCAGCATTTAATGCAAAGCCGCAACAATTAGTCTTTAATTAATTATATACGTGAAAGAATAACTTTATACCACAATAATATAATCTTTACAAAACCTAAACATTATTATTATTATTATTGTTGTTGTTGTTCTTATTGCTATGGAATAATGAATAGAGGTGAGTTCTAGTTTTATTTTTCGTTTGTAGTCTATTTTCGTTAATTTGCTCTTGTTAGGTTTTTTTGTTTAATAGCTGAATGTAATAGTTTAAAGTTTCAATAGATTTTTTTAATTCCCTGATCATTCTTGCAGTAAATAACTCAATAAATAAATAAATATATATATATATATATATATATATATATATATATATATATATATCACTTTAACTATAACAATAATAATTGTCTCATTGTAATAAACATTTCAGTAACTTATTTCAATTTTAATAATTTGTTATCAGTCTCTTTTAAAAAAAACAATGGCAAAATTAATTTCACATATCACAAAATATGAATATATCTGATATGTAGGCTACGAAGATAAACGGTTCTTACCTTTTTGTGGGCCGTTTTTTTTTTTTTAATTTGCGTTGCTAAACGGCAAAGAATATAATCGCATTTATGTTTTCACAGTCACGAGCCTGCTTAGGTCTGGCAATTAGAGACGAGACAGAAAGACATTCAAATCACATCACGGAGACCTCTTAACTTTAAATTAACGTGGGTTTATTGCCTCAAATGATTCCTTTTGTTTTAAATAAATGTAAATTAGGCCTTTTTGTCAAATGTAAATTTTTTACGGTTATTTTCATCAAATTATTTGGATAACTTTGTAAAGTTATTAACTTTAACTGAATGTAACCATTCACATGGTATATATATTATATATATATATATAATATATATATATATATATATATATATATATATATATAAACTTTTCATCATTTTAGCATTAGGACAAATAAATCGTGTGAAAACAGTGAAAAGTATTTTTCAGCACTTTCAGGTGTGCCCAATGTTCCAAAATTTACAACTAAAATCTTATTCATAAAGTTGAATGAAAAAGTTCTCTCTCATTTAAAATTATTAAACTGAATACTTATACTTGGCAGTGTTTTTAGTCAAGCAAATGCATGTTGTTTTAAATACAAACATATGTCAAGTCTTAGAAAGAAGAACTTACGCAACCAGAAGACATTATGGCTCCACACGGACTCACACGCAGCCCTCATGTGCAGGTCGATTTAAGGTAAAGGTGAAGCTTAGTCAAGACCGGTGTGTGCGTAATGAAAATGGAGAAAAATCTCTGTACTCAAGGAAGTAAATAAGTCAGCTAAAAGAAACATTTAGGGTGTTTTTATACAGACTTTGTGAATTCATCCGTGATATTTTCTGTGCCTTGAGCAATTGTTTGTTTCTGCCTTAATAGTTGTGTGTATGTGTGTGTGTGTGTGTGTGTGTGTGTGTTTCAACCGTTATTTTATAACAAAGATGAAAAGAAAACAGATTGTAAATCATACAGAATGATGTTTATTGAACATCTAAAAATGCAGAAGGTTCTCCCTGATGGGCAGATTTAGAGCTTATGTTATAGAATTTCAACATGAAACCCCAACGTGTGTGTGTGTGTGTGTGTGTGTGTGTGTGTGAGAGAGAGAGAGAGACAGAGAGAAGGGGTGGGTGGGGGGGCAGAGCAAACAACAACTTGAACATGTTTGGCCTTCAGATCTGTTGTTCAGACTTTTCGCTCCTTAAATTGCTGTTACTGCTTCACTCGAGACTAAAGCAAAACTGTTATGTGTGATATGACGAATCGCACGTCATCAACACGGATGGGGTCAGACCCAGTCATTCTTGTCGATAGTTGAGATGATTTAATCGATGTTCATTCTTTTTTCTTCTTTTTTTCCTTCATGTCCTTCGTTTTCCTTCGATAAACTGACAGGTCAATAGGGTTGTCATCACGAATGACGGTGACAGCACAGCGCATCTTCTTTCGTGGATAAACATGCTTCCATGTGCCAATATCTTTTTTCCCCGAGGAAGAAACAACGCGCGGACGCATACATCAGTTACTGAGCCAGAGAATGAGCTTGTTGGTGGATTAGGACTAGGCAAAGCAATCGATGACTCAAACATAACAGTACAGCCAAAAGAAGAAAAAATAAGCTCTTTATATGTATACAACTTGGCGATGGTTCGGTCAAAATTTAAAGGTATCCCACTGTCATGTTTTTGAGAGTTAAATGTGACTGTGTGCAGGTTTGCAGGCATTGGCACAATCAAGAGTAAAGGACAAGAGTTCAAAAAGTTGTAGTTAAGAGCATTTTTAATTCACACATTTATTTCACCCGTATCTTGATCTTTTTCTAAAGCATGTTGCCAACGGAGATTATGCTTTCATCTCCGACTGATAAAACTCAGTATGACCAACTTCAACTTAAAAGAATTGCGCATCAATGTTGCAAAACTCACAACACATTCACAACATCAGGGTTAACACAATATACACGGTCCAGAAAAGTTGTCAGTATCTTCAAACAAACCTTTGACGAGAGTAACAATTGATTCATCTCTCTTAATAACACATTACTTAAATATATTGCACTATTTCTTTTGGTTCTTGAGGTAGGCATTTGACAAGTGGTGTACAAGTCCGACCAAAGAAGTGTGTAAAAGTGCAGCATTTGCTATTACCGGGTACGAAAATGCACAATCCACTTGTTCTATCTAGGTGCTTGACAAGGTGCCCGAGACTATTAACAGTCATTTCACAATAACACAAAGTAGCACAGGTAAATACACTGAGTGGTCAAAATGGTCCAGGTCGAAACAAAGTTGTGCAATGGTCTCTGTATGACTCTGTATGCCACATGATGATTTTGACGATGACCTTGAAACGAGAGTAACTAACAGTTCTGCGATAACAGGTTGGCAGAACAAACGTGAGGTACGTTTAATTCGAAGAGTAAGCATCAACAGTCGGGGAAGTGGGAGAGGGCGTGGACGGAGTGGAGAGCGACTTTTCGGATGCATCCTCGGTTTTTTCGAGACCATCCTTCAGTTCGGACGGAGATTTGGGCAAAAGACCTTCCTTTTCACGTTTCTTTTGCTTCATACGGCGATTTTGGAACCAAATCTTCACCTGAGTCTCGTTCAATTGGAGCGCAGCCGCGATCTCCACACGCCTCGCGCGAGTCAAGTACTTATTGAAATGAAACTCCTTTTCAAGCTCTGTCAGCTGTTTTGTTGTAAAATTGGTGCGCACAGTGTTAGGCTGCCCACCAAATCCATACTCTCCAGCTTTCCCTAAAGAGAGACGATAAATAGATGAATAAATGAGTGCGCATGCTTAATCTTGATTTATGTCATATCAGTCCCTCATTCTAGGTTTTTAACAAATTTACACAACCAGGGTATTAGGAAAGTACTTTTCTTTTTCGATTGTATGTATGGGGGGGGGGGGGTGATGTGAAAAAAACTTCTCCAGCCACTCACCTGTTTTTGGCGGGTTCCGTTTAACCTTCATCCAGTCAAATGTCTGCCCTGTGGACACACCATCTGATAGAGGTGAACAACAAGCATCGTGATGAGCCACATGCAGAGGGGATAGAGGATTTGAGCAGCCCGCCACAAACGTAAGGTTTGCCTGATCCGGACTGTTACCATATGTGGCTGAGGCGTACTGGAACTGGCCATGGAGGTGAACGTTTCCGCTACTGTAACCATGGCGATGGTGACGGTGCTGCACAACCGTGGAGGAAATATTTCCAGAGTAAACTAAAGGGCCGCACTGGGGAAAGCTCACAGACGAGTCCACATCCTGATTTAGGGCATAGTGACTGTATCCGGAGCAAAAACTTTGAGTCCCGTAACTTGGATGGGCGCTGTAGGTAATTGATAGAGTCCCGGGGGACTGGTACGAGCCGGCTTGATGTGGCTGAGGGTTAATTGCGTCTTGTGACGATCTACTGGACATGAACCGCTCGTCTCCACTGCAGCTATTTACCCTAACAGCACACGATGATTGGAATGTTGAAAGTCCGTGGTCGCCATGGAACGCTCTGACTGAGCACGAGCCTCCGCCACTTCCGTCTCCACCACCACTTATGGCCGAGAAATCTAAAAATGTGCTCATTGTAGCATCTTCCTGGGCGTCTCTGCGCGTGGCTGCCACACTGACAGATCTTTGGGCCCGGGGACTGATTAACGTCTCACCACTCACCCGGGGTTGAGTCGAGCCACCCTTCTGCCTCCTTCAATCAGTCGTGGATTGGGGGGTGTCCGCGCTCTAGTGATATGAATGACCAGTGACAGTCACGTGGGCTGGGTCAGCCAGTGATCAGTTGTTCTGTCTCATCTTGATCTTAAGTGGCCTTGCGCTGACAGGTTGTCGTTAAAGACCAGACTTATGTAAATGCCGACCTCTTGTCGATCAACGTGACGTAGGCCCACCTTAACCCCCAATGAAAGGATGGATTCGCTGGCAGAGGAGCAAGTGTCTCGCAGACAACGTCCGGGCAGCATCAACACAGGCTACTGTTGTGGAGAAATATGTTGAAGAAATGCTCAAGGTAAGATGAGCTCCAAACCACAGGGAAATAATGTAAAGTGAATGTCTTTTTTTCTTCTGCTTTATTATCCAGGCATATCGTGAATCAATTGCGCTGCTGAGGCTGTTATGTGGGCATCATCTTTTGTCACCTCGGCCTTGAGTATCAAAATGATGAACTGATTATACAACTGATTGTATTAATTTTGTTTACAATCTTTTCATTAAAATGATTTTAGAATTTTATAAGCCTGGGACTTGTATAATAAAAAGCCATGTGCTAGCCAGACCACTGTAGATTTATTGCTGCTATAAGCGATTTATGTCAAAATCCGGCAAAAAGGAAACCATAGGCTATTTTATAAGACAAGCGAACTGGATTGCTTGTTTTGCTGAATGTGTTTTATTATGAGTGGTCAAATAAGTGATCAGATATCATAAGCGAGAGAGTGGATTCATATCTCATAGTCAAATGGAGCAGGGGAGACATGCGCCCCCTGTGGATGAAAAGGGGAAATTTCTTGCAGATGTCAAATGCTTTTTTTAATCCTCAAAATGGCGCTTTCCACGAGCTTCTGGCGGCCTAGTATTCCTCGTCCCCTCTTCTTAACACTCTTTTTTCCATCATGGTCCCTTACAAACAAGGGAAACCATCTATCTTTTTTTTGCCAAGCCAGAGTATAAAGAACACTAAAACTGCTGCATAACCAATGCATTTAAGAAAATAATTTGACTAAGAATCCGTCATAAGAAGTAAAATAATAATAATAATAATAAATAACAACAACATCAACAACAACAGCAAAACGGAAAAATATTCAGTCAATTCATAGGGAAAAATTCTGGAAAATGTTAAGGAAGTGTGGGTATGATATGTGAACATAAAAACGCTGCTTTTATCATAATAATTATAATGATTTTTTTTATTAATATAAAAATATTTTAAAATGTTTTTTTTTAAATATATAGTTATAAACCATTCACAATATTTCAGTCAGGTTAAGAGGACTAGAAAAAAAGATTAAAAGAGACTAAGACAAACTGCGCATGGCACGCGCAATGAAATATGTGGTTTATGAGTGTTTTGTGTAATCCTAATGCCGGGTGTTAAAACGCCAATAAAAATGAATTATTTAGCCGTCCACGTGGGTTGTGTTTCAGGATCCAAAAACTTCTTAATGATAAACAGTGAGTGAAAACGCTTATTGGGTAGACGTGTCACAGGCAGTGATTGTCTTGGTGCTGTCAGCTTGCCTGAAAGACTTTGATTTATGAGTTCGTTATGGAAAGAAACATCCTTGGCATTTCCCCACGCGGAGCAGAGAAAAGCCTGAGACAAAGAGCCCACCTCTGGCGAAGAAGCCATATTTGAACACGGTTTTGCGACTTAAAATATAACATTTGACAAGTTTACACCAGTATAATGTCACATGTGGACGGAATAATTATACAGTTTATATTTATTTGCATCGTGTAAATGGAAAACAAAACTATAGGCCTATAATATTAAGAAGTATATACCCAGTGCACTTTTATTCAGAAGTTTAAGGGAATATTTTTCACCATTTTAGTGATTTTCAAGAAGTTTACTATAGTGCTGATTTCATGGCCCCTACAAACACTGTTTCAGACTAGCCTAATCTTAAAAGTGAGAAAAATAAAAAATACAAAAAATAGCCTGTCAAATCGGTGTGCATTTCACACACATTTTTTGCGACTTTTCTTCTCAAATACTGTCTGCACGGAACACTCCAGAATTATTAGCCTAATATTAGTTTGGTTCAAGGGTACTGATTATGTGTTTACATTTCGACTTAGCATATATACTTATAAAAAATAGTTGTTAGTGTTGTAACGCGTGTGTGTGTGTGTGTGTGTGTGTGTATGTGCGCGCGTTTTTGTGACATATCAGGACACAAATGTGTATAATGACATGGGTATGACACTGGTATTACAACTTCAACGTGAAATATGAGGACATTTCATATGTCCCCACTTTTCAAACAGCTTTAAAAACATACTAAACAATGTTTTATTAAAAATGTAAAAATGCAGAATGTTTTCTGTGAGGGTTAAGTTTAGGGGTGGGGCGGACAGAATGAACAGTTTGTACAATATAAAAACCATTACGCCTATGGAATGTCCTCACTTTGATAGCAAAACGAACATGTGTGTGTTTTGATTTGAAAATAGAATATTTTCTTGAAAGTAGTATTTTCAAAGTGTGTTTATTCTTAAAAAAAATAAGCAACAGACAACATACAAAAATACAAGGAATCTAAACCCCTTCTGTTATGAATTAGGCCTATGTAGTGTGTATTGATGAAAACAGCGCACAGGTCTTATAGCTTACCTTCGACATGTTATAATAATCGTGTCAGTTTATCACACCCATCTTGCAAATAAAAATAAAACCTTTTAAAAACTCCCGAATTATTCTTCCTTTTGTTCATTGATCCACTTTGATAATCAGTAGTTTGCATTTTGTAAATTAGCTGTAGTAAATGAATCCGTTAAAAAATAAAAACCCGTTGGTATATCATCTGGGCTTTCCAGAGACTTGTAAAGTGTTGGCGAAGCTGTATCACACAAACTTGAGTCGGTCGAAAAAATGTTGAGGTCCTGCACAGCCGCGTCCATTACATGCGCGGAACCGCAGTTGTCCGGTACGGCACATCGGTTGTGTATTATTATTGTTCCCATGTCTAGAGTAGTAGGTGGCTGCATGGGAATATCTTTCAGACTTCTTTCCATAAAGCTGTTAGAAAACATTTCAAACGATTGCATGTCGTTATCAATACAGGGCTGTCCGGACACTGTTGACATGTCGTTTTGAAAAGAGTTCTCTGCTTCTACAACGCCCAGCCTACCGTGAACCAGGCCACAAATAGAGGCGTCCTCGTCGCTCTGTGCACCACCACCATCCACGACAACTGCGGTGTTTTGCTTTCCATGGTTGTCCTTAGTATGGGTCTGGCGTTTATGTTTCATCCGTCGGTTCTGGAACCACACTTTGACTTGGCGTTCCGTAAGCTCGAGCAACGCGGCTATTTCCACACGGCGTGGTCGGCAAAGGTATTTGTTGTAGTGGAACTCCTTCTCCAGTTCCAAAAGCTGTGTGTTTGTGTATGCAGTTCTCAGGCGGCGCGAACCTCTTTCTCCACTAGACAAGCCGCCTTCGGGAAGCTCGGGTGAACCTGGAAAAATGAGACAAAAAAGAACACAACACAGTCAAAAACATAGGCCTATGATACGATAACAAATATTACATAACATGACAATACCTAGTATTTTTCTATCGCAATTTTAATGTATTGTTAACTGCAACATGCAATAAAAAGCTGATTAGTATTGTGAAAAACACTGTAGACCGCAAACAACATCACCAGTGTGAGCGTGGTACCGACCAGCATCTTCTAATGTATGCCTGAGCGTCCCTTGCGCCACAATAGTAATCTATCATTCTTCATTACACGTCAGACATCAGAAAGACCTTATTGATTCGAATTAAACTAGTACTTAACAGAATTTTCACCTACGCCGTATAAAGTAAACAGCGTGGAGAGCGACTAGGACATGAGGATGCTTCTCTTTTCTCTCAGACCTTAAATGACCTTAGTTCTCCCCATCTCTCTTCGGTTAGGTTTTTCCCAAACTCACCTTTTGAAGAGAAGCAAATGACTCCCGGTGTTGGTGTAAGAGGACAGATTCTTTTGTTGGTCTTCTTTTCGCGCATCCACGGGTATTCCGGTGTCAGAGAACTGGCGTACAGTGGGCTTCCCCCACCTAAGCTGTACCGGGGCCCTGCATGGCTTGGCTGACTCCTGAGGCTCGAGTTTGGGATGGTGTGCTCGAAAGGAGGTAGGATAAGAGGGTGAGGGTTCGTCAGCGCTGAGCTTTTGATTGATGACTTCTGAAATGAGTCGTCAACAGGGGGGAAAGAAGTAAGGCACTCCGCTAGTGATGGCCGACTATTGATGAAACCCGTCTCTCGCTCAAACTCGTAATTCATTGTAAACTTGTTGCCTCTTGCCCCGAGAGCGCGGGTAGGGAATGTTTGGTTTCCTTAAAATCTATGATTTTTTTTACTCTCAAATAAATCATGCAAGGTATGTGAAGAAAACAAAAACATTTAAAATATTTATTTTAATGGCTAATTATGCCATATGTAGACCGCTTACTATTGACAATATTGAATTCAAAAGGAAACTGGAAAGTCCGAAAAGTCATGTCACATGATTACCTCTACTACCCAATGGCAATTTGGGGTTTATTCAAAAGGATCCAGCTTGACAGATCGATCCGAAGAACTTCCTCGAGCAACTCCTCTCTCAAGAAGGAGGTCACTGCTGATATGTACATCGGTGTCATAGTTTTCGCTAAAGAAGGCAATGGTCCAGAAGCTTTATAGTCAGACTCAAAACCGGTTGCCGGAGTGTATAAGAATTAGAGTCTCCATTCTGCCACTGCTGCTGCTGCACGTGCATCCTATCTGTGTATTCATTTCATAAATAAAGGGGATCAGTCTTGCTCCAATACATTAGCTAAATAAGTTACGCCTGCTACTGACAGAGGAGTTTTGTTTTCATCTCATGTGGCCTGAAAAGACATTAATACTGCACATAAATGCAATAGAATCACATATACCCCTCCCCCACCCAAATCTATTGACGTAACGTTCCGCCTATCGATTCTGAGGATACACTGGTTAGACAAAAACCTACAGCTTCATAAAACAACCATACTTACAGAAGATTGGGTATAGATGATCGCACTGAAGTATATTCTAAAATAGCCTACATTATTAATCTACCACATTTTTATTTCATACCATGCAATATAAAATGCTAATTTAAAGTCTGCATATTTAATATGCTCTCTAGGTCGTTCTCAGTAAATATTTGAAGCAAAACGAATCCTGATACCAGATGTTTTCAGGCTAGAAGCATTTTAACCGAGCACACCCGTAATTAGAGTAAGTACTAAACATTTAATATCGCATTCAACCTCTGTTCTAGCTTGTTCTAATCTATAGCATCTAAACCTATAGTCTACTTTGAATATTGTTGGCTCTGGGATAAATTACTTCATGGTATTCATTTGTAGTCACTTTTTGATTAAGCGTCTGCGAAATCAATGCGTGTCAATTTAAACAAAACTTCACTTAATAGCTTCCAGAATGTTTGACGTTCGGTATAAAACTTTTGAATTAAGATTTAGCTAAAAGTAATTGTGTTAATGATTTCATTTCACACAGGGAGAAGACTTTCTGTGGAGCAAAAACTTTAAAAAGTTTTCTTTTTGATGAATATATACGAATTATGTTTAAACTTTAGGGAAACGAGTCGTTTAGTTTTAGTGCTTATACACTAAACAAAGAGTTAGAAGCCTGCACGCGATCAATCTTACTTGCCAAAAGGTCTGACAGCCATGCCCCCACAACACATTTAAACCTCAAATCCTAGGCCGAACGAGAGTTTTGTCCTTCTTTTTTCTCTCTCATAAACACAGATTTAAAGTCAGACATCCATTTTCAAGGAGCAGTAATTTGCTATCGAAGAGTAAGTAATTTTCTTTTATTTTGCATAATATGGTAAAGGACGAACTATTTTGTTGTGATAAAAGCTTAGTGTTTGAAGTAATCGTCAGGATTCTGTGTGAGAGTAGAAAGGAGGTTATTATGTGGGAGTTTGCACTAACTCGAGTCGGTGAAAACATGGACCTGTTTCTCCCATGAAATCTATAACCACATCTTGAGCTAATGTCTTAAATCGATCAACTTTGTTTTTCATACGGCGTGATATATCCCAGTGTTTCGCGCAAGCTCAGGAAATTAGTTATGCTTGTTTCTAAACGTATCCCGAATGGAATTAGAACATTTTACAATGAACTACAAGCGTTGCAATGATTTATACCTTTACATCGGGCAGTCATATCATTTCATAGGCTAAATATAGTGAAAAAAATCTCTTTGCCAACACTTTGTCTGGAAATTCCAGCTGGAATTATAGCAATTGACTTGTGTTAAATATGACTTATGTTAATTAATCACCTTTTCATAGTGAAATTACAAAACATTATTGATATTAAAGAACTTGTCGCTATTTAGATTTAAAATTGTGAACAGGAATAATTGTGTATGTCTGTCTCGAATACTATTGCCATGGCTGAATAAAATTTCAGTTGTCCAGTTGTTTCAGACTGCGTTCATTATTATTATTATTATTATTAGCATTATTTAAAAATAGCACTTAGCAATAATAGCATAATCTTTTGTGCAGTATCTGTGTTGAACCAAAAGAGGGCTGGGCTTGAGCATTTCAGATTTTAAAGACTTTTTTTTCTCCCACAGGCACTGCTGGAGGCCTATAGGGCTGTCACTACAATGGATGGAATTGCTTGCGCTGTTCACATAATGCAAGACACTGCAGGAAATGACGGTTCCCAACTCATTAAATATATGCATACGTAGCTTGTTTGTGTCCTTTTTCCAAATGACTTTTAGTCATCTTTTTAATAATATACATATACATATATATATATATGTATTGCTGACTGTGATTCTTTTGATTGCTAATTGTCTGTTTGATTTTTTTGTAACCACTCTGCTACGAAGGCAAATACATAAGCTCGTCAGTTAGTTTCTTTTATTTCTTCAGAAGTGGAGCAGCATGGAATGTGTGACATCAAAAATATTCGAACAAATAAAAAGTATGAGTATCTGATCGGATGTCTCTTTCGACTGTTTGCGCAAGACATGATTAACATTCGCACACATTGATTAAAATACGAACACACTGACCTTTGATAAACAGTCTTGCCTGCTAGCACTTGACAATATGTTTAAGCTCTGACATGACTGGGAGAATCCCCGGATGTATTTTTCCTCACCCATTTCTTTATATCTAAAGGATTTGGGCAACATAACACAAACAATCTACTGTCCATGGAAACAAATAAATACATTTCAAGGACTGAAAGACACGAGCTCACGCTGTATCATAAAACTGTTGAATAAGAAATCGTGTTCATATGCATCCTTCCACAAGTGCAAAATGCAAATCAGAAAAGAAAAAAAATCGTGGACTAGGGACAATTCAAAAACTTTAAAATCAAAGTCAACTTAAAAACCTGACTTTTTATACCCTGTTTCAGATTTTCTTAAAACAAATCAAATAGCCATATATTCCCGTTATGCCATGACAGTAATGTATTTTCTATATATGTTTGAAGTTGAACATAAAAAAGGGCGTTTCACCTGAGGCTACGTCAGGAAAACTATATGAACAAAATAGGTGGCAGAAAACGCCGTCAGAACGGGGAAGCAAATGTGTGCCGTGGACGAGGAGAGAAATACACTGTATCGGCTCTATAGATGCGTCAGTTTGGGCGCTTCCTGAATTCTTCCCTGAGAATAGTGCGGTGTAAGGTCTGTGAATGTGCATGGGTTTGGTTCGCACGCTCCTTGCTGATGGTTGTTTCCCATGGTGATAGCGGCGTTGTAGTCTATATTGCCTTGAGGTGGATGCGGTAGATGTGTCAGGCCAAATACCGAGGCCCCCATACCTACCAAAGAATCCGAGTAGCCTCCACCGCCACTGACATATACCGGGCTACCCTGCACTTGCGTTCCGTAATTGTTGTTGCCTTGAAGATGATGCGTGTCGTATTCAGGCGTGGCTGTGCCAGTCCCCGGATACCGCTTCTGAGGAGGCGGGCAGTTATTCAGAGGAGGTGGATATGACGTAGGAAGGCTGTATGCATTAGGCTGGGGTTTGTTATACGATGCTGGAGAGGGTGAGTCGTAGGGCACGCTGTTAACCAGAGAATGCATTGAACTTATATATGCACTCCCACCCCCTCCTCCGCCACCGGATGACAGAGCAACAGGACTGTGAGGAGACTGGGCTCCAGGAGAGGGCATCATTCCAAGCCCCTTCTGGTCCTTTTTGTACTTCATCCTGCGATTCTGGAACCATATTTTAATCTGCCTTTCCGTAAGGTTGAGCAGATTTGCCATTTCCACTCGTCGCGGGCGGCAGAGGTAACGGTTGAAATGGAACTCCTTCTCCAGCTCTACGAGTTGAGCAGACGTGTATGCAGTACGAGCGCGCTTGGAGGCGGCTGAACCTGGGGGACTCTTGTCTCCAGCACAGCTCTCCACTGTATGATGAAAAAAAAAAAGGAAAAAGGAAAGCATTATTGTGTGTCTCAGTGAATGGACCTCACTGTGTATAATTCATCATTTTACATATAATAGGGTAACACTGTCAGGACATCATTGGTAAAGCAAGCACACGTTTACTGTACTGAAAACATAATTGCTTACTTCTTTGCAGCCGGTTAAATACAAATAGGCATAGAAAGGTGGGATAGTCTGCTCCGGAAGTGGGACTTGTTTTTCCCCTAATGTGTTATCACTGCATGATTTGTTTCAGTATTTCGGCAGTTCGCAATTCCATCAAAGTAGTAATTTCAAAATAAAATTGCTGCCTACCAAATGAAAGTATAAAGTAAGAAAGTAAAGTGGATGGATGGGTGGGAGGTGGGGGAAGAGTTGGATCTGTATGAATGACTGCTCAGAAGCCTTGCTAAGCTTTGATTTGTCAGTAAGGAGCCAAATAAAAGTAGAAAAACCTCAATTCCACGTAGACTTTATATGCGCGTTTACAAGCTATTCTATGACATTTATGTTCTTAGCAGACTGTTTATATCAAAGCAACAACACTGCACAGATCATACTAGCAAAAATAAAAAACGAGCAAACTAACAAATCTGTGAATACTAACTCCAAGAGTAGATGCGTATGGCTCGATTGCGTTTACATCTCATTTAATAACATTTTATATTTAGGATAAACATAATCACCTGAAATGGTACTACAGGATTTCTGCTTTGTGTTCTGACGGGACTCCTTCATCCACGGAAAAATGTGTTTCCTTGTGGTTGGGGTTGGAGAGTGCCCAGGATTCTTGGTGGTGGTATCATTGCTCGGAATTTGGTTCAGGGCACTGGGGGAAGATGGTCCGGAAGGGGCAGTAGGGGGCTGGTTGTTATCGGGGATGTCTGGTACTGGGGCTTGTGTCCCGTTACTCCGTTGGCAACCCTCGGAGATTTCATTGGGTTTGTGCAGAGCTACAGAGCCACCAGGGGACTGCAGGGAGCAGGCCGGCCGTTGGTACTCACTTTCCACATGAAGGGCCTGGAGATATTGCTGCTGATTGGCATCATAACCTAAACCGTTTGCGCTTTGATAGGGGAAGCCACTGTAAATTGCCGAGCCGTCGCAGTAGGTCGCTTTTTGCATCTCGCCGTTTCCCAATGTTTATTTCACTTTCTGACAAGGTCCTGACACCTTTGTAGAAGAACATTGGCTCAACGTAGTCACGTGACACCTCTTCGCCAATGGGCTCTACGGGTGAACCTACGGTGAGAGAAGATACGTTGAGCGGGTGAAATAAGGCCTATCCATCTTACTTTTCAAAGCTCAGTTGACACTGTGGCGAGACTGGGCCGGTCACCACTTACCTTATGGCCAGCTGCAACAATAGCCAACATAACTGAAGAGAACATGATAGCAGCTTAAAACATTTAACTTGATCACTGTCCGATCAAAATAAGCTATAGCCAATTTGAACATGTTAAAAATAAAAACACCAACTAGCACAAAAAACTAATATTTCTTGTAAAATAGGGCATTGTGTTTATATAAATGAGTAGTGTGAACCGAAATAACGTATTAGGGCAATAAATAAACCGTGAATTTAATGCAACCTTTATTCTCAGTGTGTTGATTTTTCTAGCTTTTCAATTAGAATGTGTAATATACTTTTATTTAAATTCTAAACAAAGGTCATTAATACTTGCGTCAGATTTTTAGTTCTTACGGTGTTTCGTAACATTTTAGTCTACATAAATTCAAGCCCCTGCGTGTACTGTTTGGGTTCGAAAGTTGCAAGAAACCTGAAAAACCGGGCAGACGCGCGTCTCCAACCACATTGCGAACTCTTCCTCGCCGACCAAAAATAATGGATAAAGGTAACTGGCATCAGTGGAAGCATGAGGGCTCATCAAGCCGGGAAAAAGCTATCGCCACGGCCCAGTTCTGATGCAGAGCGCAGAAGTAACCACTGAAACGAATTAGATTTGCCTGGTTCATTGTTCAACTCCGAAGTAGCCTATTTAATTTTTGAAAGGTCACTACCCTATTAAATATATCCCACGACTCGACATGCTTTTATACAAGAAACAAAACGTAGATAAGATCACAAGAAAGAAAACCAAAAGAATCTTTAGCTACTTAGAGCGCACAATAAAAGATCATGTAAATCATGGACTGCTTCAGGAATATCATCGTTAATAATATCAAACAATACCAGCAGCAACAACAACAGTAATAATAATGATAATAATAATAATAATAATAATAATTAAAAGATAACAATAAAATTCGGCTAAATAAGAAAATACCATAAAACATGCGGGTTTTACACCCAGCGATAACTGTGCTGAAATCAGGCCCAAATGCCATACATGAGACCGCATAATTGCATAAAACTAAACCAACAGGCCTCCTTATTTTCTAGATTAGCCATCCATGCTTGACTTCCAATAATTCACTCTCTGGCACTATCATACACATGGAAAGCTAAAAGAAAAGACACTAAAGCCACAAAGCAGGAGACCCAGCTGCTGCACGGGAGGAATCTGGCTTGACTGTGAGTGAGTGTGTGTATGTGCGAGTATGAACTCTCCCTGAACCGAGATTTCAGTCGCGCGGTCATAAATCACAAACTCGCCATTTAACAACCATGCGAGAACTCTGCCTCTGTCCCGCTTACCTTCCTCTCTGACGAGCAGCGCGCAGCACGGCGCGAGCTTCTCTCATTCAGCGGCAGAAATCGATCAAACAGCGGTCCAGGGTAAAGCTAAATCGGAAAGACAACAAAGCCAGAGCTGCACTTGCAGGAGTCATGGGACGGATCTGCAGTACTAAAGCTGCGATTCCGTCGCATTCGAGGACTCGAATTCCTTCCTTCTGTCTTTTTTTCTTTTTGACGTAAATCAGTATAGCAGCCAGATAACGACAGTTGTCTCGTGCGCCCTGGTCGTAAAGATTAAGCACCTTCACACATACACACATATTACATACTACTAAATGAACGTCTGTGTTCTCAGACCTATACTAAATGCCACCATGGGCTGCGCTCTAGTGAGTCTTTCGTGTACCACTAACGTGCACAAACTAGCACGTTAACACATACTCATGCACACCCCAGTGAACTCCCTCGAAACATAGCGTCACCGTAGACAAGAAAAATTATGCAAATGAAGCGCCTTCTCAAGCTCAGAAAGCTGCTTCACTCCCCTGTGAACACAGCCAGGACGGAATATTTACAACTTCATAAAATATATAACTCTATATTTACGCTCAGAACTAGAATATATGTTAGAAACCATGTCACGGTTAATCGTTGCAACAATGTATTGGTCAGGCAATTAAAGAATTCAAAACTGCACTAGATTCTATTAGACTGAAATAGCTGAATTACTAATCACTAATACAGTAATCACATTTTTTAAAGAGATTATAAATCGAAGCAGGAATAAAAACACAATAATAATAGTAGTAGTATAGCTAGTAGTTGTAGGTTAATAATAATAATAATAATACAAATAATAATAATATACTGCAACACTTCATTAAACTCGTCCATTTAACAAATAATTGGTCATGAAGACTGAGTCAAGGATTATTGGCATTAAAAGCAAATTATGTTTTTTTTGTTGTTGTTGTTTTTGTTTTTTTGTTAATAAAACTCCCGGACCTCCAAAGTAGCATGCAGAAAAACAGGGAGCCGCGAGCTGGGGACTGGAGGTTATGGATCAAACTCTTCTGCATACGAATGAATTACCAACATCAGCTTGTGTATTTTCTCGGTCAGACGCGAAGATTTATGTCCTCACGCAGCACGGCGGTAAACACAGAGGCAGATTCCTGTTCTCGCGCGGCCCACTGGATTACAGATTGCCAAAGCTAAAGAGAAAAGAGCGGGCGGCGTGGGTTGGTGAGTGGGATTTAAAAATCCTTGTGTGTGCGGTTTTCCTACAATTTCAGCATTTTGAACATTTACACCATTGTGTCCTTTTTTCTTTCATTAAAACGATGACTAAGGGGTTTCATTAATGGCGCGAAAACTGCTAGATGAGAAAAAGGTTAAATTATTTTTGTCAAACAAATAACAAATATCTGAAATCACAGCAAATTAAATTCTTAGATGTGTCTTACAGTAATACATGTAGCCTAACAATCCGTATGTTAATCCATAGCCTATTAAAAGTTTTTTTTTTTCATGTTACCTCCAGAGCATTGCAGCGGTCTCCTTCTCAATGACAACTGCACCATAGAAACGTGGAAAGGAAGAAATTATAGGACTTCAGTTTACATGTAGCCTAGGTGTGTGTATGCGGGCATGAAGTATATGTAAGCCTGTAAATAAATAGAATGACAGTAAATAATATGTGTAATGCAACTGAGAGCTCACCTTAAGCAAAACACAGTCTCTCGCAGGCTTTGTGATGGGACACATTCATTTATTTGGAGATCTACGACACACAAAAAATAAAAGTATTGTCATTTTTTTCTTTTCTCATAACAATCCCTTTGTTTTGTGTTTTCTCATATCGACAACAGCCAGGAGAAATGTAAACAGAAATTAATGTCAATGACACTGAACAATTGCAATGGGTGCACTGTGAAAATCTCTAAATAAAAATAGACTCGCTTCTGTGTGTTTGTCACTCATTTATGTATTTTTTTTTATTTTAAAATGAGTATGTAATTGTGACAATAAATACTTTTTTCTTTTTATTTCAGATGTATTGCACTGTTTTCACTGTAAATCAATTTGCACTCATTAAGAATGATTACTGAAACTCCAACTTATATCTGAGACAAATAATAAACTGATATCAATAAAAATGTATTACTACTGAAAACCATCTTGGTAAGGTATCTTTAAGCTTTGTATAAACGTGAAACACGGGAAAAAGCTCAAAAGCATTCAACTCACGCTTTAGAGAAATATCAATATTAAAGTCCTTATACGACTCTTTTCTGCTAATCCAATTCATTTCACTACTAATAGATAAAATCCATATAATAATAATAATAATAATAATAATAATAATAGGTGGTAACCTTAAGATTAACAACACAAATCAATCAAATTAATGAATGTATTTTACATTTAAAGGTACATATTGATGCATGTGTGAAAATAAGATTGTATCATCACGAATATCATATATCAATTGTACAATAAAACAGCAAAAGTTTCTCCTCCATTGTGTTTCCTTCCGAGAGAATTTAGATCGAATAGTCATTAGCTCTCAAGCAGCGGCTGCCCTTAGTCCCCCAGCCCATAAATCAAGACTCGAGCGTCGTGACCTCGTGCGGCAGCGTGCTTCTGGATGATACTCCTTATATTATATCCTCGTTTCCCATGCGAGCCTCCGCAACAAACCGGCCGCCACTGCTCTGTTGAATTTTATTCGCTGTCTGGTGATTTATTCTTTCTGGGAAAACCCAGTTTACACACCCTCACAACCTAGAAAGCTTTACAGCCACGCACAAGTGTTACGATTTGAGTCAACCGGCAATACAAATGTATTATCGTTAATCATTCACTCACTAATTTTTTTTATTATTGTACTCCGAAAAAGCGAAATTTGGAGTGAGAGAAAATGTTTTCTGGGCTGCAGACAAATTTTGAAATGTTTGAAACAGCCCATAAAGTCTGTGATTTTTAAGTTACATTTATGTTTTATTTAATAAAGATGGGTCTTGATAATAAACATTGTTTCCTCAGGTTTTGTGTAATGAAGCATTTTATTTAATAAAATTCAGTCTAATTTTCTTTACGCCTTTAAACAATATTAGTTTTGTAAACTGTTGCAACTTAGCATTTCTGTAACATGTACATTTACGAGTGAAATGTTTGTTTGTTTTTTCAGTGCCGGTTAAGTGATGAATAAAAGTTGATTTTCCAATATGCTCTAAGTTGAGTTTATTTTAGTAATCTTGAGTTTTACTCTCTCCTGTGTTTATCCGCTATTGTACGGTAACTGACATTCTCTTTGAGGCGCAAAAGCTCACTAGAGTAATGAACAATCAGCGGAAATACCTCAAAATAAAATCCATCCTCATGGTGCGCAGGGCTTTCTGTCTTTTTCTGTGTGGAAAAACATATCCGTTCATGACAGCTGTATAACATCATCCGCAAAACGTACCAGGGTGTTTCGTTCTTTTAATTTTTTTTCTCTCCCTATCTCTCCAGCTTTCCAGCAAGTCCACAATGACCCAACCCCACTTTAGTAAAGTAGGCTAGCGCTATCAGCACAGCAGCAGACCGGGGTTCGCATGCCATCCACCCCCTTCATCATAATATCGCAACCATATTATGCGCCTCACTCACGTGACCCAGTGTCTATTAAAAAGGAAACCTTTTTTGATCTGTGAATCATTAATAGAGACTGTTGTTGGTCCCCTTTAAGTCGGATCACAAAGATAGAAAAGATGAAGTAGTGTGCTTGGAAGCCCAAATTTAAAATTACAGTCTAATTTTTTTGTCTTTTTTTTTTAACCAGACAAATAAATAAATAAATAAAACGATTGAGATTAGCTGAAACGTTATAATGAGATTTGTTGAAGTTTCCTAAAGAGTATATTTCCTAAACGCATGCAGCATGTATTAGTCTGTAATAGTCTGCGTGTGTGTTACTGGTAAATGACATAAATGGATTAGCAGAGAACAATTGGAGTTCTTGTTTCTTAATAATCATAATAATAAAATCAGATTTTCCCTGATTTCCCCCCTCTAGCTATCTCTTAAAACTACAACATCCTTTGCTATGTTCACACCTAATATACCACTGTTACTAAATAGCCTACCTGTAAAGAACTCGTGTGTGCAAGGTGGCCCTCTCTCGGTGATTACGGTGTAGCAGTCAAACAAGACTGTGGATGGAAGTTCGTGTTATCAGCGGACCTATAGCAAGCATCTGCTCTCTCTGAACTAGTGTTTGCTCAGCCCTGAAATACTAAAAATTACAAATGCGCATCTCCGATAGTGTATGTGTTAATAGTTGCTATTTTGGACATCCTAACCTTTAGTAACAAGAGTAGTTGTACAGCTACAGTTACATCTTTTTTATAGAGCAGTGATCTATCAACTCAATACCTCAACAAACAAAAGAAAGAAGACCGGTCCCAAAAAGAGGCCTTTTCTTTACACCATTTGGTACTTGTTTTCCGGCAGCAGAGTGTTTACTGAAAGCTCATCCAACAGACGTGGTGAAGCCCTGTAGATAATTAATCACCTCAGCCAGGCAGGACCGCTTCTCCCCCTTGCACCAATGCTTTGTTCTCTCAAAAGCCATAACTTGAAGGAGAAAAAACTTTTTTTTGTTCCAGATTTGAACATGAGCTGAACTATGTTATCATTTTAGCGCCATATTCATGCAATAAGAACTTTTGGACAGAGGCCAGCGCTGTCCGCTTTTGAGTGAATAGTGCAAAGACGATACATCTTCATTTTGATGTAGCTGAGTTACTGTGATGTGTGTGCTTTATCAACCGTGACATATGAAAGTCAGATATTTTAAAAGAGTAAACGATGTCTCAAAAACAGATTTAGTCGGACTTTTAGTCACCCGAGTGCTGTAACTATAGACCCTGGGGTGTTGCGAGACGCGACGCGAACCTGCTGAAGTCCCTGGTTCCTGTCTGTTTGCTTTTATACATTTCAGCATGTCTCCATCCCACTCACCCGAGCACAAAGTGCTGTACGAACGCTTTTAAACAAGCCATTCGGGACCAGGACAACGCATGAGGAGTGCAAATATTCTTCGTCTTTTAATGTGCCTATATAGTTTTGATAATATCACTTCATTTTTTATATGACTTTAACACTAAATTGTTAACTGCAAACCAGCATAATTTTTTTTTTTTTTTTTTTTACATTTTATCCCTTCAAAGTGGCTTTAAGAAGCCAACAGGCATGCCTGTATTTTCACTCTAAATGGATCGTGGAGGATCGCCAGGGGACTGAACAAATCTGTTCTCAATGCTGACATTTGGAGCTCTTAAAGCAAGCTAAGATTACTACCACACGCACACGAAGATAATTCTTTTCCTGGGATTTACCGTGGTCATCATCAAAGCTAATAATGACGTACAGCTCAAAGCAGTTTGACCATGGTGCCAGTGAACACGGCAATGATCTTCGACTGCCTGAGTTTGGAGAACGTTTGTTGAATGTAACTGAAACAAAAATATCTGTACTTACGTTTTTTGTAGCCTGTGTTTTGTTCTTGATAAAATCAAGACATTAAAACACACACAATGAAATGATTTTGTGGCTTATAAACAGCTAGTACACATTATTATTATTATTATTATTATTATTATTATTATTATTACTGTACTGTAACTGTTTACAGTTGCCTTGTAAATAAGTGAAAGGTACTGTAGCCACATTACTTATCCTACCACTAAAATGATGCTATACTTCACGTCAAAAATCTCAATTATTCAGGAAAATTTGCCACGGTAGATTTGTTGGATAGTGAAAAAACTTTAGTTCACACCAGTACAAACAGCATCAGCATATAACCTGTATGTGCTGCATAGATTTCATATATAACCTGGAAAATATATTTCAAAATATCAAAAAGCTTAGATTACTTACTCCAAAACCCTTTTTGAAGGCTGACAGGAAGAGGAGCAGCTGGTTGGTTCTGAGAGGTCTCGCTAAGTCGACAGTCAACTGCAAAATGAAAAATCCTACCGAACCTCCTATGTCTATTTCTAACCAAGATGTAGCTTATCTATTATTTAATAAGGTCATGTGAGCCAGTCAATTAAAATTTAAGCATGGTAGATTGAGAGGTGAGGTGCTAGTGTCATGATGGACGTTTAAATTTCCTGTCTGTCAAGATCTGAATCAATGATGACGGACTGTGACTCTCATAGTGGCTGCAGTTTAAGGTTTTTCTTTCGAAATATGAATATTTTGGACTACGAACACGGCCATCCGTGTGATTTCCAAAGCCACAAACAGATCGTAAACATCGTAAACAGACCAGATTCTCTTCAAATTCAAAATCCAAGGTTGCTGTTGCTGTCTCTATGTAATAATTTCTATTATGGTGGTAATTATACACATAAAAAATATGAGTGCACTTAAGACGCCTACATTTGTAGTCTTAAATTATAGACCCTTTAGTTTCTTCGATCTGTATAAAGTCTATTTCACAACTTATATAAACCATTTAGATTATCTTTGAAGCGGTTTGTTCAAGTGCGAGTAATTTAGTTGATTTTAACATTGAAGTCATATTTTATGTAAAATTAGGAAACACAGAGTACGGTTTTGGTCTCCCCCTAAATGGTCAAACAGGCCATATTCAAGTTCCACTACTGCCCCATGCGTTCGAGAAATAAAAGGACTATGGTCTAGGAGGGTGCTGAATATGGCGAGGTCAGAGGTTAAGGGGTCGTACACAGTGCTTCAGTTTGATGATTGGACAGCTCATTTGTGTCCTTTGCTTGACCCCAACAGTAGTTTACACCGGTAAGTAGCCTACTGTCCGTCTCTAATTTTTTTCAATAGAGTTGAATAGGGGAAAGAGTTAATGATATTTGTTATTTCAATAACCTTAATTTTGATTTTAGAACGCGACTGCAAACGAGAATTGCCTACAGTTAGGATCGAATTTTAAAATGGACGTCAAAATAAGAGTAGATTTTCCTGACAAGTAAAAAACAAAGAGACTGGATACGCAGACGGAGTCTGTTTGTATTGAAATTATCACTGAAATATTAAGTGTAATTAGTCAATTTCATAATATTAAAACAAAAAATTGATGGGATTTGGTCACAATAGGCTAACAGTTTGGATAATTAGAAAGAACTTCTGTAAATTGCATTAATTCATATAATTCAACAAACAGCAATGCAAGTTCTACCCGGTATTTTTGTAATGTTTTATCGTATTACAAGTTAGCTTAAAGGAACACCTTATATATAACCTAATATATAACCATTATGGCATTTTAAACAAAAACCAAAACATTAGCCTGCTGGAATAAATAGGCTAAAAACTACGTCATATGTTTGTTGGCGAAGTAATGAAATCTGTGAAAATCAAATAGGCTAAGGCAACCTAAACAGCATTGGTCTCGTAATTTACGTAATACACATTTCGGAGGCATGCTTTTAGTCCAATACGAAAATTTGCTTTCAGTTTCAGATAAAGTTTTGTTTTTGTTATGGATTATCGAGATACTTGGAATAAAACGGTTGCACGCCTCAGGAAACAGCTAAATAACAAAGACCTCTTCCGTTCTTCCTATGGATTAACCTAAAGGGATAATGCACAATAAAGTCATATTTATTATTTCCACGGGTAGCCTACAATCGCATACAGGCTTACTAAAACAACTTGACATCATTCACCAATATACAAATAACCAAATACACGAATATTCACAGCTTCGATGACGTAAATACAGTTAACAATACACTAAAATATGGAACTAAGACAAATAAGATAACTACTCCAGGAAGATTGTTCCTATACTTGTGCCTTCATGTTAAAATGTCAGTTGGTACACGCGTCACTATAGCGTTGATCTTCACAAACAAGACTCGGTATGCCTCGGTTAAAGACAGAAAACGTAACGGTCCATTGTCCAAGTTAAAGTACATTCTATTGTTCCTTTAAGGGAGGGGGGAAAACTATTTTTACAGGAAGGATGTGATTTCCAGCTCAAATTAGAGAGGAGGGAGAGGTTGGGAAGGCGAAGTTAGGTTGCCTCGTCGGACACTGAATAAAAAGTGACCCTGTGAAATTCCGATCCTAATACTGCAATGTGTTCTTCTTTCTTGTTCAGTTCCGTCTGTGTCGGTTTGCTTCTAGCACTATAGGTTCGAGGAACACGGCGTGGGAAGCAGCGTTTGCTGCTGCTGAGTGGCATCCGTTTTCACGTGATGGTTGGAGGGCGCAGAGCTCGATGAGCGGATCTTTGTATTGGGCAGCTTGTGATCTTTCTTCCACTTCATGCGGCGGTTCTGAAACCAGATTTTCACCTGACGCTCAGAAAGACACATTGTGTGCGCTATCTCCACTCGTCGACGTCGAGTCAGGTATCGGTTAAAGTGGAACTCTTTCTCAAGCTCAAGAGCCTGCTGGCGCGTGTAGGCGGTGCGAGACCTCTTGGGCACTCCTCCAGAGTAGCTGGCGGTCACTAAACACATAAACACACAACCAAGCAGGTGTTATTGACATTCTCAGGTATAAGTGAGATGCCGGATAATTAGTACACTTACTGAATTTTTTGAAGAGCACTAAACGAGTAGAGTATGAAACAATGGATACGCGTCGTTCTCCGACGACAGCATTCCATTCACACGCAGTCTTGATGTAACTAATTTGGTAGCATTGCAACATGAGTGAAAGCCTATGGGAAAATAGCTCAATTAAAAGGCCTGTTTGGTGTGAATATGGTAAACGATATTCTTTCTTTTGGCTCATAAGAAACAAAAGGCAAATGGCCCGGGCGGAACATCGAGGAAAATCAAATTTGCGAGAACTCCTAATCACCGGGATCTCGATGGCAGTAAATCCTCCAAATGAGCAATTACAACTGGGTATGTTCCCTGCATGCCTTCCGACAAATGCCCTCCACAGGACTCCTAGAGCTTTTATTGCCCGTGCACATTACTTACCGGTATTAACATGGACTTTTTTCATCCAGGGATACACCACCGGCTCTTTACCCTTCTGTGCGCCTGGGAGAGCCTCTGACACGAGGCTACAATCCTTGTTCGCAGTTGAACCAGCACAGCTCTCTGTGGTGAGGCGGGGTCCATGATTCTGCGGAAGAGATTGAGGTTGCGCGTGATGACGGTCGGCGAAATCGTTGAGGCTGTTGGTTGACACAGTACCGTACTCATAGCTCGGCTCTTGGTAGTTTGATCGCGGGTATGATGTCTCCTCGTGATGGGGGAAGCCCGCGTCTTTCGGCCGCTCATAATAATCAGAGGACACGGGCATGTATCCGTTCTGCTGATATTCCTCGCAGGGTGGGAAGGAAGGTTCGATGTAATTTGAATTGATCAAGTAGGAACTCATGATCATTAATTTGAAAAGTGCAACAATTCTAATTTTTATCGTGCTGTCGTTTTTCTGATCTCTCCAAAACCCACCTACTCCTCTGTCAAATGTACAAAGTTGGTCGGTCACGTGAGAAATGCGACCAATCAGCGCCTCCTGTGGGCATCGTGTAAACAAGCACCAATAGCAGGCCAGGCATCAGCACAGCAAAAATGGGTTCGAGCGGTATATGCGTCTCTTTTTGTTATAGAATAAAAATATCAGAAATTAATTCGATATAGTTACCATAGACATCTTATAGAAAGCGAAGCAGCTGGCTGAATATATACGATCTATGTATGTTAAAATGCATGATTTTCAGTGATAAACAATTGAGTGCAACAGAGGACGTGATTGATCACGATAGCATCCCCTTCCAGTGTTAATGCCCTTTCTGATGATAAATGTACAAAAAGAAATCTCGTTTGTTGTGTACCACGACCTACAGTTTTGTACCCTCCAGGGATGTTCCAATTTCTATAGGTTCCTCAAAAAACCTTCAAGAAGGCCCACGACCACTTTCACAAAGCAACAACAGTGACTATATGCACCTGTTAATGAATGGACAAAGACTATTTTCAAGCCAGCAACAGCATCGACAAATAACTCCAAATGTGTTTTGTAACAGTTTTTACAGGCACAATAAACTGACTTTTGGGGGTTCTACCTCTTGCGTCGTCAAATTATTGCGAAATATCATCAATTAGACGATTTGCTCATGTTAACAACCCCAAACGTGTGCAGTCAAGATAAAATAAATCAAAGCTACACGAGCCTTTTAGTTCCACACATTTGCATCATTTGATTTTGAAATGACTATTATTACAGAATTAAGGAAAATTTCACGTCTTCATTAAAAGCAAAAATACTTAAATATCTCTAGGATCTGTAATAATATACAAATTAAAAAAGCTAAATGTACTACGTTGGTCATATTTTATGTTTTAAACTGTCCATTTAAACTGAACTGGACATCTTATAAAGAACTTTAGTGTTCCGCACAAATGATGCGTTGTATTTCGTCTTCTATTTCATACATAAGAAAGAAATGACAACAAACCCACATTGACTTTGTATTATGTCTGCAGGCAGCCACTACTTATCAATTCTTGCATTTATTGCAGTTGGCTTTTAATTCACTGCGATACATAACGGTTATATTTGTATGAATATTGTTTAAATGGTAATGGAAATGATTCAAAATCGTTATAACAATGGCTGCAATGTCACGTTTATGTGGCATTGAAATATCTCTCTATCTCTAAATGCTTCTCAATATTTAAAAAAAAAAAAAAAGAGTTTTTTTGTCTATTTCCCCTTTCCTGTGAAATGCATAACAAAGACAGACTTTATTACATAACTTTACCATATTCCTATTGGACTTGTTGAATTGCAATGTTTATCTGAACACTAAAATATGAGAAACCCTACCTTGTATAAGTACGTAAGCAAAATTATATCCCTGACCTTGGAGCTGATGAGACAGGTTCGCTGCCCAGATAAACGAAAATAATGACACATCCCTTTTGCGACAGGTAGTTCCCAAGTAATGTTTCTTTATCCTTAATATTTCCATGTAGTGATTCAACAGCCAGCCTAAACTGAAAACTCCTGTTTAAGTATCCAAACCAGCTTCAAGATAGTATTTAAACTATGTGAGCCACGTGAGGTTCCACAGCTCAGAACCACTCTGGCTACTTTTCTGCAATAGCTACACAGATAACTTCGGTTTGACCTCTCAATGACTCAGTGTCCATTTCGCCCCTTATTAATCTTGTTCATTGACAGTCTTTGTTAAACAACAAGGCGTGCCCTCTGAAAAGGTGACATTTTCATATTTGTTAGACGCAGTGACCTTGCGTTTACCCCGGCCTTGGACTTCATTTATCCCCATAGGGCACAGGGTCCTTCTGGAGATCGGCATATATATACAATACAATATATATAAAACTTCATTTTCAACTTCGCTATAACCACATATTTAGTAATAATTAATATTATAAAACTAATTATAATGTTGTATTATTTGATTTAACTTTTTGATAAGTTAATATTGCTAACGTCTAAAGACTTTTAACCGCAAGGTTAAAAAAGGAGCAAAAAAACCCAAGTCTTTAGGGCCGCATAAAATGATAACGTGTCGTCTGTTATTCATTATATACTGCTCTCCTCTGTGTACAAAACTGAAGGCCGAAAATCAAACACGCGGCAGTATTTACATATTTAAAGCAAGTAAAACAAACAATTTATCAGAGGACCAGAAGCAAGAAAACTCTGATTATGCATATTTAAATGTTACGACTACAAAAGATCTTTATATGGACAAAATATAAATAAGAAAGACCTGAGTTGATTGTCACATTTTTTTACTACACATAATATATCTCTCAGGGAATGAAAGTAAATGTCAGAAACTGTGTATTACGAATGAGAAGTTGACAATAAATTGGCTACAAAGAGGCTTAAACATTTAACAAATTAACAGTTACTGAAACACGAAAAATGTAAAAGGAAGACTAACATACATTTCACCAAAAGATTGTAAAAAAAAAAAAAAAGGCACTACTTAAACATAAAAATACGCTTGTTCTGAAAACATAGTTAAAATTTTCTGTTAAAACATACTTTGATTGTTTTATATACGTTGAATTGACAACTGATTTGACAAAATACTTTGGTATTGCAATTTCCGATTTGAGGACAGAATTCCAATATAAATATTCCGTTTCATTGCTGTTTTGAACTTAATGTTGGCTGAAACCAAAATACAATGAAAATTCAAAATCATTTCATTCGCGAGCAATTCTGTAATTGGACTTTTGACTCAAAACCTTATATTTACAGAGATAGTCCTCTATACTGCTTTCCCGTGTAACAGCTCCGGTCTCATAAAAGGGAAAATAGCAAGTGTCATCGGGTCTCCTGTAAAGCTGAGGTGAGACCCGTAAATTAAACAGTCTAACAACCGTGGACAAAATAATTCGTTATGAAATGACTTTCATTATAAAATGTTTCCGATGCAAATCTGTGATACAGCTTTATTTATAATGCCATTTATTGTTTAATTGTTCTGTAGGCTATTACAAAATTTTTATTATTTTTTTTCGGGAAAAGATATTTACACAAAATATAGGCCTATGCATTCTTTTAGAAATGCTTTTAAAAAGTAACACTAAACAGATTCAAAGAGATCCAATAAAGAGACCCAATTTTGATGCTTTATTATTCTTGCTATATGAAGTTTGTATTCGCAATAACAGAAATATAGGCAATTAAAACATATATATTGCGTCGATGCTTCTTCGCATGTCCAAAACGAGATGCGTTCAAAGGGGTTAGTTGTACAAAATAAAATGATCTGTAAGACAATTCCAAGTCATTTTATTACAAATCTCAATACGTTCTCGGCCTCGTTTTACCGGTAAATGATGTTAGACAGATTATTTTCCTTGTATTATTTTTCATTTCTTATTTTATTTTATTTTATTTTTCCTGTGTTGTATTCAATTAAGATGAACAAACGTTTGGTTCTCAAGAGTCCAGACAAAGAGAAATCAACGCTTCAGAACAAAGAAATGCTGAAAGTGCGGAAATATTATTAATCCTAAATGCAAATGTCCAGTAGAACATTTGGCCATCAAAAGCGATTTATTCAAAGGAAATTCACCAATCAAACCCCTTAATAAAACCTGAATACTCAATCTCGGGCATAGGCGGAGGAGGTAGTCTCTTGGGGATGCTAACCAAGGGTCATCCAGCTTGCAGAGTTCATCGCGAGGTTAGACTAGAACTCACGGGATTCACAGCTATTCCATCTTTTGTGCCATTATAAAAGTGGCACTGCGCTCTACAAGAACAGATGACAGCTACTTGTTCTGCTGTAAACTTTTGACCCCGGCCCTCCCCCTACCTTTACAATCTCACTCTCTCTCAGACAAACAAGCACAAATAAACAGATGGACACAAACAAGCCTTCGAGCTCATCAACTTTCTCTCTCTTTCTTTCTCTCTCTTCTATGCCATTGTTTCCGCCATATACATCTTTTGGGCCTATATCTCCATTTATCATGACCTATTAGGCCCTATTAATACAGTATCAAACAACCTTTATGTTTGCAGACAGATTGGCCTGCTGTAGCCATCGATTTCGTTCTTCTGATATCCATACCACATCCAGATTTGTGAACCATTTCTATTCATCCTAGAGTCCATGCAATTAAAAGTGTATGCGGGAGTTATTATTCTTTCTCTTTCTTTCGTTTCTATCCTTATATGGATAAGGGGCGCCAATGCGGGTGACACTGAACTTGGCCAAAAGCGAGCTCTGCTGGTGGTTTGCGGCGTGCGCACATTCATCTTCCTGCCGCCGCTGACCTTACGGTGAACCAGGAGCGAAGACATTTTTCTTCAGTCCCTCTCTCTCCTTCATTGTCTTTCGAGTCCTGTCTATCTCCCACTCATTCGCACACATTGCTTTAAGTGTATGGATGTTATATTCGAATTTTTTCCTCTCATCTGCATTAACGTTTTTATTTTTGAGTTGTACGTGCAGTTGAGATCAAATAAAACAGCATTGTTGATCACGATAACTATAGTTTTGCTGAGCAGTAGGGGTGCTGTAAGATGTTGTTGAGTAATAATTACTCATTTTTAATCAAGATTGCCAGTTGGGCAAAATATTCAGATTAACAAATTAGCCACATAGTGAGAGAATAAATTGATCTTGCTAACAAATTAAATACTGTTGCCTATGAAAATAAAACAATGAAAGACAGGCAGGCGGAGAGAAAGACTGGTAGATTGAATAACCCATCGTCGCTCTGAAAACTTTCAGGCAGGCGGTAAATTTGTGCATCAACATCTAACAAAACGTGCTTTAGCACAGGGTGTGGCTGCACTAGAAAAACTGACAAAAAGTCTTCAAAAATGTCTTAGAAATCATTATTTCATGTACAGATGCAAAGGGCAGAAAATGTTATGAAGCAATTACAGTCAGAGAGAAATGCCCCCTACCACTCATCTGCCGGACAAGCAGGTTTTCACAGTACAAGCCCTCATTAACACAGTTGAAACTGAGTGCATTTTATGTTCTGCTTATTGTTACACTGAGGGCCTAAAGAAAATTTTGTCTCTAAACAAAAGTGAAAATCCGAAACAAACCAACTTACCAAGAGCTGACCCTCGTCCCCCCGGGTGAATCCGGTCGACGTCTTTCCAGTCCATAGCAATCTGGTGTGTCAACAGAAGTTGTGGTAAGCAGTCAATGAACACTTCTAAGGTCTGCAGAGAAAGGGAACGAAGCTCCACGTCAGTGCGATTAAACTTTATATGCGATATAGTGTCGACTCCCCAAAACCATAAAACTGACTTTAATTGCCACCACGTGACTGTTTTATGGCCAGTGAGCCTATCTGCAGTTTCACTCCGGGTGAATTTTACGATCTAATTCGTGGACCAAACCTCATTATTTATCTTACCCGCCAATGTCACGGATCCAGAATGGCAAAGGGTCTAGTAAACTTTGCCGCTAAAAACCTTTTTCAGACTTCCAGAGAAGAGAAGAGTGCGAGACACTGGGCGTGGACGCACACTCATGTTGAGAAGTTGGCAAAGGGACCATAAGTGCCCTTTCCACATTGGGTGAGTAAAGTAGTGATTAGTGTATCTCATACCTGTTGAACCACTCAAACTTTTAAAGAAATAAACAAATTGCTGCAAACAAATTAGAATTCAAAAATGTCTTGTTACACATTTTATTTAACCTTGGAAAGTGCAATATGGTATTTCTGCAGTTTTATCTCTCTAAAATTCACCTTCACGTTAATAACCAAAGGAGTTTTGATTTTTATACGCATGTCTCTTACACGCATACACAAACCCTTATGGGAAAAACCTGAAAAGACAATGAGATCTAATATTTTAGGTAAAAACTTTATTATGAACATTGCATTTATCGTTGGCCACAATGTTTTCTAAACTTCCAGTTAGCATTCAGATTTCACGAGAAGGTCATTTAAATAATTCGAGTTAAACATTTGAGGAAAACACACAAACATATTCAAGTATAAAAATGAGGACACGACAAATACGGACAAGTCTGAACATAACGATTTTATCAATACCTACACAAAGATGACAGTACAGCACGAAAAATACAGCTTTACAATGAATTAAATACAATCGATATTTGATATCGAATTAATATAAATACATAAAATATATCAATTCATATGTACAAACAAGGAAACATTAAAAAACAACAAAACGTATTTAAGTTATGCTTCATTTTCCAAGAGATAAATACTTTTACAGGTTGCCTTACCCAATGCACCTTAGAAACATAAGAATTTTTCGTCAAAACGTGTTATATTAATTGACACCTTCATGTGGCTTTTCTAAGACAATGCGAAGAACTATCCACGTTAGCAACATTACATGAAAACATAGAGGGGAATTGTTTTTATTATATTACTTTTATTCTGTCAAAGGCCGCACACATGGGGCGCAAAGCTCTCAAGACCAGTGGAAAGTTCTTTTGTGAAATGGGAAAAACCTTCATCCCCTTGAAAAGCACACTTAGAATAGACGCGCACCCACGCCCACACACACACACACACACACACACACATACACACATCGAAACACTAACAGATTTAGTCTATATATGCGCACTTACAATATATACACATTTTCAGGGACGGTATCCGCTTCCTGCAGCCGCCATATTCATACTTTTCAATTTGTTGTCCTTTTTCCATTTCATTCTGCGGTTTTGAAACCAAATTTTGATTTGTCTCTCTGAGAGACAGAGCGTGTGTGCAATCTCAATCCGTCGGCGACGTGTCAGGTACCGGTTGAAGTGGAACTCCTTCTCAAGCTCAAGTGTCTGGAAGCGTGTGTAGGCTGTCCTGGGCCTTTTCCCCTCCGGTCCGGCCAAACTGTCTGTTATACAAAAAAGTGTGACATTTTCACTTTTGTGGGCTAATTTAATGTAGCCTACTATAATACATATTACGTAATGCACGACACAAAACACGATTGAAAGGATATGCGTCAACTTGCATGCATGACACCCTCTCAAGGACAGAAAGCATTCAATTTAATTCGTCTCATTTCTTTAAATGATCTCAAATTAAATCAGTTTAAATAATGAATTTAATAGCACAGTCAGTTCCTTAATGGATAATCGACAGGGCAATTAATAATACAATTAAGTTCTTTCTTTGTAATAAAATAAAATCTATTTTAAATTATTTTCCGAGTCAAGTAAACAACATGACAGCATGCTGGAGGTGATATATTTCGCTACAACTGTCCAAAACCAAAGTAAACTACTGTATTTGCATTCAACTGATTTTGTGTAATTTGACAGGGAGTCATTCACACCCTACTCCAACACTCAGAACACAAACATGAAAAACAGAACTTTGTTTCCCGTTTACCATGACTTATATGAAGTTTTCGCATCCATGGATAAATCTGCGGCGCCTCGGACAAATTCTGTGAGGCTGTCTGCGCACTTCCCGGCGGCTTCTCTTCCTCCATGATGCTGGACGCTTCAGAGACGTCCTCGCGATTGAGAACCGTCCCGACGCTGTTGGTCGCAGAGCCAGCGGTGCTCGGTAGTGAGGTTTTCAGGGCGCGGTGTGACTGCTCACTGACAGGAGAGTTGGCTAAGGATGAGCAGGGGAGAGGGTCAGAGGAAGTCTCAGCGCTGCTCGCGGTAACCGGTTGACTGTACCGGACAGGCGTCGCACTTGGACTGTCTGTGTAGCTTTGAGTTTGCTCACCAGATGAGAGAAAGTGTCCGGTGGTAGAGCGCCCGGTGGTGAGATCCATTCCATTGTAGCCATAAGCATACCTGCCCGAATGCATGCCCGTAGAATCTCTGCATTGGCCACTAGAGCTGTGGTCTCCATAGTTATGTAAGGGATAGTCCGCGCCATTTGGATAGCGACCGCAAAATGAGTTCACAAAATAAGAGCTCATTGGTTGACAATTACCTTATAATTATTTTTAGTTACTACAACAACCTTTGTGTAGAGAACTATGCTGCCGTGTGTTTGATTTGTATCTCTTGATGGTTTTGAGCTTCTATTGCACCCTTGCACAATTTATGATGAATTATGGAAATGAGTGAGACACAGACTTAATGCTCCCTTACGTAGGCTCCCAAATATGGGGTACGGCTTAGAGTCACGTGTTTTTGTTGACCAGTCGTAAATCCTATTCCGTGACCTCCAGCGGTAAACTCACGCGTAAGCAGGAAATCAGGGTGGAATTGTTTGGACACGGGAGCGCGCAACAAGAGTTTCGCCGAACTAGCCGTTGTTTGCTCTGCTAAATCTTGTAGCTGCGCGCCACCCTCTGGTTAAAGACGGAACTACCTAAACCATCAGACTGGAGGCGAGCACGCGATGGGGTCATTCAGAGGGTAACGACTCTGCGGTAGAAAAATTGTATCTGCCGAAACAATGCACCGTGACCTGCACACAAAACACGCTCAACAATATCTAATGGATTCAGTAGATTCAAAGACAAATGCAACCAAAGGTTTGAAATAAACAACCAACAAGGATATAAAATTATAATAGCCTACCAAAGAACACCTTCTGAATCTTTGGTCTATAGCATACCCACTTAAAATAATAAGGAAAACAGTGGTTTATCAAATAAAGGGTTTACATTATTCGGTTATGTAGCAGCTCATTCTCTAATTTCAATTTATGGTGCATGATAACCGCTAATTAATATAGTATATTACAGAACAAAATCATACAGAAATGGTAACGTTAAATATGTTGATCTCTCTCTCTCTCTCTCTCTCTCTCTCTCTCTCTCTCTCTCTCTCTCTCTCTCTCTCTCTCTCTCTGTGCGTATGTGAAGTTAGCCTGTGGAACTGTGCGCAAAAAGTTATTTAAATTATATTTTTATCTTCTTCTTGACTTAATATTGTCTGGCCAGCATGTCTGGTTTAATTAAATTCACTTAAATACTTGTTTGTAGCCTATATGCCAACTATGATTCTTTGATCTCTGTGTGATTGTGCTACAAATAATTTCCTAACTGGTTAAATAAAACTGTCAAACTTGTGTCAAATATGACCAATAAATATGGCCTCAGAGGGAAAATCTATGTATATAGCTTAATATAACTAAGAATAGAGAATAAGTACGTTCACTTGGAAATTACAGTTTCTTAGAGTAAAACATTACACTAGATGCATATATATGCACACACACACTATTAGAATTATATTAGAAAAAATATTAGACTAAATTTCATAGAACTTCCTGTGTTCTGCCTGTTTCCTTGACAAGCTGTGGTGCCGCAGGAATAACAGCAGGAGCTTATGATGATGAAAAGAACTAAGCGGTGACAAAGCTGGCCCTTGGTGAAGCACTTTTGAATGAAAACGCTTACATTGTAACCTAATGGGTAGAAACAATCATTGTAATGAAAACCTCGCAATTTACGAGAACACTGCGCTATGTACTATTGCCTATAAGTAGCGTCTTGTTAAAATACAACTCAAAAACAACTCGTTCATTCTGCGTAATATAAACCTCTTTTAGGCCAACTTTGATGAGATGACAAACAGCTAGCAGTCCTTCTAATATTCGCTGAAGCTTTCGCTCTTGTTCAGCACTTTTAGATAGCCTACTTGCTGGTTTTCCGGTGCTCAGGCTAACGCACGAAGATAGTTCCAATGATCTTGAGGTCGTGATTCGTTACAGAAAAGGGCATTATCTAGAAACCAGACATAGTTTTGTCTCTGGTTGAACTAGTTGAACGGATTCGTTTTGCTTAGTCTGTATAATTATGTAAATGTGGTAGAGATAAAGCAGCTGGTTTAACTCTGAAACGTTACTACCTAAAACTCAAACAGAAAAAAGAGATAATAATAATAATAATAATAATGTATAGTTTGGAAATAATATTAAATAAAATACTAATTTCAAAAATAGGCCTTTTTAAATTTTATGTGTATTTTAGGTGCATTCAACCTGACACAAGAGTTTGTATTATCGTATTGCTGTTAATGCTATGAAAATAGGATAGGATAAAATAGGATCTAGATAGATTCCTTGCCGTTTCACTTCACATTTCAGTATGTTACAATAGCTTGAACATAAATCCATGGAACCTTTCAATTTCACAAAAAGTTCTTCATAATAGGAAAAGGTTCTTTAAGTTATTAAAATGTTCTTCACGCAAGAAAAAAAAAACTGGTTCTATTAGAACTGTTTGCTGAAAGGTTATTTGGAGAACAAAAAAGGATTCGTCTATGCCTATGGCATCCCTTGCAAAAACTGTTTAGGAACCTTTGCTTGTGCAGCCAGAAAAGTTGATCACCATCTAGTGGTGGTTTAGATGAACCTCTATTTACCTCGTCATTGAAGTCAACTGAAGATTTATAGAATTATGCATATCTTTTATGAATTGTACTCGTTTCTTTGAAATATATCTTTCATATGTTATATATAATTTAAACACCTCATAGATCCTCTTTCCTGATAATGATAGATGATTTAAATGATAGAAGATTTCCACGCTTTGCTTGCTATTTAAGAGTCATGTTTATAACGCGCTGAAATAAAATGAATAGATAAAATGGAATAAAATAAAATGAAAAATCTAAATGATTTCAAAGTCACATTGAATAGTCTACCACATATTGAACGAAGGCTAACCTGTTTTAAGTTGAGGTGTAATTTTGTGGTTGTCCTGCAGGTGACGGCATGTATCTCATTATGCTCTTCAACACTAGTACGACGATTTTCAAGTCCTTAAAGATCAGAAGCTTTAAAATAAAGACTGTATTTATAATTGATTATTCGTGGTAGCGTTGCATTTATCTACTTAGACTTCTTTTTAAGAACTTGACCAAACCTTATTGCAATTAGGGTATGTTAATGATTGTTAGGCTCCTCGAAACTTTTCTGAAACAAGGACCACACACCATAGTTCTTGCCTTGAAACAAAATGTCATATCGACTTGAATTGTATAACCCTCTCACAGAGCTGCTTATTCAAATACAAATAGCGTATGCAAACCTATTCCAAATAGGAAAATACCAATAAGCAGCTTTCTATTTTTATCAAGTTGTTGTTGTTGTTGTTGTTTTAATCAAGACGAAACCAATTTTTGCAACGTATAGACTACTCCAGTCATGCATAACCTATAGTTTTCATGAGCAGTAGACAACATGTTATGGACAATAAAGAGCAACAGCGACGGCAACAGGAACAACATCAGCATCATCCAGAACAACAACAACAATCTTACTTTTAAATGTTGCATTTTCCGCAAAATGTGTGCAATATTAGCTAAATGACAAAAGAGTCGGTTCGATAATACAAAATACAACCCAAGTTCTTACCGTTCAGTGTGTCTGTTGGTCCACGAAGGCAAGAAACAAAAGCTGATGAAAAATACTTCACAGACCTTGGGAAAGCTTCTATATCATGTCATAATATGCCAAAGAGGATGAACAGCTTTCTCTTTTCTGTCAGTCAATACCCACTTCGATGACAGCGAATGTAGAATATTACCTAAAAATTGAAAGACAAGAAATGAAACAACTACGCGATTATGTGGAAAAGAGGAGGTAAAAGAATCCTAGACAAAGCAAGGTCAGAAGAAGAATGCTGCTCTATTTTGGGTAGGGATGCATACACATAAAAAGTTAACGTTCATGTGGCCTTAAGACATGTGACCAACTGCTAGCCAATAGGAGCTAGCGGCAGCTCATAAAGTTGTACGGCAAAGTAGTAAATTTTCATAAACAACAACAGATTTATAGCTTCCCTAGGGAAGAGAACAGAGGTGGGGGCTGGTAAAGTAATGTTTTCAGCCAGGCGCCATTTTACAGAGAGGAGGAGCTCACAGGAAAAGTAACTCTATAGACATCCGCATTACAGTGAAATATTATAAACAATTATAATAACTTTTATTTTTCATCAATTGCTGAAATTGAAATGATGCCATTAATTTAACAATATAAACACAGATTTATTCAAATAAAATAAAAGTAAAAAAAAAAAGTGAAATCATATATAACGAAAACATAAGGATTTTTAATTATCCAAATATTGTGGATGATATAACTAATCTATTCACATGTTGTTGTTGTTACTTTATTAGAGAAAACAGACCGCAATAATTACACAACATGTTTTACTTTAACCTTCAGGCATACAGTCTAATTCAATTCAGTGCAGGGTTAAAAGAGAAAATGTGAGAAGAAGATTTTGTATTATTGAATAGATATATCCGATCAGTGTTCTTTGTGTCAACATTATTATCATGTACGTTTGTAGTTTAGCCAGATTTTAGAAATTACAAAATTGGTGTTAATAGCAATGAAGGCGCGTTGTGGCCATTTGACTTAGGCCTATGTGACTAACTGAACGGTCAATAGCATGTAAAGAGGATATGCGCAAATATAGCTGCATACGAGTTTTCACTTTTGGTGTCCCTTCCTGAGTCTAAGGCCTGTCACCTTGTCAATACTGACGAAAAATGATCTAAATATAAAGATAATAAGTTTATGCAATTCTTTTTTAAACTGCACGATTACGCCAAAGAGAGCCGTAGGCCCTACGCTACATTTGATTGCTTATTGCGTTATCATCGCTCCAGACAAAATTATTCTTGGTTTTGTATCAAAAGATTATTATATTAGGCATACATTTTTAAAGTTTATATTCCTGTGAGCTGAGAAGTTGGCCCTGGTCAGTGGTTTATAATGCATTCGAGATTATAATGTAGCTCACTTTTGCAGTATAACATCGGAGCTAGAATCCATGGTTTCTTTAACAGAGTATATCTTGCAAGCAGACACAAAGAGAGAAATCAATTATGCCACCAGATACGCACAGGATATCCTCTAAATTAAGACTCGCTGAGTAATCAATTTATTACCACAGAGCCATGCAAGACATTAAAACGTTTACGACCTCACACATGCATGAACAGCTGCATCGGCGGCTTAATGGATGCAGTTACAGAACACGACATTGTAGCCTCTGACACAATAATGAAAGATACATAATATGGACTATATAAGCTGTCTCAAACAAACGTGAAAGTCATACCTTGTGTTCTCAATTGAGGATACACATCCGACAGGTTCTGCCCGTGCATGTTATATGAATTTGGGGCGAGAGATGTCCAAGTCCTTTCTAAATCCCCGATGAGCTTGACCATCATGTGTATGTAACATTAAAGAAACAGTCATTTCCTCCTGAAGACGACAATTGTTGTACGTAAAAGCAACATTTTTGGCCAGTGCTGAAGAAGAAGAGTGAGTGCGCGCTGCCTGTGGCTGTGGCAAATATTCCAATTTAATTCTAATTCATATACTTTTTCATCTTGCAGAGTTGTTGAGCAGAAATCCTTGCTGTCGTTTTTTACGAGCTAGGGTGATATACAATCCCATTATAGCCAGAGTTCATATTAAATATCACTTCACTGGCATTGGGCCCATGAAGTCACGTGATTACTCCACAAGCACTTAGACAGCCAATAAGTTTTGCCTTTTCATCAGCTTGCAAGAATAGTAAATCTCAAAAATCAGTCCGTGGACCGCTGAAAATGATCACAATTGGTATTTCAAATTACAAAAATACTAAGGTGACTTAGTAGATTTTAGGTTGTTGTCTGATTTAGAAAACTGTCTTTAAATGTATTTAAAAAAAAATGCATTGATTTGGCAAAACACGTATCTATGTTTTAATATCCTTTATTTATTTTTTATTCTATTTGTTTTTTAGTCTTTTATTCTTATTTTGTGTCTCTGAGCTGCAATGTTTCAAGTATAACCGTACAATTATTTTGCAGTTTTAGTCTAAATGAAGAGCTCTATGTAAAAATATGGTGTTTGGAGAAACCCGTTTTCGAATAAAACACAGGGTGTTCCAAATAATAGCAAGCTCTATTGTAAGTACAAGTTACTCAGAGCATTTTTTAAGTGCTAAAAAGCTTAATGATGTTTAAATGTAAACCAGGTAATCTACACTCTAAAAACGCCGGGTCGAGTTAGGTTTTTTTCAGAAAGCACACTATTTTTCTTCGACGTCACTTTGCAAACGTGAATATGGTCATAGGATTTAATGTATTTATCTTTTCCAGTCTGCACTACTAAAACGCGTTATTTTTTCTTCAGATGCCACTGTTTTTGTGCTCCGTTCCCCGCCTAAAATCTCTAAATGATCTAAAAATGTATTACAAAACAAAGATTCCAATTACTAGTTATTAAGGGTAATTTTGGGCATGCATAATAGACTATTTAAGAGCAACATTAGTCTCAGAGGGAAAAGGACCTAATAATCCCAGAAGGTCTTCTTTGGTTGGGAAACCCACAGTCATAAACATCATAGCACTTCTTCTTGTAGCATGTAAAGATTTTTTTTTTTTTTTTTTTTTTAAAAACCTTACATTGTTGTTTTGGGTGGTCACATTTGGAATAAAAATATTTTAAAAATGCAGCACTGTTCCATTTCGGCATGCAGCATTCCTCAGTGCGTCAATACACACTGACACTCTGAGGAAGGCTGCTATATCGATATACATTTATACATTTTCTACATCATAAAACTGGGGTGCTTTAATCCAACATGTGTTCTATACCAAATTTGTTTTTGCGGGTTATTTTTAAAACAGGATGTCACAGTATAAATAGGCACGTTCTATCACTAAAATACTTAAATGTAGAAAAAAATAAAGAAAGAAATTAAAAAAAAAAAATGAAACAATTAAAAAAGAAATGGGAACATGGAAGCTATTGGAAATGGGCTACGTGTGTAGGACCACTCAAAACACTTTGCGATTGTGAGGTTTTACTGACATCGTGTGGTCAGATTGTGTAACAACGCATGCAACTATAAGTTGTTTTTGTTTTGTTTTGTTTTTGCTTGGACGATTACGGTTACACATTGTGTTGTGGCCAAAATAATTTCTGCAAGTGAAAGCAAGAATACTAAATGTTTTCACTATTTTCATTTTATCAGTGAGTAGGCTATTGTTTTTTAAACTTCTTTCTGGCGAATTTGCACCGACGCCTCCATTTTACCGTGTATGGGTCTACACAAAGGGTGCCATATAGGGCAAACTGCATTCAGAGGCCAATAAAACTAGATTATTTCCGCTGACTTTTTTGTGCACGAAGTCGAGTCTCCCTTGAAAACGGAGGATAGCTGAAGAAAATGAAAACACCTCTCCTAATGGGTGTCGGGCCTCTGGAAACGGTCTAATTGTATCTGGACGGCCATAAAGCCATTGAAAACGGAATGCCAATGTCTGTTGCCGCGTCTGCGATTCATTGCCCTGTCTCAGTGAGGAGGCCTTTGAAGTCAAAGTCCATCCGCTATATCTGTGCCACTTCAGGCTATAGCCTACAGTAGGCCTTACACGATATATATATACATGTATATAGATATATATACACGATATATACAACATATTCACATTTTAATGTTTTAACAGACAGAATCTGAAATAACCCCTCGAATTCAGTATTGTCAAGGACCTCATCATTTTAGGTTAAAACGACAGCTCTGTTCTTTTAATTCCACAGATTCATGCACACATGGTGCGTTGTTCACTGGGCCCAGCTGTCGAGTCTCATAATATCTCTGTTGTGTTGCGTTCTCTCGCCTCACAGCGCTTTGCACACCATAAACGGTTATAGCAGTAATTGTCTTTTATGGCAGCATGCAGCTAACAACCTCATCTGCCAGACCGGTCTGCGAGCCTCTCCCCGGCTCTGAATTCGCCCAGCATAGCCTCGCCTCAGAACACATTCCTCAAGAGCTGATGGCAGGTCTGGGAAATACTCTTGGTTTGAGTAAAATAAATATTAGGGATTGTATAAGTCTTTAATGTCTTCTTAAATCTACAACAAAATAAATCTGTGTTTTTTTCCCCGAATTCCTATGATGAAAGTCTGAAAAGCACAAGAAAATCTATCAAAAATTGCATGGTTAAAAGGTTCCACGTTCCTGTTTATCACATCGTTCTGAACTTTAAGTTGTTATTTAAAATGTCACGAGGACTACAAAATATAGGAGACTTGTTTGGAGATATGAACTGATTTTATTATTCAATAAATAAAATCACAAATTACATCTGAGAAATTAAAGTAAACAAAACAAAAAACTAACAAAAATTATGACGGTCAACAGACCACGAGGTATTTGTAAAGTTGCCTACAGTGCTTTTATATCTAGCTCAGTTGATCCCTGAAGTTCGAAGACTTCACCCAATATCACATCGATTGATATGGCGTGAAAATTTTGGTCCATTCAAAACAAATAGGTAGTGAAGTGACTAGGTAGTGGTAATGTCATATTTAAAAAAAAAAAAAAAAAAAAAACCCACATGATCTTATGTGTACCTTTACATAAAACTAGGCCCAATCTTTCCAGTCAAAATTTAGGAAAAGTTACAGAACATAAGGAAAATGTTAATTAGCGGCCTGAAATACACAATGAAATATTATCCTACAATCGAATAGCATATAGCTTCTACATGTTCATTCATTTCTAATAAATTTGGTCTAAATTAAGTACAGATTATTTAAGGCTGCATCAACGAGGGTCTGAAAAATGGTTTTGTGCCGTATTCATTAAGATGGAATTATATGACAAACAAATAGCCTATAATTCATTAAAACATCAGGATCCCTGCATGCTTTAATATGGTTTGCTCGAAAAGAATAAGAGCTCATGTAAAATCCCACGAATATTTGAGTAAAAGGATGTATCATCTCTTCATTCGTGGTCGTCCTTCGTTCCATCTTTGTTTAATTTTTTCATCTTCATCCTGCGGTTTTGAAACCAAATTTTGACCTGTCTCTCCGTGAGGTTCAGTAGACGGGCGACCTCGTACCGCCGGTCGCGCGTGAGGTAAGTGTTAAATAAAAATTCTTTCTCCAGCTCGAGGATCTGGTGCTTAGTATAGGGGCAGCGTTTTTTACGCGTTGAGCTCGCGTGAAGCCAGTTGGATACAGGGTTGTCTGGGGAAAGGTATGGGAAGGAGGGTTTCGAAATCATAAGCGAGTAGTGAATAGTTTTCACACAATACTCCCTTATCTAAAATCTAGACGATGGCATAAATCACAGTTGTCCAAACATAGCCTCTCAGAGCGTCATATCAATCAGGTCTAAAGCAAAGTAAAATATTTCGCAGTAAAATAAATGTAAATTTTTTTACAGCAGTTAACTACACGAGGATCGTGTTAAATACATACGAATGTAACAGTGTAATAGTGCTTCATATAAGTTTAATATCATCGTATTCATGTATATCGCATCATCTGGTCAGCCTTACCTGGATGAGCGCCCGGTTTCTCCTCGATATCACCTCCCTTCTCAGCAGTCCGGCCAGATACTTTCTCTGTATCGGTAGAACATGCTCCACTAATGAAGTCTCCAGGAGGGAGCACAGCATTTGAACTGGCCTCTGCGCCTTCGTCATTCGTTCTATTTGTATCGGGTTTGGGATGATAGTGATGATGTACCGACGGTAGCTCAGTGAAAGGCAGCCCACGCGCAGAGTCCAAAAGCCAAGACTGCACGTAATCCCCAGCTACTGGAGGCTGTGTATACGGCTGATACATTGACGGTACACCACTGGAGAAATGCGTTGGGATGTGGCCCCAACCTGAGCCACCATAAACGGGTTGCTTTGCCGGGAATGTGCAGGGACCGAGCTCTGTATGATCTGTGGGTAGAACGGAGGGCCTGTGCTGAATGAGCCCTGAACCTGAGGAGAAGCGAGTCTCCTCGTTGTCCGGCACAACAAGAGAGTCAATATAGTATCCTGTCAGAGTTCCAGATGTCGACATGGCAGGGATGCACTCTCATGCATACACACACATAAAAACATTAACACACACACATACAGTAACACGCTCACAAAATAACAATCTGTGAAAAAGGAGAGGCAACTTCCCCCTCACAAAGCCCCAGTCAGCTAATAAGTTGAGAGCAAACTGCCATTTGATTGGGTGAGGTACACACGTGACCACTGGGACCTCACAATAAAAAAAAAATCAATGGAATTTCTGTAAAAAAAAAAAAAAACGTTGCGTTGCTTCCAATGAAACTATTTCTGTAAAACATCTATAGAATAAGCTATGATAATATATATCTACAAAAAAAAAAAAAAAAAAAGAAATATGTATCTATAAAATCTAAACTCTTCTTTCTGCAGACAAAAGGCAGGGGCAGGAGACATTGCCAGAAATGTACTATGTAATCAAACTGACACTGGTGACCAAAGAAATGTGGAGGGATTAGTTATACTGTTGTTAAAATAAAATGGTTACAGTGCTGATGTTTTGATGTACTGCTATGTACATGACAACCCGAATTAGCTAACTCTGTTCCTTTATATCTTCACTCGGTGGTTAGCAGGAAGCTGAAACTGCTGCACTCAAAAAAATGTAAAACTTTTTGTTAAGATTTACGCAATTTAATTAATAGTAAAATTACATGAAATTGAATTGAATAATCCTTACGCAGTTTAATAAAATAATTGAACAATTATTCAGCTTTTCAATTGAATTGCGTAAGGATTATTAATTTCAATTTCTTGGAATTTTACTATTATTAAATTGCGTAAATCTTAAAAAAGGCTTCAAATTTGTTTTGAGTGAAGCACTATCTAAATAAATGTGTCCTTTATGCATTAAAATATACTCTTCACAACCTAGTACATTATTCCAAAATGTTCAGTAATGAAAATATACTGTAATAAACGTTTAACTATTAACATTGGCTAAAAGAGATATTGATCTTATTGATTATCCAGAATCTTCTGTATTTGTAAATTGCACATCAGACGAAATGAAACGGACAAAAGAAACACACACAAACACACACACACACACACACACACACACACAAAATGTACGTTGTAGCGAAACAGCCTAAAACAAGACTAAATTCTAAAGAAAACGATACATATGGAAAATACAATTCGAGAGTTAACACATTACATATATTATATTAACTATTAGCCTACATTACTCGATCGAGTAGACTGAAATCAAAATGGTTATAACATTCAAAGTGACTTGGTACAAAAAATCAAAGGACCGCTTATAAAAATGAAAGAGCTTTACTATAAATAAAAATAATAGCATATGGTAAAGTAGTAACAATGTTATATTTTTACAATAATTGCAATGTCAACATTATGTTATTATTAAAAACAATATTATGTGATATTCAAGGATCATTTTTATACATTTTATTGTTGTACGTTTTATTCGGCAATCATTCGCCATATATAGATTACATTTATGTATCGTTTATATATACCCTAAAAACGGGTAGGCATAAAAACAGAAATACACTTTTAAAGGCCTATTTAACGGCAAAAAACAAAAATATTTTTACTTTTTAACAGTATTTTCAACAGGCATAGACCTAAGTACACAATATTTTTTTAAAAATTAAATTATCAATAATTAAATAATTGTTCACACTGTTTAGTGGTCAACCAGTGATTACCAGAAGGGCATTCAGAAGGATTTTACAGCAGGAAACGCCACTAGTTCTCAAAAAAGAAGAGAGAGAAAAAGAGAAGGAAACAGCATGGCCCTTTGAGGCCGTAAACTGAGATAGGGTGTTTGTTAACACAACCGAGTTTTACCATAGGCGCTATTCATGCTTTTTAGGCCTTTAGCTGTACTCAAGTGCTACCATAAAGCCAATTTTGCCTTTTGTGAAAGCCACTTATACGGCGCTAGGCGGAAGCCAGGAATGCAATTTCTTTAGCTCAGTGGAACGCCACCGAGGTCGCTGTTGCTTACAGCAGACGTGGCCGATCACGGTGTATTGGACGTAACCGAGGCCTTGTCAAGCACTGTCTACATTGAGTTGAACAAATCCGTGTCTGCCATCAGCAGACCGACAAACAAACAACTAATGGCGATTATGTTCAAAAGGCAGTTGCATTTCGTACAACTAAAAAAATAAGCCTGTAAAAGTGAAATTTAAAGGCTTTTCGATATCCGCTAAGGTAAAAAGATCGTAGGTTACTGACGAATTAAACTGGAGCAATTAAGACAGTTTCGTGTTGCAGGGTTTAATTACACAATCCCAACAACATGAAACTACCTAAACCACTCGACAGTCTTGTTCAAATCTTCAGAAAAAACAACTACGGATGGGCTATCTAAACAAATCCCCGGCATTGTCTTTCATTTAATCTTTAAAGCTTTTTTCTGTCAAACAACATGCGTTTTTCCGTAACCGCCAAGACTAGTAATGTCAAATAGCACCTTACCTGTGTTAACTTGAAACGCCACACCAAAAATTGACTGTTTTCCATCGCCTGAAATCCGAACGTCTTTATTCCTACCTCCATCCAGTCTCTACTGAGGGTAGTCACTCAGAAAAGTGTCGAGGCTCATAAAGTATCCAGCAATAAAATGTCACAAAAGCGGACTAAACTCGCCGTAATACGGTGTCTATAGTCTATGTTGTGGCCATTCGCTGAAGTAGCAGCTAATATGTTACAGCATAAAGAACGGGAAACTTCATAGCAAAACGAAATGTATAACTTAAAAATCTAGAACGTATTACATATTGGAACGCTATGTTCTCACAGCGAAACTCAACGAATGTAAAATATACACACACTGGAACACAAAGGCAAAATACACACGCTGAAAAAGCAACATTGTAGGCCTAAGTTTGTACAAACACAAGTACATTCATTATGTCAGAATAATATTTCTTCCTGTTTCATCGAGGGCTTATGTCGTTTATAAATCATTTCATAATTCAACGACCTTGGTATTTTCGAGATAGATAGATACAAGCATACTGTTGTAGCCAATGATAAGCCTATAATTTGTATTAAAATAAAGCGCAGGTTGGGGTACAGTTTCAAAATATTTAAACATAGGCTACCTATTAGCTACACGATTCTGGAATAACATATGCCACGATTAAATTAAAAAATAAATAATAATTCCAATGTAATGCAATCTTCAATAAAGCCCTATATTTTCACAACGCTCGGTGCTAACATAAACATGCTATGTTTAATCATTATGGCAAGATCAAAAAGAAATCATTTACATTCCGTACGTTAGTAAATGAACCACATGGTTATTGTTTCCCCCAAAATACACTGATTTCATCCTCGAAAATCAGATAACATAATCTCGAAGAAAAAAACAATATATACTATATGTATACATATATAAATGTTGATGGAATTTTCGTAATTAGGAAAACTCATAACCGTGCTAGAGTTAGAGGATTCTCCTTTCGCGAGTCATTTCTGTCATTTCTCCATTTTATACGGTGGTTCTGGGGAACTGTATTTTGACTTGCCTGTCGGTCAGGTGCACACAGCAGCCGATTTCTAGGCGGCGCTCTTGAGTCAAGTACATACTATAGAGTGTAGAGGAACCTCCTCTACTGTTCTAAGGTTTGTTGTTCAATATACGGACAGTGCTTCTTCCGGGAAGTCTTTTGTTGAACATGTTACCTGTATGAGATACAGAATAAGTAAAGCACAGCTGACAGCAGAATGGGGAGCGTTTGTTGCATGGTCAACATAAAATGTGCGTGTTGTTTCAAAATTAAACACAAAGTTACAACATTTGATTGATAGATTTTTTGATAATCTTCAACATTGGCCTGGTATGATATGAAGACAGTTGATGGTTATTTCTCTATAGATTTATTTTAGAATAATTTTAACTAAAAGTGACATTCTTTTTAAATATATTTAATTTTATTTTTGTAATCCATTAGGCTCTTTCGACACCGTTTAATAGGCCTACCTTTTTTCTCTTGAGCCATAGCAATTTACCTATATGTTCATGTTGTTCATGACTATTTTTTCTGAAATGAAATATCTGGAAACAGCCTATATAACATTAATTAAATTAATTCATTTAGATTCTTCACCAGATTCGTATATTAATGGCTTTAAGTTTAAAGTTAAAGGTATAAACAGCAGACGGACTATCTTACCTTTGCCACGTTACACCGAACTGCTTTATCAAGTTCTGTAGGCTTGACATATTTCCCGACCGAGCTTTGTTTCTTGTGCTTCTTCCTCATCGTTGTCATCGGGCGTTCAGACAACACTATCCATCCTGTTCCCTGGATAATGCTGTAGCCTACTAGCAGCCACTGTGGTAGAGACAGTGTTCGACGTCTGATATGGCCTAAAATCTGATCCCTGCAAGATACTACGATAAATTTATCGGATCCTAGCATAAACCTGAGCATCCCGTGAACCATAATCCTCACTCACTGTGGCTGGCTGCTTCGTTAGTGCACCGAACAGCATGCCCGTTTTCTTTGATGTACTGAGGACAGAGGTAAAATCTATTTACGATGCGACACGAGCTGCTCCAAACCATGCTGGTCACAGTTATGGTTTGCGCAACCCCATTTGTTTAGTTTTGTTGGGTTATAATGTCGCTCCTCCAAGTCAGATGCTAAAGTCCAGCTGCTGATGCTGGTCAACCTGCCAGGTTCAGTCCGCTCATTAATTAAGGAATCCAAATTACGCTCGCTCCCTTTTGCGCTACCTGTACGCGGAAAGTGCATGTTTGGAGACAAGAAAGGATGGCCGGTTATTATTTGACAAACAAGATGTAAAAAGGTGCCCTCGTTCAATTCAGTGCGCACATTTCGACCACTGGAAGCCACTGGAAACACAAAGCCACACCCCCTCCAGGCCTTCGTCACCTGTCTGTATAGCAGCAACTTTTGGACTGCAGAGAAGACCATGTGGGGCGGCTAGATTCTCGAAGCTAAAACATGTGTGCTATGTGTGAAATTGCGAGCTGCCACAAACTTTTTTTTCACCCTCAGTGTTTGAAGAAATACACAACGCTTAAAGCCGACCAAACAGCTATACAGGACACACACTAATTTTCGACATATATGCCTACCTTGAAATCTGAAGAGTATAGCGTGCGTGTTTACAACAAAAAAATAAATGTTAATTATTTTATTTAATTAATATTACGCATTTGAAGAATTATGTTCGGATCAAACTTTATGGTGCACACATTACAAAGTACCTCAGACTCAGTTCCACTCAATTCTCGAAGATTCTGTTCATTTTCCTTAAAACATCCACATGCTAGAAAAGAAAAGAAACAAAGCACAACACAATGTTTCTTGGGTTGCAAAATACACTCTGTACGATTTATACTGACACTGCCTTGTTCAAATTCAAGTTTAAAAATAAACGTGAAAAGGGGATTAATGAATTAAAGACAACCATAAATCTCACCATATGACCCTTTATCTCTCTCTTTCTCACTCTCTAGATATTTTTATTTATAATAATAGAAATAATGGCTATACATCCCTTATTGTTGACCATTATGTAGTTAACGTAGCAGTAAGGCATTACTATTTCAGTCCTCATCAAAATAACAGTTTGGACCTATTCCCTTTTTAACATTTGTCGATCTAAATCTTGTCTTTTAGTAAGTAGGCATACCTACCAAAGTTGAAATGTCAGATAAACTCAGCCCTTTATTTTGTACGTTTCCTTATTCCCAAGATCGAGTTCGCTGTAAGAGAAACCCAAGAACAAAAATCTCTCATTTTATTGCTATGAGCGGAAGCATTTATTTTGCACCAGAGACAAATAGTCCACACGCACTGTAACACTACCCGTTCGCCTGCTCTACCCTTTTCATGCTGTTACTGATCCCTCTTACATGTATGTATCACAATTATAAACACCATTTTAAATTACATAATACAATTTGTCAGCGGGAGAGAACAAAGAGATGTCCAGATAGCATACTCACTGTTACTTTCTCAATGTTCAGTCATCGCTGAAAGCTCGAATGAACGATGTACTTCATATCTGAGGCCACGATAAATCCTTTAATACAGCTGGCAATAAATTATCTTAGGCATTTTTGTCGATCTAATAATTTTGCTTAAAGATATGAGCGAAAACACATATCTTTCGTATATCCTTAATGGATTTCTTAAACGACGGAGTTCATGGTTCATTTGTCATAAACTTTTTGATTCAATGGTAAAAGTGAAATTTTAATACCCTCATATTTTACACTATAATATTTAATATAATAAGAACAGTAGACGTGTATGCGTGTCTGGATTTAGGCAGTTAACGTTGTGGAACGTTTTAGTGACTTTCTGAACTGAAGGGAGTTTGTTTGGAACACCTGTAAAGAATTTGGTATGTTTCACCGAATCAGTTGGACTCTATATATCTTACACACACACACACACACACACACACACACAACACACATATATATATATATATATATATATATATATATATATATATGTGTGTGTGTGTGTATACAGTTGGACCAGTAGGACTCTATACATCTTATATATATATATATATATATATATATATATATATATATATATATATATGAGATTTTTCAAAGGCGATTTGGCGTTTTAAAGATTTGAATCTGCAAATCCTCTTGTTCAGTCGATGATCCACGGCCATGACATTGATCTCACGAGTGCCTCCCAATGGAGACCGTTTGAACCTACTCATGGGACAGTTATGATTGCAAGTAAATAGACAGGAAAACAAAGTTTCAAACAAAAAATAAAAAATAAAGAAGAAAGAAAGAAAATAGAACAGATGGATCAGCACAACGTGCTTCAGGAAAAAAAAAAAGATTAATACAACAGAAAGCGCACGAGCATTTCTGAAAGCCGGCCCTCAATATCTCTGCCTCTGTCCCCTTGGAATCGTGGCTAATAACCTTGGTTCTCAGACAGTTTATGGCACCACACTGCAATTGCCCAAATGCTCCAGACACAGACAGCTTTTATGGTCGTGTTGCTGAAGCAACAAGGAGGATGTCCCCGTAATTAGGCGGATATACCTCAGCGCCTCAAAGGATGCGCCAGCCAGGCCAAGTCGCTCTGCAGCAAGCAACCATAAAGCTCAGTCTTTCTCTCCCCCTCTCTTATACTTTCTACTTTCTTTCTCTCCCTCTGACTAGTTTATTGCTCTTAGGCTGCCATATATGAACGCTATGAGTACGGCCATAAACATTCAGATGATAACTGCAAATACTGTAACCACTGAGATGGTAAAACTGTCAGGTAACTATTGCTTTATCCTATAGTCCGCGAGAGTTCCTGAGAAAAAGTGAGAAAAACAACAACAAACATTGTTTTTCATGAATGCACAGGCATGTTTACGCTCATGCAAAACTTAGTCTGTATGTTCACAATATATATATATATATATATATATATATATATATATATATATATATATATACAAAGACAACAGCGGTGTACTGCAAATACCTCTTTGGTTGTTTAATTTAGGAAATATATGTTATACAGAATGTTTTCTGGATTACAATCAGCCAAACCTTATTTTAACCCCAGGACAATGTTCATCTCGGTGTAAAGTATAATATGGGCAAATAAGTTTATTGTGAAAACAATTGTGTATTAAGCCTGAAAGAGTCAAGAAGAACCTTATCCAAGTCCGGAAATATTTGTGTTTTGACTGGGATGAGATTCAGCGAGTTTGTTTTCCGGACAGTCAACAGCTTACTGTCTCTTTGTTCAGAGTTCGTACCAAGTGAAAACTTTTGATGATCAGAATATATGTAATGAGTTCAAATTTACAATCCCGAGACGGCAGTAGAACAAAGTGTTATTGCTTGAAGAGTTCACTATAACAACGACGATGTAAATTCCATTTGCTGGCAAATCAAATAAATAATTCGAAAACTGGGAGCAGTCTGCTTCTAGCAGTTTTTCTTCTATTTGGTCACACCAAAGTCATTAGGCCAACCTGTACAACATTCCTCCACACAAATTAACACACCATAGGAATGGCCTCAAAAGTCAAAAGTCTTTTCTTGATTTCACCCAAATATTTCAGCCATTTACACTCAATCTTCGCGTGTCCATCACAACTGCAAGAGAAGAAATAGTCTACTTATAGTGTGTATCACGAGCTTATAATTACATCATTTTTGTTCACCTCAAAATTATCTATTACCAGCATAAAGCAATCCGTACTTAAATTATGTGAATTTAAATGTCATATATGCTCTCTGTAATTGCATACAAGTGAATGGTGCCTTGTCACGAACTTGAAGTTAACCGCTGAGTCTTTATATTAACGTCTCTTATGCGATCTCTTTACTGCAGCTGTTGTATATTTGTATCTGTTGTTATTTCCTTGTCCTAGAGCAGTGGGTTGGTACTGTAGTACTGTAACCGGTCCCGATTTAGTTTCTTTTCCTTCATGCGCCGGTTCTGGAACCATATTTTTACTTGGCGATCGGTGAGGTTAAGCATCCGTGAGAGCTGAAGTCGTTTCTCTTTGTTGATGTATACGCTAAAGAAGAATTCCCTCTCGAGCTCCCGAATTTGAAATTTAGTGTAGGGACATCTCTTCTTGCGAACCCTGGGTCCACCTAAAAGGCAATGAAAATAAAATAAAATAATTATTTTAATACTAAAATTTATTTTTAAATAAAAATCGTCATTGCTCTAGGTTTAGATTATTAAAGAATATTATATATAAAATATTCTATATAAGATTATTGAGGTTAGTTTATATAAAATATATAGATTTAAACGAATATTATATATTTCTGATTACATAGGTCTAGTATTATGTAACATTATATTATTTATGTATTAACGTAAAAAACAATATTAATATACATATGGTTGTCAGCGTTATTATTATTATCGTTATTAAGTCGAATAGTTTTATTTAAGATACAAGCTAAATATTTTCTATCAAAAACGTAAATTACACACACACACCTACATACATTATATATATATATATATATATATATATATATATATATATATATATATATATATATATGTGTGTGTGTGTGTGTGTGTGTATGTACACACAGTATAATATACATAATAGCTTATTCTTACTTTTTAAACCAGTGGGGAAAAAAAACATGAATTACCAGAGACATACGGGAAGTTTGTTACACCGATTGTTGTAAGCAATCGTGTGAAATCACTGCGGCCACTTAAACGCATTTTAAAGTTCAAGTTAAAATTACGCTAGCTTTGAGTCTTTTCATGGCCAATTTCAATTCCAAGCACGTGATTCTCACAGTTTATAAGTAGGCTAGGGTTTGTTGGGAAAATCTCAGGCCCTCTATAAACCTTATACGCTTATAAAACAGCATATAAAATTTTAACAGGAGCGGCAAGATTGCAAACTTTCTCGCATGACTGTCTCGCTGAGCTCATACTTACTGCTCGCACCGCTAGTCTTTTCTTCATTATTTCCGGAAGAAGATTCGGGGCTACTGGTCTCTTGTCGCTCCTTTCCTACGGAGTCTTGCTCTGGCGCTGTCGTTGCTGGCGTTGGCTGTTTGCTGCAGTGCATTTTATCCCTCGCTGCATAGTCGCTGTTCGCTACACTGTCCGAGCCGCCGTAAGCGGTGTCGAAAAACTGGTCAAAAGCTTGAGGAAGCACCCCGTTTCTTCCAACACTGCCGTAAAAATTGTGCACGGAGGTCGAGTTCGATGTAGAGTGATAATACGCAGATGCAGTATTCTTGGGGAACATTTCACCAACTGTCGTTGCCGCTGGTAAACACTCCCTGTGCACTATGTCCTCCGACGGATAACATTGAGCCAGTGGACCCCGGTGAGGCCATTTACCGGACGCGTCAATAGCATAGTCACGGAATGTAACCTCCCTGACATGTTGTACCTGAGGCAGGTTAGAGGAGTAAGAGTAGGTGACGGGACGAGAAGACGGACTTTGAGATAGGAAAGAGGGCAACGTGGAGAAATCAGCACCCGGAACGTAATAAGTGCAGCTGGGGAGATACATGTTGGAGCCAACGGAAACCCTCTCGTCAAAATCCATCATTGTACCCGCGCAGCTTCAAGCTTGGGCTAGCGAGACCTATACGCAACGCCCACAACATGCTCTCATGTGCGCGTGCCTCTTACCCGCGTTGTAGGGGTATCCGAGAGGCAGAAATTTTGAGACGTAAGATGACGTGAAATCCATCTCTGTCCAGTCCAACTGAGACCAGGGTCACGTGATCTAGAAAAGAAATTGATAGATCCTCGCCCACTGTTTGTATATTGACGAGAAAGCTATCCGTTTCGACTGAATTACGAATGAATTTCTAATGTCTTTGCAAAAACTATTTTGTGAGGATTAAAAGGGATCTAAGTCAAGATTTATAAGTCAGGAACACATTGTTTGTGACTTAAGGAATGCGAGTGAGCAATGCTGTATTATATAGGCCTACCACAAACGGCATCAAAACGAAGGAAAGCAAACGAGTCTTTTGCTATAAAGGCTGTTGAGAAAAGAGTATGGCTTCTGTAATCCAAACAAAACATTTAGAAATATATTCACTATACCTTACAGTCTTTCAATCATACTTTTTAGTTTTTGTCATTATTACGTTTTGACACAACAATAAGCGAGCACTGATAGCCTGACATCTGACCGTTAATGATTACACACGGAAATCAGATTATTCGACTCCAACTAATATATAAAGGACTAACGAACTGCCTCAGATACGTATCACCGCGGCCACTTTGTGCGTTAACGCGATATAAAGATTTGACATAAAGGGCAAGGTCTAATAAATTATACATTATGTTAAACTTCAATTCAAGAATTCAACAGTTTAAAGGTATTTTATATAGGTCTAAATATAACAAAATTCTGGCAACTATCTCAATTTTCAGAACCTTGTCATTGTTTTTTAAATATCATGTGTGTCAAATTGTTTCGTCAGGCCCCAAGTACGCTTTTTTTTATCTTTTGAAAGGCCTGAGAATAAACGAGTTTAACCGTATAGGTTTTAAACCTGGATTAGGCTGGTGAAGGCCTCGCTTTTCCACAAAGCATTACCCTTAATCCCCTTGTCCCATACATGCCTACGAGGAACGCAGAGGGAGGTGAGTAACATGAGCCTCATTTGATGCAACGTTTATAATGTTTGCACGGTGTAATTGTCGGGCTTTTAAGATGTTCTTATTATACGATTCTGTTACCACTGGTAAGGTTCTTCACGATAAATACTAGAATGACACAAACACAAAATCGGTGGCCCAGAGACCAGACGCTCCGCCTCTTCGTCAACTCATGACAAATTCCGCGCCGTGTGCTGGAAAGCTTTCAGCAGTAATTTGGGGCCCGAGTGCAACGGAAACCTGCGATGGGGAAGCAGAGGTTTGAATGCAATTTGTACGATCTATGTAGTGCGAACCCCATTTTATATCCTTTTTTTTTTTTTAAAACACAACAGAACTCAACCAAGATGAATGGGTAGCACTGACGCATACCTCAGCTAAAGACAACACTTTCTCTGTCTAAAAAGTAAGTAACAACTCTATAGTGACACGCTACAGTTTCAGAGCAAGGTAAGATTAGTTTAGACAAAAGAATAGCTTATTTATAATAAGAAGAACATGGACTGAAATAATACGAATATATAGGATATAATACGGACATTAACATCCAACAATCCTTGGTTGGCCTAAATACATGCCTACATTTTGCAAATTAAGAGACTGTATCAACTTGTTATTATTTAACGTTATGACAATGCCATTCTGTTGCTCTTTTGGCTTTCTCTTCCCCAGTGTATCTATATCTAGTAGTCTGATGTTGCGGCCCGCACCCCCTCCCTCAGGGTCGACTTCAAGTTCGGGGAGGGGGACGGGCTACCGCCCACCGCGCAAGTCTGAAAAAAAGAATGAACAACAAACGCCACGCAAGCCACTCTATGCCCCGGATGGAGTTTCACAAACGTCGTTTTCACATAAGGGGACGACAGAAAGCAATATAACGTGACAAGTGGGAAAAACAGGCACTTGAGGGGGAAAAAGAACGAAACATCCCAATAAAATTTCTCTCTACACACATGCCACAAATTAGCTAATTTATCACAATAGGCCTACATCAAATGCAGCAACACACAAACTGTAACCGTAAATATACCCCAAGAATAATCGGTGTGAAGCTAAATAAAATTTAATCTAATCAAAAATCAAGTTTAATCCCCTATTAATGTCACTTTAAGTGCGACTATGTCAGTATTTTCCCCATTAGAACCTCTGCAAAACATTGCAGGAGCAAGCCCATCACAAATTTGTTGCTCAAGCACAGCAGAACAGTTAATGAGCCTTTGCCTTTTTTGCTTGCATGCGGGTGGAGAATTATGTCTGCAATTAGTCACAAATTAGATAACAAATTACTTGTTTGTAAAATGCAGCTATTTGTTAAAATGCATGCAGCATATTATGACGATTTCAACTAAAATTACATTGGCAATTTTTTAAACGATGATTTAAAACAGAAAAATGTACACAATAATCAACAACGATGATAAAAAAGTAAATATTTTTATTGTCGTCAAAAATTAGCAAACAACACTAAATAATGTCATTTGGCGTTTCTTTTCTTTGTAAATTTCAATTTACGAAGACGAAAAACGAATAATATATTAACAACTTGACTCTATTTGGAACTAAGCTACAAAGACTTTTGAAACTGGCATGTAACATGCGCTACCCAAACATTCTAAAGGATTTAATTTAACTAATTTGTAACTCCTTTGTTATGAAGTCGATACGTAAATGCGGGCTAAAGTGACCGCTTAAAACCTGTACTTTTTTTTTTTGGAACAAAAAATGGTAACTGTTTAAAATAAGTTTCATTAGTTAACATTAGTTTACAACATTAGTGAACTAATAATGAACTGCGCTTACACAGCATAATCTTTGTTACTGTTAATTTCAGCATTTACTAATACATTATTAAAATCTTGTTAACATTAGTTAATGCTCTGTGAACTAACATGAACAAACAATGAACAACTGTATTTTCATTAACTTACGTTAACAAAGATTAGTAAATACAGTAACAAATGTATCGCTCATGGTTAGTTCATGTTAGTTAATACATTAACTCATGTTTAACTAACGAACCTTATTTTAAAGTGTTACCCTAAAATTCTAGGCCTATTGTCTAGGAAAATTGTTTGTAAATGCTCAACAATTCAGGGACTGACTATATATGCAAGAAACTCATGACTTAAGCATTTACGTGCACAATAAAATATTTGTAATGGTTAAAGCAATAAACATGTATATGGGATTTTAATATATATGGGATTCGCGCGAATTATAAAGGGCTTTTTAAAGTTTAAGACTATATAACTTGTTTCCTTCAAGAATTATAACTTTTGTCACATAATGTATTTGGCATTGCCAAGCAACATTCAGCCAAGTTATTTTGACTAGAACAAAATCAATTAAATAGCTTAACGTTACCATGAAGCGCATTTTGTTTTTTTAGTTTGGAATGTAGTGTTGTGGTAATTTATGTTTGAATTTGGAGTTTATAGTTATGACTTCCATTTATATCTCAACCATCTCCTTCACCATTGGAACTTTGATTTCTTTAATAGGACTAATATATTTGATCGAGTCGTGAAAAGGTTAAAAGGAGCGGGAAAAATGAGCAAGGATCTTACAAATATCACTGTATCTGACAAAGATTTCGCGTCTTGAATTTCTACTTCAAACACATTGTTAAAAGAGTACTAAGGAACAGTCACCAAATAAGAAATACACAGACATATATATATATATATATATATATATATATATATATATATATATATATATATATATATATATATATATATACATATATATATATATATATAGCCCATGTGTGTGTGTGTGTGTGTGTGTGTGTACATATGTATATTTTATAATAAACCAGGATAAACCTGACGTACGCTTGAGATGTTGTCTGTGGCCATGGCTTTCATCGTTGTCCAGACGACCACCCCGTGCTTTAACACCTTATAATGGCTCACAGAATGAAACCTGAGAAAAAACCCGCGCTATTTTAGAATCTATAAATAAATCTATAATCTGTCTCACAAAACATTCCGACATTCTGTCATGAGCCAAACTTTGAGTATAGCCTAATTATAAACATAATGCATTTTGTTTTTAATTAAAACTGTATTTAAATGATTTTTATCTTTAATTACTGTTTTAAAATACATTTTTTCAGTTTCTTGTCTTTCTATCAATACGGACGTGTCAAGGGGTTTGAACAAATCACATTAAAATTATTTAAACAAACTGTTTCTAGTTTTATAGGTCTTTTATTAAGATGTAGCCTACAATACAATAGAATTCAGACTACTTGTTCACTAACGGACTGCAACAAAATCCAGAGGGAAAAAAAACGAAATCCAGAGAGAAAGTTATTTTCCCCCAAAAAAAGATTCTCAGGTGCGGTTCGATTTTTGTTCTGTAGATGGCGCCAGAAACCAGATTTACAAATCATAAAAAGACTCTTGAAAGGTTCAAATGCATGCACTCTCGAGAGACTACGTGCGCGCACTTGAGACATTACGTCAACACAACAGACCTTCCACACACACACAGACACGCTGACGCAGAAAACGGAAACGTGATTGTGGAAGGCATAAGCATCTTTTCATCACCAGCGTCAAGTCTTTTTACCAATCGAAACAATCTGAGCAGTTACTAATTATGAAAATGATCTATAAATATAATTGTGAGTGTATAGGCTATACAATAAAGAACGTGGAAGCTTTGTAGCATGTATTTACTTGTTTACACGGAATAATAATAGTAAAAAAAAACTCTTTTGGAAATGCAATATATATATATATATATATATATATATATATATATATATATATATATATATATATTATGAGAGGTACCACCAATTATAACTACATGGGCTACTATGGAGGTTGTAAGATGGACTGTAACGCTCGACTGAAACCTTCAGCTGCAGATTCAGCGGCAAAATAAGGAAAATGCTTGTCTAAACACCAGGGTTAGCATTTTTTTTTTTTTTTAGAAACTTTGAAATTTACTTTTATAAATGTGCAAATCGCAAATAGTCTATTTAGACTAACCGATTGTGTCTGTGTCTGTGATAACGATTCAGCAGTCAGCAAAATTCGAAGTTTACCGCTGGATTGCCATCTTTATGAAAATTATTATAAAAAATATTTCTTGTTAAAATTTAGTTGATCATAATACATTATTTAAATTTTAACGTAACGTAAAATATACCTTTTTCTAATGAGAGCTAAAAAAATAAATGAAAAAGCATTTTATATGCATTTGAGTGCGAGTGGATTCTATTTGCCAAACAAATAATAATAATAATAATAACAAAATGTAACCTCATGAAACCTGATCTAAAAATTACTCATGACATCACTATAAAAAGCACTTCTTCAAAGACTGCTATACTCCAAAACTAAAATGAAAAGCCAGAGCATAACAGCAAAATTTGAGAGGATTCAGCAGCAGCTGTAGAAGGCGTTCTGTAATAAAACAAAATTCATTCCAAATTCTAATCTTTCGAAAATAAATCTATTTTTGAACAATTCTTTAAAATGTATTATTTAAAGATTAATGTATGTCATTAGAAATCAAGCCTGTGCAAAACATCGCGCTATAGGTTCGATGCAAATTGAAGCGACAGAGGCTCGAAAACACAAGATATTCTTAGAATTAGCCTTGTATCAACTCGATATGTGTAATTTGCAAATACATATTTAGCCACAATTTCTTACTCAATTAAATCAAAAAGTCTGCAACTTAAATGTTTCATGTAAGTGAAATAAATACGCAATCGTACGTGAAATTAGCACTTAAATTTTCTTAATCAGATCCAAGCGATCTCAACAACGTCAAATAAGATGGAAAAACTTTATTCTAATTTTAATGATACAGTTGTTAAAACAATATTGTTCTCGTGATCGCTTTGTAATATATTTTATGGTTTGTTTTTTTAGTTCATATTTGTTTTATTGTTTTTATTTTATATTAGCATATACATACGCTCTGTGGAAATGAACCTCTGCGGCAAAAGTAAATTGAAAGCATAATACATTAACACATCTTGCCGATCCTCCATATTCTTGCAGATCTTTATGTGGGATTCAAGTTGTACAAATGTTTCTTTTTACGCTTTATTCATTTTAATATTTAAAATGAACAAGGCAGACTGCTTCACTTACAAATGTACATCAGAAGATGGCGCCATTGCTCTATTATACGGCTGAGGTACGCACCCAACTAGTTTTACATCACTCAAGAGCAAATCGGAATGCACCACTTTTTGTTACAGCCTACGGACAGGGAGAAAAAAAAAATCATAGTATATTCAAGATGACATACGTCTTTTACAGTCCATAAAGTTTTGGATATCATCCAAGGTCAATTACTTGCTTGTATCAACTGCTGCATCGACAAACATCCTAGTCAGCGTGTCAAATGCAATTCAAGTTCAAGTTTTGTATTTTCGCCACTTTAATGGATAATTTTATCATGTGGTTTGATGTTGCAATACAAGGGTATAAATTATTACGTCGCCATACATATATTTTTCTTAAGAATGGTTTATTAGGACGGATTCTTCGCAACACAACGACAAAAAACACATAAGGTACTCTTTAACACACAGTAAGTTTATAGAGTATATTATTTTGGCACAAATATGACCACAGATTGTACACGGCCCTGATAAACTACAAGCTCCATACCTCATATTCTCCAGCATGATACGAAATGTCATGAACTTGAGATTTCAAGCAAAGTATAATTTCGATTACAATCGACACTGGGGTGATGAAAGAAAACTCGTACCACGCTGTAAAGAATTACAGTATCACAATTTAAATATCCAATGTATTTCTCTTCATTACATATTTTGGTGAGCAGTAAATAATCTCAACAAACAAACTTATCTTTTGGCCCTCTTTGTCCTGAGTTGGGAATATGGCCATACACCGTTTGCAGCGCAGAAATGACGCACCGCGTCACTATCATCCCTGTCGGATCCAAAGTGGTCACTTCAAAGCAGTAGTCCAAGGAAAACAAATATTCGTTAAAACGTCTACATAGCTTTGAGTGTGTGTGGGCCATCACTGCTTAAAATTGTTCGCTTACATTTACACAGGACAAAGCTAACTGCTGCTTTTTAATTTGTTGACGACTTTTTTCTCCTTTACCCTTCGGTTCTGGAACCAGATAGTGACCTGTCGTTCAGACAAGTTGGTCTGAGCGGATATCCGCCTGCGTTTGTCCTTGGTAATAAACTTGTTGGCGGCATACTCCCGTTCAAGCTCCTTAAGCTGCACCTTGGTGTATGGAACTCGTTTCTTCCTCCCGCGACGGAAGGAGCTGCCGTCTGCCCCTCCATGAGACACTGCCTCTGAAAAGAAAATTGCAATAAGAGTATTAAAATGTGTTTAAGGATGAATGCACAGAAGTGTACGCTTTGTTATAGGGGCAAAATGACACCGTTTTGATACGAAAGAACGGTGAATTTTAGACCTTTTTTTTTTTTTTTTTTTGCGCAATTCTGACAATAGCCTTACCTGGTATAGACGACTTCCACACGTTTCCCGTCTGTGGCTGCTCTTTGGTGCAGTAGACCTGCCCGTTCCAGCCAGTGGCTGTGATAGCCCACGGTTGGTAACTCTCCATTGGTAATAAGGACTCATGCCGGGTCTCTGCAGGCCCGCTCACTGCCTGGACTACAGGCACATCCAGATAGCTCGGAACTGGCTGATACGGGCTCGAGGCGTAGCTCGAGTAGAAGGCAATCTCCTTGGCGCGCGAAGTGGTATAATCTTCGCCCGTTGAAGCGGACGTGTCCATGTATTTTTCCCCGTAAGGTGAGGAAGAGACGGGGGATTGGGCGCATGTCTTCACACCTCCACCGCCCCCGTGGTGGTGGGACATTCGGCAAGGATAGTATCCACCGCCACCGAAATATCCGTATGTAATTGAAGCGCTGGCTGAACCCTGGACGGCTGAGCAGGGGCTGCATTGCTTACCAGGCTCACCAGCTCCAGCGGCAGCCACTTCGCTTGACGGATACGCAGCGCTGGGCGCAAGAGAGGCAGGGTGAGCCATCAAATTCCTGCACGGACTCGGCGAGAAGTTACCTCCCGTGAACCCTTCCATATTCTTGCCGGTGTCGTCCAAGCCAACACCGTTATCATAGAGAAACATGACCGGGTCAATCCAGCGCGGGCGGAGAAGTAGTGACGTTGTCATAGCCTGTCGGACATTTAGACGTGTGGCTCTTTTTTGTGAAGCCCCGAGACTGAAAAAGAGGAGACAGTCGATTCCGCGAGAGTCAAGCGACTCTGACGCACCCTGCGCATATCCAGAATCACGTCTCGATTGGCTCAAAACTGGTCATGTGACATGTAAACTAGGACGATAATCACCTCAAGTGCTAACAATTAAACCTAGCACAAATGCCTTGATGTGAGATGACTATCTGTCAAAGGATTTTACCCGTTTAAAGATGTTAAAAAAAGGTGACGTGAGTAGATAAATGGAAATGGCGAATCCAGCCGTGGTCTTTCGGGAGATTTCCTCTCTGTATCTACTTTGCATGAACTCTAGAAAAAAAGATTCATTATTACTGTTTTGTTATTTAAGATAGTCCTGGGCGCGAGGGTAAATAGTGAATGAATATTGTGTAATTGTAAACGCAGATGGTTCCAGTCGATTTTGCAAACACCCAAATACGTTTGACAGCCATTTGTGAGCTGCTGCCACTGTTCAGTCCTGCTTGGCCCCTGAAATCGATTTGAAGATTAAGATTTCAACAGAAGACACACCGAATACGATTTAAAAAAAATAATTACTGTGCCTCGTGTTAATAAAGAAGTTATCATCGTCCAAAAATTGCTACTCTGTAAATTTTCGAACAATTTCTACACCGTCAAAAAACGGATTCATCAAATTGGAAGCACTGCACGTCTTATGATGCAATACAAGTGAGTAGGCTGCTAAAGCAAGCCAGGTGTGCCCTTTAACGTTTAACAACAAAATCTACAGGTTATTTTCACGATACTTAGAAAATTGGTTGCAAGTGATGGCAGTTAAAGAAAAAGGTCCAATTTTTGAACGTGGCACGAAGTCCTGCTGCGACGGCTTCCGTTTTGTTTACAAGATGCGGAGACAGAGAACACCCCCTGTATTAGACTGTGCATTTTACGTGCGGGGCTGACGCGTCTGCAGGCCAAGGTCAAGTTGAAAGTTGCCGTCTGGCCGCGACACTGTGCCTGTTGGCCTATTCAGACTTTGATGGCCAGTCTCAAAGCTTACAAAAGAGAAGAGTCGAATGGTGAGAAATCTTTGGTGAATGAGATACGCCACAGAAGCCTTTTACTTTTACTGGCCTGCCACTTTGTATCACAAATGTTAGCGAATCTTTGGAGAATGAATAGCCTACAATTGAATACGATTTCCTTTCGATTTTGTATTATAAGCAACTACACGTGGGTCAGAATGCAACTGGCTGTTTTCTGGAAGAAAACCGTGTTTTTTTTATTTAAGAAGGTTGAAAGCTGTCAAACTAAATATTGGGTCACCTATAGCTTACAACCATGCTGTCTGACTGCTCGAATGCAGGAACAAATTAGTATTTTATATTTCTGATGTTGCATGAAAATGATTCTTCAGAAATTTCGACCAATAACCCTTCGAATTTTCAGTCCAGAGCGCGCGAAATTTTCTTGAATAGGCTAATTCGACACATCTAAATTATTCTGATTATTAAAGCAACACATCATGTTTTTTTAAGTTTTTTTAAACTCCTCCCTGATAAACTAAGCTACTTTTTCTTTTCTTAGTAGGTCGAACACAGACTGCTTGATGGTAGAAAACGGCGCAATTGCTTGATCCGAAATATTTTTATGCTTTTTTCGCAGAAAAATAAGAATGAGTAACAATTATGGAGAGCAAAAAACAATTGTGACTCATATATATATATATATATATATATATATATATATATATATATATATATATATAGTTGAATACATAATTACTTTATATGAAATTACTTTATTTTTCTGATTATTCCAAATGTTCAACATTGCTGAATGTAATGAGAATGCGATGATTTAAAAGTGAACACGTCTATTGTCTTTATCGGACGACGTTTGAATCTCAACAGCAGAATATCATTCAGAATTTTGTCCAGAGAAATACTTAGCACGGGTAACATTATTAGTATTGTTGTTGTTGTTGTTGTTATTGCTATTATTGTTATTATTATTATTAATATTATTATTAGAGAGAGTAGTAGTATTGTAGTATTTCACGATAACTTCACGAGGTGGTCAACAAAAACTGATGTTTAAAAATAATGTTTAGAGAATTAGGTTAAGCCATACTGGGATGTTAGCACTGGGTGAGAATAGCGCGTGTTGTGATCTGTGATGTGAACTTGAATAAGAATAATGTAGGTCATGTTTGAGATTCTAAGCACAGAGTCTGCAAGAAGAGTAACAGTAATAACATCTTTTATATCACATTATGAATTCTAGTCCCACCACATGTTTTGGGGATATTTCTTGTTTAGTCAACCAAATTTAGTTAACAATATCGAAAGACGGATTTGCAATGTAACACCAAAATAATATTTTAATAAAATATTTTGTTTAACGTGCATTTCAACATGTTTACCTCGACATCTACTGCAAGGAATATTTAAAAACAATACACGTTTTATAATGATTATTACGAAATAACAGAGGTAGCCGCAAGCAACATATTTAACGATAAGAATATGGGATAAGACTATCATTAATTCTACAGCGGGATTTTTTTTATTTTTTTTAAATGATAGGATCCTAAATTGATTTTAATATTTGGCTGTAGATGCACGAGCATGAAGTCAAACACTTTGAGAAGCGAGCTGCATTGTAAAAAGCATTGGACATTGCTCAATCATCAAAGATTTCGGTAGTTTAATATTTCTTTTTGTGTATTAATTTTCCGTAAAGATGAACCGACAAAAACAAATTTAAATAATGGTTCACGCGCGGACTCAAGGCATAAAATGGTCTTGCCTCCATAAGAAAATCTAAAGATTTTCCCTTTACTTTTACAAGTTGTATCTCAGTTGCTTTGTTGCCCATGTACAAATGGTGTTTTTAACGAATGCCTTAAACTAAATAATCGATGATGCACAATATAAATTAATCCATATATTGTATCTGTCTATGAACTAAATTTAAAATTCGCAAACAAATTTTGTTTATTGATATTGTTAAATACAGTGACACTGAGAGAAATTAAGATTCTGCATTTGTATGCAGCCAACATATTAAATAATGACCATATTTAAAGATGACACCTGAAGATATTTCACAGTTTAACACCCGTCGAGTTAACCATTGTCGTTGTATGCAAGACCCAAATTCAAGAAAATGCCTTGAAAATAAACCTTATTGATATCACATTGTGTGATACAATAAACACGTATATCACATTGTTGTTGATATTTTTATTCAGCATTTAATTTACTTCAATTTTTTCAATAAAATTAGAGACGACATTGGATTATTGACACAAGTCATTCATAGGCCTACACATCGCGTTTGAGTTAAAGACAAATTCAAAGCATTTATCAAATACAAAGTTCATAACACAACGCGATACAAGAATATCATAGACAGTCGATGTAGGATCTTAAAACGAATTTCACGCACATAAAAGGCCAGTGAGATTTCGGATCCGCTTTAAATTTAGGACAGCCTCCCAAAGTAAATGATATCATAATGAATGGAAACCAATGTGCACGTGTTTTGACATCAGTCTCTTCTGGTAAGCGTCCTTTAGATGTTCAATGGATCACTGCAGATGTGGTAGAGGGCATTTTTTTCAATATAATCTTTGATGTGCAATAGTTATGCTTAAAGTTCTGGTTTAATTTCTACATATTTCTGTTCATGAAAAAGCATTTTTAAAGTGAGAATGTGGAGTTGTAGTGGAGACCATTCTGTGCGCCTCATGGTCAAGTTCAAGTTGGGCACAGTTGTTAAACTTCTAGCGGAAGTTTGGTAAGCATTATGGGCGGATCTGGTCCAGTCAACGCGCTACAAGGCCTAAAATTCCCCTCTGGTCTGCTCTCAGACCAGAATTACAGTAACCGCAACATCTTATGAGTCCATTATGCCGTTTAACGCTGTACTTAACCTGACAAGGAAAGAGACTTGTCAAGAAGAAACCACGATAAACTAGAGAGCAAGTTGAGTTAAGTGTTCTCATTCAACTAAGAATAGATCACTTAAATCAACCGTGTTAATCAACCAGAAAGGAAGCACTGCGATGCAAGTGATGACATTAAAAGGGAACTAATTTGTAGTCTAATCAATAAAACTGCAAATCGATAAGAGTTTAAATATTGGGCTACTTATTATCAGTTTCACACGTGTAGCTTAAAGTGAATACAAACGACAAAACACAGATATTGTTAATAAGCTTGGTCGCAAAAAGGTGGAATTGGGAATGCTCTACAAAAATAAAATGGAAAATATGTAGACATAAACTTGTAGATACGATTTCCATACAGGAAATTTGTGCTAAAATGTATCGTTCGAGAGAAAACAAAGGAAGGAAGGAGTCTTATTTTCAGAATGTCGGAATAAGTCTTACTAGATAACGAGATAAAATCTCACAATATTGAGGAATTCATGCAACGGATATATCCAAACAGGCCTACCCTCAAAAATATTGATAGCTATAGCTGAGTCAATAATTTGCGAATTTGTTCACTGAATTTAAAGACAAGTTGTACAAAAATGTTCAAGATGAAGCCTGTGCTTTCCTGGAGAGAATTGCAAAAGTTTAAAGTTGTTTAAAGTTCAAGGACGCCTTCAAGGACCGCCCACAAAAAGGTTTATTGGTGGTGTAGGAGTGTACACAAAATGAGACACAAGGAATGTGAATCAGGGTCCATGTTTGTGAGCCATATTGCAAGCCAAACGTATTCATTTATTCAAATAAAATTGGTCTGTTGACATCATTTTATGCGATTTAGGTTTGGTTTCAAATCTAAGTTTTATGACCTTGAAGAGAGATTTGTTGAGAGATTTGATCGTCCCAAAGTATTAGCATGGCCAAAAGACAAGTTTATGCATTAATACTTAAATATCTTTATGTCCCAATTGTCCATGTTAGAGAAAAGCATGACAACAAAAGAAGAAATGAGAGAGAGGCATGCACACAAGTTAAAAGTCTACCGATTATTAAGGAATTAAAAACGGCCAATCACATTCTGGAAACATTTAAAACTCATTAAAAATCTCTGCAATACCTAGAGAGAGAATGCAATACCATATAGCTTAATTAGCATCCACTAACCCTCATCACATGAACACTCTGTCAAAGAAATGAGATTAAACAAATTACAACCAAAATTAAACCTAGCACCCATTGGGAAACACAACAACAAAGTAAAATACTATGTGGCCATAGAAATAGAAAGTACATCATGGCATAGCTGTAAACGGTGACTAATCAAAACAGAAAGAGCCCCATTTTCTGACAAAATTCACAAATTACAGAATCATCCAGTAAGTGTTTAAACAGATACACCGCAAATAAGACAACCGTACAGTGAAAAGTTTCTAGGGAAACACAAACACTGCTGTGTGTGAGTATGTGTCTGTCTGCCACAGTATGGGACAGTAAGTGATCTACCTTGAATCTGTCTCCATTTAACCTATTAAACCATATTGCATAATTACTTGTACAATGAATATTTCTTCTTTAAAACAATACTTTTTAAGAAGTTTACAATTATGCATTTAGCAGTATTGAAACCTTAGGGTTGCTAGTGCTAATATTAATATATAATCGTCCAATATAATATATATGTATTTTCATAGGTTCTCACTGTAAGCAGCTCTACAGTTTTTCCTTGTCAAATAAAGAACACTAAAATTGAAGTGAGTGAGAGAGAGAGAGAGAGAGAGAGAGAGAGAGAGAGTTCTGCAGTGCTCTTATATTTCCTAACAGGCGAGGGCGCACGAGGACAGCTTTGATGATTCAGAGGACCGTCACCGCGGACACACCATGAGAGCCTCTGACGTCACTCCACTACAGGCGAGTCCCATGATCCACTCAAGGCGGTTATGTGTCGAAGCGCTTGTAAAACATCCCCGGATTTCCCATACGCTACACTAGAGGAGAGAACGTGGAAGAATACTGATGAGAAATGAGAGGACGGAAGCGTTGGACTGAGAGCCTAATAATCACTAAAGACATCACTGTTGTCATCATCAAAGCCTTTGAAACGCAAAACATTGCAAACTTCATTGAATACTCTAGTAACCACCTCTTAACCTGATATGGCCTACTCTCTGGGTATTTTAATGAACTCGTGAATTGTTTTAATTAAAATGAAATAATGTATTTTAATAAAAACATTTAGGCATTTTTTTTTTTGTCGTAGATGTTTTCTTTTAGAGACATGGGTATGAATGCAATTAAGATACAGAAGTCGAGCTAATTACATCCCAGTAGGTTATGATCCTATTGCTGCCTCTGTGGTGAATCAACGGTGTTGTTAAGCGCGGTTGTAAGGAAAAGCCACAGTTGTAGCAGGCTATATTGCGCCACCAAAAACGATGAAAGCCATTTGGTTTGAGAAGTAATAGAAAGTTTAAAACTACTGAGGTCATATTCTTTAAAGCATTAGAACTTCATCACAGCTTTGTTGCGAATCTTTACTGCCGACCTCCGACATCAAAGCGGCCTCCTCCCTGAAAGCAAGCAGTGCGCTAGGTTATCTTTGCAACCTATATAATATACTCTGCAGACTCGTCTCCAGGAGCCCGAAACTCATAAGCCTCACTATCATTAAAAGAGACAGAACGGGATTTTGAACTTTGTTCATTTCAGTCTGCTAGCCTATTATGCTTTCAACTCTATGTGAGACATGTAGATAAAAATAAATCAAAATAAATCAGCAATAAAACAAGACAATGGAATCTAAGATTCATAAAGAAAACGATTTGAAGAATATCATAAACAAGATGCGATAAAATAAAATGCTTCTTTGAAGGACCAATATTTTATGTATTCCTTTGTTTACCTTTATAATTTGATATTGAAATCGGCTAAGTGAAAATATTACACCATTGGGAAATAATTACCGTGAAAATAGAGTATGAAACCTAAACAGTTCAAATTTAAACAATCCAGAAATGAAACTGGACAGCTGCCTCCCGCCGGTAGGCGGTGAGGGCATATGCATTGTTGGCGCGGCTCAAACAAATCTAATTAAATGTCAAATAGCCTGTTATTCTTACTCCTGGTCACGGGGACCTGACCTTTTTGCACTTTACTTGACACCACTTTGGAAGATCGAGTTAGGGCGGGAGAAAGAGCGAAGGGAATAGAGCGTGACTGAGATGGTGCGCTGAAGAAATGATGGAACTTGTACACTTCAAATTACGCCGCTGGCGGTAAGACAGCCCTCCTCATCTTTGGAATATTCCTATTCAGTCTGACGTCTTCCAACGCGCACTGACTGTGTTGATCGGCGAAGAACATGTGCTAATATATTCCGAAAGGCTGCCATTATGACTCCTTCCCATCCAAGTGGGCTCTATACAGTGAGATAATAGATAGGGTTTTTACCATATTTGCGTTCTATCACACAATTCAAACCTTGACTGTCTTCGTTAATGGACATTAGTTTGTTTTTTTTAATCCATCGAAAAGCCCTCGACCACTCTTTATTCTCATATGTGAGAACATTATTTAACCAAATAAAGTTCAGTGAAACAAAACTGGCATTGACATTCTGGTAATTCGGTCTACTATGAGAATTTTAATTAAAATAATACACAAGCATTCAATTATGACATTAAAGGAGAAATTATATGATCAAACACTTCATTATAATGACTCAAAATCAGTGAACATCTTGTAATTTAAACGTGATAAAAAGTTATAGTTGGTGCATCTTTTAACTGGTGATGTTCACCTCCTTCTCTCCCGCGCTTGTTTATTCACTCTAAATCGACGCGTGGCGTCATTGAGCCTTCTATTATGACGACTGCCCTATTAACAATGACAGCGCGTGAGGAGAGAGAGGGCAATGGTGATCCCTCCCAGATATCGTGCAGCACTCTCGAGCGCTCGCATCGCACAGCTCCTCGTCTGCGTTTGCTGCTCCCAGACTGTCTTACCAAGCTCCGGGAGATCTGGCCCTCTGCTCTCGTCTAACGGTTATGGACAGCGCTAAGGACATGCTGATGCGCACCGAGGGTGGGCAGGTTGGCGCACTGTCTGCCAAAACAGGTTCTAATTTGACGGAAGCTACTGGAGACCCCATGCGCAAGTTACCGGACAAACCGGTTAACCAGAACAGACTGAGCCCAGTGCCTTATTCGCAAAACCTAGAGGATGACGCCACAAAGGGACACCGTAGCGCAAAGTACGGAGATGTGACACTTGCTGGCAAGCCCTCCGCGCCGGACAGAGACCTGTCAGACATTCCCCACAAAGAGGCTAGCAGCTCAGATGCGGAATCAGACCTCTATGAGGAAATAGATGTCAGCTGTACCCCAGAGAGCATGGATTACCCGAGTGGACAAGGTAAAAAACAAAAAAAAAAAAAAACATCGGCTCATGGTATTCTTGTTTGTTTGTATTTATTTATCCACATTTTCTTTTCCTGTTGGTGAATTGTCGTTGAGTGAGGATACACGCGACCACATAACCACGTTTAATCGATCTGCCGTGTAGCTCATTGCTTGTGAGCGCGTTCGATTGTCAGCTCCCGTCACGTTATTGCAAGCTTTTTGAATTAACGAGTCAATTATAAGGCCACTTTGTATCTGGGGTGTTGTTTATGCTTTAACAAGTTGTCAAGTCATCTTAGAGCAATCTCCATTATCTCATCAACTTTTTAATTTTTTTTTTCATTTAAATACGGTTGCATTTAACTATTCAAATCTATGCTAAAATTCTCACGGAGTCTCTTAGTTCATACTATTTCATCCGATTGAAAATTAAAGTAATAATGCACAAATAAATGAAGGGTATTACTGTTTTTTAAGTATGCAAAATCAACACAGGAATGATTCAAATAATTTTCCTCGAAAGTGCACATTAGTTCAAATTAAATGCAATATCAAAGCCGGACATTTGTTTCATCTATATTTTGAAAATGAATCATAATATGTTCAGAGACTGAGAGTGCATGTTTTATTAGCTTTTCTCCACTGGACATTGATAGAGAAAATCTAATAAAAACATGCAGTCATAATCTCCGAAACGGTTATGTCCAGTGGACATAGGACATAAGGGCAACACTTTATACATATATTTATGTTTGTTTGTTTTGCGCTATTATTGATCTATTTGTCCGAAATTATTCATCAATCTTAAAAATATGGACCTGAATTCAAACGCATTTTATATTTTTTCTGTTCGATAGGCATCCAATCAAGCGATTAAGTATGAACTCTCTATTAATAAATCGGTAAGCAGAAACCTTGCAATGGATGCGAGTCGTAAAATCACTAATGTTTATTTTCTGTAAGGACTGGCGATGGGCTCGCCGAACCACAGTAAAGAAGTCGGTGTGGACAACAAGATGGGCTCAGGGCCCGGTTCTCTCAGCTATGGTTCTGACCAGATGCGAAGGTATCGAACAGCATTCACGAGAGAGCAGATAGCACGACTGGAGAAAGAGTTTTACCGGGAAAATTACGTGTCCAGGCCACGTAGGTGCGAGTTGGCTGCTGCCTTAAATTTACCGGAAACAACAATAAAGGTATTGCATTGCGCCTACATCGATTAGGAGATTATAAATATATAAATATATATAAAGATTGCTCCAATCAATCAATTAATAAATAAAACGATCACATAGTTGTATAATTATGGGAGCATTCCTCCTTGTTTGCTGCTTATCCAAACTGGATTTACTGACATGCGCTAGGCCTCAGTCATTACTATTATTTTATGCCCACTTTGCTGCTTTGGGTTACAGGTTTGGTTTCAGAACCGTCGCATGAAGGACAAGAGACAGAGGCTGGCTATGACTTGGCCGCATCCTGCCGACCCCGCCTTTTACACTTATATGATGAGCCATGCTGCAGCCACGGGCAGCCTGCCCTATCCATTTCAATCTCACCTACCACTACCTTACTACTCTCCACTCAGCGGAGTGACTGCAGGTTCAGCCTCTACTACCGGGGGTCCATTCTCCAATCCTCTGCGCTCGCTGGATAGTTTTCGGGTGCTTTCGCATCCATACCCGCGTCCTGAGCTACTGTGCGCCTTCAGACACCCATCACTGTATCCCAGCCCGGGTCATGGGCTTGGTCCTGGTGGAAGCCCATGCTCCTGCCTTGCCTGTCACGCTGCCACTCAGTCAAACGGGCTCCCACACAGGTCCAACAACGCAGACTTCTCGTGCTCGCCCACGACCAGGACTGAGGCCTTCCTCACGTTCTCGCCAGCAGTCATCAGCAAATCATCTTCAGTGTCTTTGGACCAGAGGGAGGAAGTGCCACTAACCAGATAAGACGACAGGAAGAGGCCACGGATTCTTCGGGTACTATATCCGGATCAGCTTTGGGCACTTGGGCAGTATTTAATAAGTCAACGCATGAACTTCTCAAAGCAGCTTGCACAACACAAAAGCAATCTGCTTTCGTTAAGGTTTCGAAACTGGGGATGTTTTCCAGTTAAGAAGCTATTTGTTGTGCAGACGGAGTCTTATTTTAACACTGTCAGGCCACGGACTTTTAAATAATCTTTGGAGAAATTAGATACTGATAACAGAGATATCATATTAACTCAAATACATTATAAGTAGGCTACATCCTATAAACAAAAATGTGACAAAGGAGATAAGGAACAATGACTGGAGGATAGCGCAAAAATCTATCATAATTTATACTTTCATAACCATACAAATTGACCCACATGCAGTTTCTTTCGCATTAAAACGATGTTTTTCATCTAGCTTTTTAACAAGGGGATTTGTTAACCGAGCACGGTTGGCTCATTATTCCTTCTCTACGAACACCCGGTCCCGGTAGCACACCGAAATGTGCAGATGCGAGGGAAATTAAGGAGTGATGTATTCGGAAGGGAGAATTTTTGAATGTTGAATTAATGATAATGCTGCACGCTCAGAGACTTGTCTGCCAAACCGGTAACAAGGCGCCAGGGGAGCGGATTAAGAAGCTCCATGCGAGGCTTGCTGGCTTGACGGGAGAACATGCGCTAGAGATCCATTGGACAATCACATGCGGCAAATTGGGGCAAGCCAGAGATGCCTGTCTTACCCGCATCAGCTGAATACCATCCCATACCGTCTCCTCCCGGCCTTGTTGTCGGCTTCATCTCCACTCTGAGACACACAACACAATAAAAATACACACAAGTAAAATGGAAAATCACGCAGAAATAACGCTAATATTTATGGACATCATCAAACGTGGGATTATTTATTGATTTATTTACCATAATGTTTTTACATTCATGTATTTTGAATTCAAGTTTTCTTTAATGTATTACATACTCCTATTCTTCTCAGTTAGGTTGATTTCGGGTTGTGGAAAATGCGCGAAAATAGTGTTCTGATTAAATTGAATTTCACAATAAACTATTTCAAACTAAAAGTGACGAGTGACCAATGTTTATTCTCAAAACGGCAAATGTTTAATTTAAAAGCGTTTATGCTATTAGTGATAGAACACTGAAAGTAACAAGCTACTTTCTCAAAGATTTGTAAATAAATTTATCTCATTCACAAATTTATCTTCTGAAAGACAAAATCAGTCGGATGTGAAGAATCTGAGAAAGAAAATGAAAGCCGACAAGTAAATATGACACAAAGTCCTATTGCTTTCAAATTAATTGTTTCTTGTCACCTTTATCGCTTATATGGCTTCTGTTACTTTCATCTGAAACGCTGAAATTATCTAATAGCTCGGACATAACTGGACCTCTTGATCTGAACGAGCTGTTAAGTAGTCCCCGGGCACTCTTAGAAGCCATATTCCGGCGCTGTTAATAGAAAGATTGGAACGGAATGTCTTGTGGAGATATTGGAATGCAGAAAGATCGATGATGCCTCCACCTCACCAATCAGCCCACGTTAATTAGCTGGGTTGTCCACGTAATTGTGGCATCTGGAGCAGCAAATTGAAGCTTTCTGGACATAATAAATAAGGTTGGATATTGTGTCTAACCCTCATATGTCGATCTGCCAAAGAAAAAAACAGAATTTTAAAAGAACAGATCAAAAGTGACTGCACTCTGCCAGGATATGCAGAACGAAAAATAAATAAACTAAAATACATTACAATAGAATTGCTGTTATTGCATATAAAGCTATTAGAGCTGATCCTTTTAATAACAGAAAAAAAAAACAATCTTGTTGTTTGTTTGTTTTTCAATTAACCGTGGAATGTTCAGTTACTTTGTTTGAAATGAGGTGTTTTCATTTTTAATGGTTCTTTTCATCTGCTATGCTACAAACAAAATGTCAACAATTGCTCGTGATCGCTTGCCCAAACAATTTACCTCCTCCCACACACGAGCCCTCTCCAGAAGGTCCTGGTTGCGCACGTGATTGATGGCCTTATTAGAAGCCGTTCTTGTAAGTGTGACCAAGTTGATTAAAATGCATATGTTTGGAATAATACGCCATTTAAACCAGAGCAGTTAACACAAAAGTCGGATTTATGTCCGCTTGTTACATTAAATTACTAAAGGGGAAGGTATGACCAACGACTAATATATATATATACACACACACACACACACACACACATACATATATATATAGTCTTTTCAGCTTGTTCGATACTTAAAATGTGACATTGTATGCGCGTACTTAACGCCGGTTTGTCTGCACCAATAAGCATGTGGAATAAAAATAAAACTATGACAGTTCATATAGTTTTATTTATTTATTTATTTTTACAGTCCTTATACAAGTACAATTATCTTCCTTTCAGCCCTCGGACTAATTAATATGTTATTTGATGTAACCTCTGCGCATTTAGGTTGCATATATCCATCATCTTAAAAATGTAATAATGAATAAAAACAGATTATCACATTACACGCCAAAAATACTAAATATATGAAGAAAAGAGTGATAAAGATCTGGATGACTGTATTGTGAGAATAAGATTTGACATATCGTTTCCTTTTTTTCTGGAGCGACAATACTCCATAGGCAGGGGCGGTACCGCGCATCTGTCCGTTAGAGCGCATCTCAAGGCGGCGACTGTTTAAAAGCCTGTTTACGTTCTAATTTACAGCAGGCAGAGCGAGGCGTGAATGGACCCCTCACTGCCTAATGATGATGAATGAGGAATTAATGCACAAGTGTACGGGACAATCTGAGCCTTCATCTGGTTAAATAGGCATCCAGTTGTATTAAGAAAGTAGAGGTCACATTAAATCAATCGGGTGTGTGAAAGTCATATTCCTCTGGCGTCTATCAGAGTTATTTACGGTGCACCGGAGACAGTGCGTCCAAGCTGAAGAAATAAAGTACCGTCAGTTGAGCCATGAAAAAATATCCGTTGTAATGTATTCAAGAGAGAGCGACCATAATGAATACCGTTTTATAGTTATAGATCTGATCTGGTTCTGGCGTATGTTATTGAAGTACATGGCTTCATTCATAGCGCTTCGTTCAGCATAGATTATTCTGTAATTTTTATTTTTTTTCACCAAAGCAGCCAAGTTAGGCCTGATTTAGGCTTCTACTTCAAGTTTCTAACGTTGCTTAGCCTATTAAGCTCTCCTCCCATGTATTACAGGTGAAGTGGGGAGTTCCTGTCTAGGCTCTATCAGGGCTAACTCATGAAACAGATGTTGTTGATCATAGTAATAAGGCAAATTTGCAACCTCCTTATATAGCGGTGAACATCTTCCAGAATTGAATGCTATTTTTCACAGCATGGTCATCTGAATAAGATTTGTTTTAATAAATAAACAAATAAAATAAATAATTTAAAGGATGCCATTTGAAATGAGGGCTATATCTTGCAACGAGATGACAGCAAAAACCCAAATTTCAGAAATATCACTGAATTTCAGGCATTCAGTAAACCACTGACTCTTCAGTCCTCCAAAAACTACTTTTTTGGATCTGTTATATTGTTAACAAAGCACTACTCAATTACCTAGATTCATATCACTGGTCACTTTGGAAAGCTCAAGGAAAATGTAGACACAGAAAGGGCAGAAGGAGTTAAACACTCTGATTATTAATACCTGAATAAATGATTTCAAACAATAGTGCTGTGGTATATGTTCACTAAAGTGGAAAACATTTGTGCAATTTTATTAAATATGTTAGGTAATCATTAATATCCCAAGCATTTACTTTGCTTTTGCTCTACATGGGAGTGTAATTGCATGTTCTCTCAAGCATACATTGATCTACTGAGAAAATCATGTTGCTGAGGCGTTTTCTTAACCACAAGAATTAGCATAATCACATGCTCAATCCTGTTCCTGGAGATCTACCGTCCTGCAGAATGTAGATCCGAACCTTACTGAGCACCCAAATGATCATTTAAAAAAGTGATTTTCTCAATCCAGGTACTCCATTATCGCACATTTTAGATACATGCACTGAACTGATGTGCCATATAGGTGGAGATATCCAAAATGTGCTAGGCCAAGGTACTCCAGAACCAGAAGTGAAAACCTATAACTTACAACATCCTTAAATATAAACAAGGATCATGCAGGTAAAGATTGTTTAAAAAAATGTTACTGATCATGAACGAGGTCCAAATGAGAAAAGACACCAAACACCACATCAAAATCGAACTGATTGTCAACCTCTGTGCATAATTGTTGACAGTGATTCTTTTAGGTCTTAAAACTAAATTTAGAATTTTTTTTGAGAAGGAGACTGTAATTCCCAATGATTACCATACATAATGTTTAGACTATTGTATGCTTTTTGGGGATCTTTAAAGCTTGGAGAAAAATCATATTGGTGTAATATACACAGTCAATTAGATTAGTATCAGAACACTATTGTTCAGTGTTTTGTCCGTGGCTATCAAGACACACTTAAGGATGTATGGTCAATTTACCAGAGAGAGTCATAAATATTTTCTGGCTATAATCCCCAGTGGAGTTATTCTCTCTCTCTCTTTCTGTCTTGTTCTATATAGATCTACTGTGTCCATCTCCAGTAGCTACAGTAGTAATAGTGGCTCTGTCCAGCTCTTCATTGCCTATACTGATGGATTCCCATATCAGAAGAGCGGCCGGTCGATGCCCCCACATTCTTCATTTACCAGTGAGTGAGAGAGAGGCAGAGGCCAAGCAATGTGTTTAACTTGGTCAATGTGAGCATTGCTGAGCCGAGATGAAGCCAGAATCTCTTCTGCTGGTTAGGGTGCAACATGGACCACTGGATCATTAGTTCTTGCTTAGAAGGTTTTTATTGAAATTGATCAAAGGGTACATATTTCATGTGTATCTTAATAACAAACCTCAACATGTAGCTTCTGAGAACAAAATCCACAAACTTGTAATTATGAGCATATGGTACCTTAACAATTTTGGCTCAGGATGTAGGAGATACAAATTTGGTGCTTCCACTGTGACAGTGTGATGGTTAATTTCACCTTCCAAGCAGCTTATGGACTGTTCTGAATGTACTTCTGAGTTTTAGGAGAAAATGTTTTATTTTTATCAAATGCCAAAACAATCAAAACATTAGCTAATAGATGAAATCCAAATGCAATTATTAACCCAGATGTTTTAAGCCATGCCAATATTTCTTTTAAATCTTTTTTTCCCTTTTTTTTCTGCTTTTAGTCCAAATGCACTGCACAAAGGGAACGTGATTAAGATGTTTTAAAAGCTGTTATTTGGATAAGTTGGACTTGTCAGTGCGCACTGGTCAAGTCATTAATAATTATTGAAGACAGAAATAGTAAATTTAATAGTAAACTATTTTCCATTTGAGAATAAACCCATTTTATTTGAGGACATATTTAAAACAACCACGAAAATCATTTTGTGCCATCAACAATAGAAAATCAATAGTCAAGGTCATGGTTGTCTGTTTTTTCATATAGCAAGTCCACCCCCCCCCCCCCCTTTCTTACATCTCTGCACTAGTCAGCAAACACAAATAAATTGTATGGTGTGAACCCAAATGAGTGCATTGCAAATATCCGTCTGACAAGCTTTGTGTTCTTTTTGAAGTTATAATTATGTTTTGTTAAGAATGATATATCTATTCAGGTACATCGATTCAGTTTATTATATTCTATTTATAAAATTACTCGTGAAATTCCTAATTCGAACTTTATTTTATGGTTCAAAAAGAATCGTATCATCACAATTAAGAATGCTGCTGAAGTTACACTTCAATTTATTTTCTCATGCAGCTGCAAGAGTGAAGCTCAGCTGAAGTGTGCCCAAATCATGCGATATTGTCTAAAATAATTTAATAAGCACTTTGTTTTATGGTAGTGAGTTATTGTTTTATGATGACTCAGGGAGCCAATGGCTTTGCAATGCTCTCCAGCTCTCTCCACACCTCGTTTTATTTTACAGCACTATGCTTTATTACTCGGCAACCATGCCACCGAGCTGCACGGCAACCGTGCCAAACCCTGAGTTTTCCCATCCTCTCCCAGTTCTCAATCAGAGAAATCTATAGCATTGTGCAATATCAAAATAACTTCATGCATGCTGAAGAATATCAATGTACGCATTGTAAAAATTTACAGTTCAATGAAAGTTCTCAAAAACGAATCTTGAGGGTATTTATACTCTACTGGAAATTGCTAATAAAAAATATTATTTTACCTACACTTTTAGAAAGAATGATGAGAGGTGTATGCAGAGAAGTGTGTATGCAAGTACTGTATGCGTGTGATGGTGTAACCCTGGGAACAAGTGATGTGTTTTCATTACAGCTCTCTGGCCCTTTTACTTGTGTCCGATATGCTCCAACCCCCAACCCCCAGAAGGCAACAGGACAAGGCGCACACTGACAGGAGAATCATTGGCGCATGACAGGGGTGTCCTGGTTTTCCCCTCTACATGCTAGCTGCTGTTAAAGATTCAAGACATGAGCTATGTGCACTGGCTAAGCTGCTTGCTCAAGCTTTCATTAGATTGGATTAAGCTATACTTATTATATATCGTCTTTGTTCTTGTAATCAGATGGAATCAAGCAAGAATAACAGATTTCAACAAGCAGCACTGAATCACACTGAAAACATAAGAACTATATTGAACTGAATTCAACTGGCCACACTCCACATGAAGTTTCAAATGAAGTTCAAATTTAAATGGGAATGAAAGGAAGAGGAATTCAAATTCAACACTGGTAATGCGTTTTATTTTAATGCACCCCATGGTGAAAAAATTAATTAAATATGATGAAATATATAAACTAAAAGCCAATTTCTGTAAGTGACTAGATAGATGCTTTTCAACTTTTTTCAAACAAGGCTTTCAAAGTTTGTCTGGACAATCTTCAGTTTTCTATTAAAAAACAATACAGTTTTGAATTTCTTTTCGAATTTAACTCATTTCATCATTGAAATTCCACATGCTGATTGTAAAATTCAAATCCAGGAATTTAAATATAATTTAACTGGCGTTCTCAACTCAACTAAATAGGTGCAGTAACCCTTAAAGGTGCTGTAGGTGATTTGGGAAATAATGTTAGCCTGCTAGTATTGAAAGCATACGATCGCACTCTCCCAGCAAATCGCCGTCCAAAGCCACACCTCCTCCAAAACACATGAATGCACACACACACACACACACACAGGTGCTCTCGGCAAAGAGACTGTGTTAAACTACCTCGTGTCTCAAAGCGCAAAACATTTTTGCCACGCCTAATTCTGAGAGCCATAACAGACGTAAATTGCCACCACTTCTGACACGTGTGCAAAGTTTCATGAGTTTTTGAACATGTTTAGGCCCACAAAAAAGCGATTAATTTGGGAAAGGAATAAATGGAGCAATTCCAATAGGGTCCTCACACCATCGGTACTCGGGCCCTAACGAACAATTTAGAGAGCTTGTAAGTGACTGCTGCAGATTCAATTCAGGGTTGATACTGTTGACATGGATAAGCAAAATTCTGTGCCTGAGGACAGGAACAGCTCCGGTTAGAACATCACGGCTTGCCATCTCTTAGTTGGTAGTCATGGTGTGCCGTGAGCAGAGCATAAGCTCATTGTTTTGATTCGGTTTGTAAAAGGTGGCTGCTGTTTGCTTGTGGTGCTTGTGATTCAGGTCCATCTCTATAAACTCTTTATAAACACATAGATTTATAGCATAAAAGGACTTATTGTGACTTATTATGTGACGCTAATGACTTGTTATGTCTGCGTGAACAGGGTGCGTGAGGGTATGTAAAAACATAGGGTATGTTGACAGGCGGGTAGAACATCGTATTATTTCATTCAGACTGAGTACAAAGATTGGATGAACATTTTAGGCTCCTACAACTTCAATAGATGATATGCATTTATAAAACTATACATTTAGACCGTTTAACATCATTGTTGCTAGCAGGATTAGGATACTTTCAACCAGTAGGCAATAACAAAAAAATGTTTCTAGAGAATAATCACCTACTGCACCTTTAATGATAGCTTTAGCAGCAGTCATTCTATTAGCATGATGAGAACTTTCTAGGTTAAATCTTTGCCGGTAATGGAGGTCATGATTTGGTTATTTCAGTCACACCATGAAAGAATGTTCTTCTACGGCCATTGTAAGTCTGCAAGACCGCAAGTACATATGAAGTGTGCCATTTGGGACAAGGCCTGACTCAAGTTTGTATTAAATAGGAATGGATTTTTTCAAAAGGAATAAGAATAGGAAAGAGGGGATGAAAGAAAAAGGGAGGGAAGCACAGAAGTTGGATCTGAGTTTCAATCTTTAATTGACAACTTTAAAGATAACTCTTTGTTTGTGTTTAAGCCACTCACTTTGAGTGTTGGAGTCAAGCACATTAAATCATGCACATCCAAACTCTGGCGTCTCTGTGTTGTGACTCATTCAGAGGAAATGCACGGCTTTAAGCTTAACCAGATAAAGTATGTTGAAGATAGCAGGGCTTTGTGTGTAACCTGTATGCGTGTTTGGTTTTTATGGTGATGTTCTGTTTGTGCTAGTTGTCTGTAGCTAAGCTGAACAAGCTCTTAACTCTGAGCGGGTTAATGGAACTTTTATGGGTCTCTCTTACAATCAGTTGACCTCTTGAATTTCTCTCTGTCTATTTTACTCTCTCTCTCTAGTCTGTCTCTCTTTCACCTACTGGAAAATGTTGTTTCAAAAAACTGCAAGATCATCCTCCTTTCAAATAATACTTCCAGGGTCAGTTTTACAGACAAGTACACACCACGTACCGCAAGCAGATTTACAGTTCCCTTACATGCAGAAAATTCATAAATGACAGCAAGTAATACTTTGAACAATAAGGTACATGGGTATTAATGGCTGACCTCCACTTTGATGGATTTTGCAGATTTTGAAAGTGTCGACTTTGTCAGATTTATCAGCGACGGTTGAAAAAAATATTGAATATGAGCTCCCATCTCTCTTGCTCTTACCATTTCACTCTGTTCTCTGAATGCCCTGTCCAGTACTCAGAGACACACTTACACACATATACACAGGTGATAAAGGTGGGTGAGAGATAGCCTTGTAAAAGTCTTATCTCATCACAGTCACTTTTATTCATGTCCATCATCAGAGTGTCAATAGTAATCATGGACCAGTCAGAAACAGTGTGATGGAGCTCCAACCATGAAAGGACACACACACACACACACACACACACAAGTTAACGCACACAAATTCAAAGTACACATTCTCTGGAATACATTTAATATGTATTAAGATTATGCTTGTCTTGCATTTGAAAATGAGAATGTAGTAAGGTTAAAATGGTAACTTAGCATATAAAGTTGATGTGTGATTTGAACACATACACACCTTTCCTCTCCTCACTTCATAAAAGAAATCAATATGGGCTGCCCTATAGGTTGTGTGTCTTCCTTTCTCTCTTCCTCTTCATTCTCATTTCCCTCGCATCCCTCTTTTCTCCTCTCCTCTTGCAATTTATGCTCACTGATAAGTAGTAACTCCTGCACAGTAGAAATGATGATGATGATGATGTGAAATAAAATACAGCTTTGCTGCCTCCCTTCTCTCTATGCTGTAGACTAGACATGACTCTTAAAAGATAATAATCAATATTGATTTTTAGTGAGTGAGAGAGAACGAATGGGGGAATAATAGAGGAGAGGGATGGAGAAGGAATGGATGCATGAAGAGGTAGAAAAGGAAAAAAGTGTGCATGTTGGGGTGGTAAAGGCAAGGAGGGGGAGAGAAAGAGAGCGAGAGGGTTGAATGGACTCCTCTCCATTTGAAGCTTGACAGAATCAATGAGCTTTAGAGGATAGATAGAGCCTCGATGTGCTCTGTTATAGAAGAGTGTGTGTGTGAGTACTTTGCACCATAAGCGGACAGCCATAACCTCATGCTGTATAGGCTCAAAGTAGAAGCCTTATTTGTGAGCAGATACATCTAATCCTTATTTTATTTTATGTATGTTTTTGTATCGTTTTATTTTTTTATATGAAATTAAGCTTGTTTACTTTTGCAAGATCTGGCAGCACTGGAGTGTATTCTGATTAGCCATTCACATGAACAGCAGTTTACTCGAGAAGGGTCTGTCTACGTCTCACAGAATTACGGCCCTTCCAATAACACCTACTACAACAAGTTACGCCTTCCGCGAAGAAACCAGCGTGGATATCATTGACTAAAACAATCTTTTAAAGTAAATAAATGAATGAAATGCGTGTAAGATGAGCTTATATTGCTTTCGAATTATGAATTACAAAGTATGTAGAAACAGCTAGTAGACAAAAAAATTGTCAAAATTTTTTATATAATTGAAAATTATCAAATGAATACAGACTAATGCAATTATAGCTAAAAACCTACCCTCACCCCCCTACACCCAAACCTTCCCCTTCCATAAAAAATAAAATTTACTGTACAGTTTCAAATTTAAAATGCTTCAAAAATGACGAAAACAAACAGGATGAATATGGCTGTGACGAGCAGGGCGGGCAAGAGCCGTGAGGGAACGGCGCGAGGCCGGAGATGCGAGTGATAATGAGCGTCAGCTGCGCGCTGCACCGGTCTCGTATCTCTCACGGAGGAGCTCCGGAAGCATAAAAGAGAAGCTCCTCCGTGAGAGATACGAGACCGGTGCGCCGAGCAGCTGAAGCTCATTATCACTCGAGTCTCCAGCCTCGCGCCGTTCCCCCACGGCTCTTGCCTTCTTATTAGGTGGCGATAGTGAAGCTTAAAAAGCAAGGAAAGTGAAGTAAAAGAAGAGCAGTGACGACATCAGCGATTTCAGAAGAAGGGGCTCTGATGATCTTCTTGCATCAACTCTTTTTGACATCCGTGTGGTTCTGTGTGATTTGGACAACTTCAGTTACACCCCTTCCTGTTATTATGCCCCTCTTGCAGTCCGCAGACAGATTCTATTGATTTGCTCCCTATATCTGTTCACATGAGCCACCTTGGACTCAGGAGAGATTTCTGTAAACTGTATGTAAATGAGCAATAACAATGCAGTGACTACCAATTGGAGTCCGGACAGTGATTCAATGTCTGAATGCGATTCGATACAGTGGGAGGCTGAATTCGGAATGTAGATCTACAGATTTCGGGATGTAAAGGTTTCTGTTCAGTGTTATACAAGATTTAAGGTTGCTGTGCCTTTAAAACATAAATATGCTTTTCGCATTTAAAATGAGTAAGAGTAGACTCACTATGGATTTGACTCACTGTGAATTTGGGGGAGGGAGGGTTCTGTAAAGCATCGTTGAACTGTAAATGTGGATGGCCATTTTTTGATTTTCGCTGCTCTGCTGCGCTCTTTTATGCAACTCTCCGTTTGTTGTTAGGATGAAAAAAAGTTTTAAAAGTTACATTTTTTAGGCTGGTCTGCCTCAACAGTCTAATAGCTCTTGTCAAAGGCAAAATGATTGAGATAGCCAATCAAATCAAAGAAGGCGGGCATTACAGAAGATGAGTGAGAATTCCAATGTGACGCTTTGGTTTTAATGGTGGAAGAGTGCATGTTAAGATGTAAAAGGCTTATCTAAGGGTTAATTCACCCAAAAATGAAATTCTGTCATTAATTACTAAGAAATTAATTAATTACTCACCCTCATGCCGTAACAAACCCGCAAGACGTTCGTTCATATTTGGAACACAAATTAAGATATTTTTCATGAAATCCGAGAGGTTTATTATCTCCTATTGAAAGCAACGGAATTACCACATTCAAGGTCCAGAGAACTATTTAAGACATTGTTAAAATAGTCAATGTGACTACAGTGGTTTAAACTTAATGCTATGAAGTGACATGAACACTTTTTGTGTGCATAAACAAAACAAAAATAACATCTTTATTCAACCATTTTTCCTTGTCCCTGTCAGTCTCTTTCACAGTTGAGGCAGTGAACGCAGTGCAGAGCTACCGTGTTTACATCCGAAAGCCGGCTCAGTATTGGAAAATGCTGTTCACGTGAGCACCTCTATCTCTCTAGCTCTCTGACTTCAGCATTGCGTGATACTATTTCAAAGTGATTTCCGTCACTCTGACAGATTAAAAAAAAAAAAAAAAAGGAAAAAAGGAAGGATTTGAGGAGAAAATGAGAGATTCTTCGGGAGAATAGACCACAAATGTGTAGTATATGTTACAGCGTTTACTATTACAGCGGAATGCAAAACAATTCACCGCTGAATCACGAAGAAAAATTGACAGCTCATAAGTTTTATTTGTTCAGTCTTTTTGAATGGAAGTTCCCCAAACCAGAAGTGCCACGCATAATTCAAAATGCAGTGGACTCTTCAGGAATGAGGTGGATAGAGATGGGACAGACCTCAGTCAGAGAGCACCACAAACAAACAGCAGCCACCTTTTACAGTTCTTACCAAACCAAAACAACAAGCTCATGCTGCGTTCACGCTGTAACTACCGTAATTAAGAGATGACAACCTGTGACGTTCTAACCGGAGCTGTTTAGAATTATGCGTTCCCATGTCAACAGTATCAATACCGAAATAAATCTGCAGCAGTCAGGTACCAGCTCTCTAAGTTGTTTATGTTCATTTTATTGTAATGTTCATGTGTTCTGAAGGAGATGTGACTTTGGACGCCGATTTGCAGGGAGGGTGGGATTGCATGCTTTCAAAGCTGGCAGGCTAACATTAGCATTTCCCAGATAACCAACTGCACTTTTAAAGTGACCCTACGCTGATGTTTTACCTGTTGTTCTTTACATAGAACTTTTTTTTTTTTTACATGTGTATGGTATACTGGAATACAATCATAAGTATTTAAAAAGTTTTGAAGGCTTTTAAATGGCAAAAACATTCAATATATGCAAAGAGTCAATATTTATAGTGTATTAGATCCTTCATGACCTTGGAGTTGGTCACAATTTGTGTGCTTCGCTTGTCCACTCGACTTTTGAGGATTGACCACAGGTTCTCTTTGGGATTAAGATCTGGGGAGTTGCCTGACCACAGATCCAAAATTTCATTGTAATGATCTTGGAGCCACTTTATTTTTACTCTTACCTTGTGATATGGTACTCCATCATGCTGAACAAAAACGCACGGATCATCACCAAAGTGCTCTTGGATTGTTGGGAGAAGTTCCTCTTGTGGGACATTTTGATTCCATTCTCTTGTCACTGTGGTGGTTTTGGACAGAATTGAGAGAGCCCACTCCCTTGGATGAACAGCAGCCGCACACATGGATGGTCTCAGAATGTTTCACTGTTGGCATGACATATGACTCATGGTAGTGTTCACTTCTTCTTCAGTCGATTTTCCAGATGTCCCAAACAGTCTGAGAAAATCAGAGAAAATAACTTCAGTCTTCTGCTGGCCAGTCCTTATGCCTAATTTCAGTCTGCCCTTGAAGTTTTTCTTGGAGAGAAGTGGCTTCTTTGCTGCCTGTTTGACACCAGGCCATTGTCCGAAAGTCTTCACCGTCTGTGCATGCAGACAGCAGGAGATGGTGCTGGATACTCTGTCCTGAAGCCTTTTTCACAGCAGCTGAACCTCTCTCTTTGAAGTTCTTGATGATCTGGTAAATGGTTTGCAATTTCCTTGCATGTGTAGCCCCTCCAGTTTGAATCACCCTCTCTGAATGGGACTCGAACCCTGGTCCGCTGGCATGGGAGTCGGGCACTCATGAAGGCTAATGACTGTCTTTAACGTCAGTCGCTAGAGCACCTCTTGAGTTCACAGGAGTGCGGTTTACACGCACAGCTCTTACTAGAACTCGTCTGTTAAACGTGAGGCCATTGTGATGCAAAATGATGATGGCTTCACTTTTTTCATTGGTGATTACCATTGCTAACACATGAACACAATGATTGAAAGCACTTCTTCTATCCTTTTATAGGAATTGGTCTATTGTGATAAGGTTTATGTGATAAAGTTCATATTTTTGGCCAATGAAGCTTTTTGAAATTATTTAAAATGCTTCTGATCAATGTAGATATTGAATAAATATCTTTAATTGTCGGTCTTCAATGTAGATATAGAAGAAATTTTATGATCATAAGACTATTATTTTCAATATAGTTCTTTCTAGTCCTCTATACTGTAGGCCGGCACATTCGCTCTTTTAACTCACTTGCAGCTGGAAAATTCTCAGATGCCTATATTCACTGTTAAAAAATTACTGTAAATTTTACAGTATAATACTGGCAACAGGGTTGCCAGCCAGTTACTGTAAAATTTACAGTAGTGTTACTGTAATTTAATTTACAGAATTTCCCTGTATTCTCTGATTACAGTAAATAACTGTATTTTTTTAAATTACGAAGGGTCAATTTACAGCAATATTCTGTAAATTTCAGTCAAACCAACACGTGACGCCAGAATGCATTGCAGTTTACAGCAATGTGCTGTATTATTAAAAAACAGCCAGTGCCTGTAAAATAATGCAGTAATTTTTACAGCAATTCATTACAGTGTTACTCCCCCCCATCACTTATGTTATAGAGTCATCCTATCTTACAGTTTTTTTTTTATTCGCTTTGAAACTATTTTCGCAAATTCAGTGTACATTCTCAAAAATGTAGTACAAAACTCCAAACCTGATCTCATACCTTCATTCTAGTTGCACATATTTCCATTGTACATAATCAGTTTCAAAACACAAGATCATTGTGATACATAATGAGAACATTTGATTCAATCACCGAGACACAACAGTATGCTTTTCTTTCAGTTTAATACTTTTAACAGTCGGTTCATTTAATAGCAAACAATGCAAGATGTTTCAAACCACCCTTGTTGCTGAAATAATTAAAGTAATACAGGCCACAGATGCCATATTAGAAAATCGAAAATACACTTAAATTATCTAACTTACGCAACATAAAATCCATGTCTGTAATAGTAATTCAGTGTGTTATCAACAGCCATGAGGTTTTGTGCTCGAAGAGTTTGCTGCCATTACAGAAAATGTTCTCTCTGTGTCATATGAATGAATCTACACCGTACATGACATTTACAGATGAAGAGATGAAGAGTGAGTGGCATACCGTAATGTAAAATGCTGTATTTGATGCCATCTGTCACTCTTCTTCTGATGCATCTCTGATGTTACAGAGACATTGACTGCTTTCTCTCCCTAAGAGCATTATGAAAGGCAGTACTGTGAATAAAACGTTTGTAAAACCCTTATTTTTAGTGAAACTTTATGATTTTGTGCATTGTACTAAGACAATTGAAAATATGCTGAAATGTTTGAAAAAAGTGCTCTTTTGATGATCTATTGTGATATTAGTATTTTTGAAAATACACTTGCTTGTGAAAAAAGAGCCAAAGCAATAAAAAAACAAAACTGTAATGTAAATTCTGATGAGCTAGTGAGCATGTGCAATATGGTGTGTTCAAATATTCTGGGTGTTGTTGCCCATTTTAATTTGAAGAGATCAAAAAGTCAATTACAACCTTGGCTAATGAAACAGAAAAGAAATGAAAGAGGGATAAATTCTCGAACAAATTTGCATGAGATTAATTTTACGCAAATTCTCCAACTTCCTTCTTGTTTTTCACTTTCAAACATGCTATTGTGCTGCTGCTACTCAAGCCAAATCTTAGTTATTTTATTCACTTCTGAACTATTTTCACAAGGTGCACATTTTCAAAACTCTTAGTACAAAAATAGAAACTGATCAAACCACATAATCATAGTTTCACACACAGACACAGGGAAGTGCAAAACAACATTACAAAGTGTGAAACACTTTTCCGAAGCTCGAGACAAATTTACATTTTGGAAAACATTTTTACCTATCATAAAACACAATTACATGGAGAAAACACTTTTACCGAGAACAAAAACAAATGTACATTTTAGAAAACAAATGAACAAGACGCAAAACACTTTTACGAGTCCGGAAACAAATTTACAATGACAGATTCTTCACGGAAAGGGAATGTCCCACACACCGCAAGTGTAACTTACTTTGTTTAGCGCTGTCCGGCTGTCCGTCTGGTCCGCGTCCTTTAGAAACTCTGACCACACGTAAAGCTAAACCGCGTTAAGCTGCTCATGTGTTTGCCACAAAACGGGCAAAACGTCCCTCGGCCGCAGTCCATGTTCGGTCACCATAAACTTTATTTACGCCATTTACTCCACAACTACAACTCGAATTTACCGCGCTCAACAACAACAACAACAACAACACCTTACACCGCGTCACTTCCGGTGTGTGGGACATTCCCTTTCCGTGAAGAATCTGTCTTTGTAAATTTGTTTCCGGACTCGTAAAAGTGTTTTGCGTCTTGTTCATTTGTTTTCTAAAATGTAAATTTGTTTCGTCCTCGGTAAAAGTGTTTTCTCCATATAACTGTGTTTTATGATAGGTAAAAAAAGTTTTCCAAAATGTAAATTTGTCTCGAGCTTCATAAAAGTGTTTCACACTTTGTAATGTTGTTTTACACTTCCCGGCCACCGTAATACGAAACTCTATATATAAGTATACAAATCTATAGATGTACTAAATGATTCAATGATTAACCATTAAGGTCAGTTGGATTAAGTAATAGACTGTAACGATATTCCAGTGTTTTCAATTGCAAAAGCATTGCCCAATACTGAATTCACATTTTAAACTCTTCACACATTCTGTGAAATACTGCAAAAGTCTTTGTGGACCAAACTGAGTCATTTTTCATTGCTTTCACATGAAATGCATTCAGTGAGAATGTTTTTCAAAGTCCATGAACACTTTTGTATTTCAAAACACTATATATTTGCAGCACATTTTTCGAAAGGTAACACACTGCTTTTAAAACTGATGAAAGCACAGTCAAATCAGAATGGCAAACTCTGTGCATTTCTGCAGGAATTATATTGAAATATAAAATCTTAGCGGAATATTTACAATAAAATAAAATGAAATAATTATTACAAGCACAATTACAGTTTCAGCTGAAAGCAGCCCCAGGTGTCCTAATTTTAACCTCTCTCATGGATAGTGAATTTTTTCATCTTTTAGTAAATCTTCATAATTTTGTTTGGAAACATAGATCAAGGAAGACGGGTGGGGAAAGAAGAGTCACTTGTCCTATACAGTGGGGGAACAAGTATTTGATACACTGACGATTTTGCAGATTTGCCCTCTTACAAAGCATGTAGAAGTCTGTCATTGTTATCATAGATACTCTTCAACTGTGAGTGACGGAATCTAAAACAAAAATCCAGAAAATCATATTGTATGATATTTAAGTAATTAATTTGCATTTTATTGCATGACATAAGTATTTGATACATCAGAAAAGCAGAACTTAATATTTGGTACAGAAACATTTGTTTGCAATTACAGATATCATACGTTTCCTGTAGTTCTTGACCAGGTTTCACACACTGCAGCAGGGATTTTGGCCCACTCCTCCATACAGACCTTCTCCAGATCTTTGGTTTCTGGGATGTCACTGGGCAATACAGAGTTTCAGCTCCCTCCAAAGATTTTCTATTGGGTTCAGGTCTGGAGACTGGCTAGGCCACTCCAGGACCTTGAGATGCTTCTTACAGAGCCACTCTTTAGTTGCCCTGGCTGTGTGTTTCGGCTCGTTGTCATGCTGGAAGACCCAGCCACGACCCATCTTCAATGCTCTTACAGAGGGAAGGAGGTTGTTGGCCAAGATCTCGCGATACATGGCCCCATCCATCCTCCCCTGCATACGGTGCAGTCGTCCTACGGTGCAGAAAAGCATCCCCGAAGAATGATGTTTCCACTTCCATGCGTCACGGTTGGGATGGTGCTCTTGGGGATGTACTCAGCCTTGGGGTTGTTCCTCCGTGCGCTGCAGGATTTTAATCCATGACGGCGTAGTATGTTACTAATGGTTTTCTTTGAGACTTCGGTCCCAGCTCTCTTCAGGTCATTGACCAGGTCCTGCCGTGTAGTTCTGGGCTGATCCCTAATAATTTCTAATAATTGCGCTAACAGGTGTTGTCTTCTCACCAAGCTGCCTGCCTATTGTACTGTAGCCTTGTGCAGGTCTACAATTTTATCCCTGATGTCCTTACACAGCTCTCTGGTCTTGGCCATTGTGGAGAGGTTGGAGTCTGTTTGATTGAGTGTGTGGACAGGTGTCTTTTATACAGGTAATAAGTGGAGAACAGGAGGGCTTCTTAAAGAAAAACTAACACGTCTGTGAGAGCCGGCATTCTTACTGGTTGGTAGGTGATCAAATACTTATGTCATGCATTAAAATGCGAATTAATTATTTAAAAATCATACAATGTGATTTTATGGATTTTTGTTTTAGATTCCGTCACTCACAGTTGAAGAGTATCTATGATAAAAATTACAGACTTCTTCATGCTTTGTAAGTGGGAAAACCTGCAAAATTGACAGTGTATCAAATACTTGTTCTCGCCACTGTACGTAGGCTCATTGGGAGGCTGGAATTTTTCCCAAATGCTTCAGAATTTTTTTTTTCGTTTGTTTTTTTAATTTCAACTTTTTATTTTTTGCAAGTATATTACTATATGTAATGATTTAAAAAAATGCTGCATTTCCCATTCATTCTTTATGCAGTAATATAGTCAGTGAAATTAAAATATGTTATTCTTATCCTATAATGAACCAGATTTGTGGTAGTGGTAATTTGGATAAATATCAATCTAGTTTTAGACTACAGCACAGAGTCTGCTTAGCTCGTTTTTTAATGACTCATCTCTGTCGATTCAGGTATGCTGTTCTAATTTTGCCTGACCTCAGCATCATTGGACACTCTTGATTTTCATATTATTTTTTTAATCAGCTTTGACTTTTGACAAACAAATCAATGCAGTGGTCAGAAGCTGTTTCTATCAACTCAAGAATATATACACGTTCAGTTGGTCAGTCAGTCACATAGACTAAATCAAAAGAATACAACCCATCTTTATTGCTCAATAGCATCAATATGAAGTTTCTGGGAACTCAAAGGCTAAATTTAACACGTATAGCTAAAATTACATCATTTCTGTCATTCAATTTTTTTTAAGCTTTTATTTCATTCAGACTCATGTACCAAACAGTGTTTCCAAAAGTCTTCAAAAACCAAACAGTTGATGCACCATTGATTTCCATAGTATTTTTTTTCATACTATGGAAGTCCATTGACTCTTTGGTTAGCCATATTCTTCAAAATATTTCCTTTAGTGTTGAGCAGAAGAAAGAAATTCACACAGTTTTGGAACAACTTGAGGATGAGCAAAGGATGACAGAATTTTCATTTTTTGGTGAACTATCCCTTTAATGTCAGGTTCTGTGACGACGCCACATACTTTTTGGGATATTTGGCCATTTTTGATTTCTGCATGTATTTTGGACACTTATTTAGACTATTTTGATTTCACTATCTGGTCCATCTCACCCTAACCTTACATTCATTCAAGTGCTTTACTCGTATTTACTCTTCATGAATTGCATCAGATATTACGAATGTAATATAGAAGAACAGAATTAAAAATGAACTGTTGGCTAATGAGAGGCACGCTATTTCTTATTTGGCTTTAAAATACTTCTGCGCAAGGAAATGGTTTATTTGTGTGCGTTGTGTGTGTGTGTGTGTGTGTGTGTGTGCGTTAGAAAGGCATGAGAGGGCACCCTCAATGTCCATTTATTCTCTTTACCCTCTGACAGCCACACAGGAACTCACTGGCCTTTTCTATTCCAATCAAACCAATTCTATCTATATTTACTCCATCTGCCCAGCCCAATGCTTCACTGAGCTGTATGTGTGTGTGTGCGAGTGTGTGGAGCAGCTTTAATGGCACAGGGTCTCGCTGATAGATGAAGATTTAGCTCAGTGGATGAGAGCGCCGGATTAGTGATGACATCGCGACTATGCTATCCCATCATTCCCTGTCCAGCACCGTATCCCAGAAGCCCCCGGCCAGTTCCACCCCATCGAGAGGGCATGATGGGGTGATGAATGATTGGAGCTGTGGGAGAAGGGAGAGAAAACGATAGACACACTGTGACCACCTTTGTCCTCCATCTCTTTTCTCGCCGTTATTCAAAACACGCACTCTCGCTATCGCTTTTGTATAGACAAACACACGCACGCACGCACACAGAGTTAAAAGCTTTTCATTGGCTATCCCTGCTGAAGAACAGTGGCTAATTCCAGGGTCCATTATCTCCAGGCTCCTCCCATCTCTAAATGAGCCAATTATGGGTGTTTATGTGTTTGTGTTGCTGTGATGAGGCTGAGTTGGCCGAGAAACACTGCAAAGCTGAACAGCTAATCAATGGTGCTTTAGTGCTAAATCACTTTCTCTCTCTTGCACACATTTTTCTACCATCTTTTCTACACCAACTCCCTCTCTCGGCCTTCCTATCTCTTGCCTTCTTACCTCGTTCAATTAACAGAGGCATGGATGAACTGCCAAGTCAATTGACCATGAAGCAAACATCAAGTGCAGCAGCAATGGTATTGGAAACAGTTGTTCTTTCATTACGACATGATGGCTTTAAGAGCTTTATCTCCATAATGTGAATTCCGCTGTTAAAGTGACATGCTTAGGTGTATTGATTACGTTGTTATATTGCCTAATTTATACAACTTGATTGCCCTGGTTCATCCAACCCAATTAGTATCCCCAAACAAGCCCTGAAGCAGTGTTTAGAGGCTGTCAAAGTAAATTTTGAAACATAAAGAGGAGAAAAATGAAGCAAATATTGTCACAAAGAAAGCCCACTTGGGTACTACAACTGATGTGAGTTACGACGTGGAACAAGAAAGCATTTGTGAGAGCGTTTTTGCGTCAGACACTCCGGGTACCACATTAATGTACACACAGCTGCACACAATATAAAAAATGGGATATTTCCACACAAAAGCACAGGGAAACTTTAATAAACCTGTCTGGGTAATAAGTTACTATAGTGCTATACAAATTGGCTGAGAAGTACTGGCGAGCAGCGGACTACTGCTAGCCTAGCCTGTGCTAACATAAATAAATGTACAGATCCACCCCGTGGGGTACAGTGTGCCATAAGCCCTTACGCTACTGTCATCATTTACCAGGCCAATCGTCATGGGAACCGGCTGGCGATGGATTCTGATCACCACGGGAACCAGCATGTGATGGATTCTGATTGGGTCGATGATCACTCTTCCAATAAGAGTAATTAATATAATGAAGACCCTCCGAACACGTACAAGAGCGGGTGATGAATATCGGTGGCCATCGCTCATTACTCATGTATGGCATCATACAAGAGAGAGAGAGCAAGGGGAAATATTCACACGATACACAAAATAAGCAGAGGCCTCAGAAAAAACGAAATGCCCAGGAAAGGTACAGTATATAAAACAGCAAATTAAAAGAAAAACTCTCCCTGTAAATTTGAGATTTTGTTTGATTATATTATATTATATTATAATGAATATTACTAAATATTAACAACAACAATAATAATGGAAATGTATTATTTATTATTAATAAATAATAAATATATCATAAATTTTATATTATATTATATTATATATATATTATATTATGTTAATAATGAATATTAATAAATAATAACAACAATAATAATGAAAATGTATTATTATTATTAATAAATGATAAATACAATATATAACAAATTTTATATTATATTATATTAATAATGAATATTAATAAATAAAAACAACAATAATAATAATGAAAATTTATTATTTATTATTAATAAATAATAAATATAATATATCATAAATTTTATATTATATATATTATATTATATTATATTAATAATGAATATTAATAAATAATAACAACAACAACAATAATGAACATTTATTATTAATAAATAATAAATATAATATATCATAAATTTTATATTATATTATATGATATATATCATATTATATATTATATTATATTAATAATGAATATTAATAAATAATAACAACAACAATAATAATGAAAATGTATTATTTATTAATAATAAATAATAAATCTAATATATCATAAATTTTATATTATATTATATTATATTATTGTATTGTACACTTCTTTGGAGATGCCACCGCTGTGTTCCAAAGCACAAGACACATTGGGAAGCACCAAATGATGCAGTGTCTGATATTACAGATTGCCCTTTCAAGACACTGGAAATGAATCAAGGGCCCTTGATATACTAGCCTGAACACCCCTCCCCACCTCCTACCCCTAGGGCACTTACGCATGCATCTCTCTATCTGTAAAAGCTGCAGTTCCAGTTATTAGAGTATGATAATGAACACAGTGGAATGAACTGAGGGCTCACCAAAGAGGAATCTAAATGAGTCTACATACATATACACTCACTGGGGAAAGGGCAATTAGTGTAGGCCTTTCTACCTGACCCCCATAACACACAAACACACACACACACACACACACAGAAGAAGACAGAGAGGGACCTCCCACTGCACAACATGAGTACATATGCAGATATGTCGTGGGATGTGACTAATTGGCTAATCTAGTGCCTCTCACACACTTAATCATCTTAAGGACTTTTAAAGGGCTGGGCAACAGGAATGTAATGAGAGAAAACCGCAGACTCCCAGTGGTGCAGAATGCCTCATCCTCTTTCGTTCTGCCCCCTCTCTATTTTTCATCCCTTTTTTCCACCATTAATCAGCGATTCTTAAATGCAATCTTTAATCTGCAATTGCTTCCCATCTGTACATTTCTGACAGCCTTCCCTTTGTATGCTGTTTGAGTACTCCCCTTGTACATTCTTTAAAAGGTATCCATCCTCAGAAGATGATCCACAGGCCTATGTGGTATTGTTGTTGTCTTTCAGTTCTTAACTGAGCTGGAAAGATACAGGAATACACCTTCCACACAACTATAACAACTATATAGTCTGGAATTTTAAGGCAGAGACTTACATTTAAAGGGGGAAAGTATTCTGAAATATATGAATGCACATCAAAAAACTTTTTTTGATGGGGTGAAAATATATATATTTTAAAAAAAGAACTAGCAATGTTTTTATGTATAATAATAACATAAAAACAATAAATTACTACTTTTTTTTCCTTTATACAATGTACGCATATATGGAGCAAAACACAAAATGTTTATCATTTCAAACCATTCTTACTGATGCTTCCAAGTTCAAGCTGGATAATGTTATTTGTAACATAAAGTGTTTACATTAGCCTAATTTGAGACACATAACAGATAAACCAAATGTTTAGACTTAAAACTGTCTGAAACCTTAACTACTTGTGTAAGTGTTTCTTTGAAGAGTAAGCAACTGTACCTGACATGTATATGTGGTTTAAATGTTTTTTTAAAACACTCTTATGCTCACCGATAAATGACCGTTTTCATGTTTAATACATTTACAAATGTTATTCATTCCTTTGATGGCAAAGCTTTTCATCAGCCATTGCTCCGGTCTTCAGTGTCACATGACCTTTCTGAAGTCATTCTAATATGCTGATTTGCCACTCAAGAAACATTTCTTGCTATAATCAATGATGAAAACAGTTGTGCTGCTCAATATGGTAACACTTCATTTCGACGGTCCACTTCAGACATTCAAGTACATGTGAACTAACTCTCAGTAGAGTATAAGACTGCCAGCTTAATATCTGCAGTCCTTTGTGATTCTCCGCAAATAATAAAAAAAAAAACTATATTTAGACACCACTGTAGTACACTTGAATCCATAGTGTACTAAGTTTAAAAAAAAAAATAGAGATAGTATTTTAAAAGCACATCTCAAAATAGTTAAGTACACTTAGATGTTCGTAAGGTTATCTTAAGTAGTACTAAAGAAGATTTTTTTAGTATATTAAGTACAAAACTAGTGCACAAAATATGGAAGTGTACTTTTTTCACCTGGGTATATAACTTTGCAAGTACAACTTTTTCTACTAACCCTAACCTAACTGTCAACTAATACTCTAATGAGAGTTAATGCAGTTGCAAAGTTACTTGATATGCAGAAAAACTTCAAATGAATAGCATTTTTTGAAAGAGAAATCTTTACTGTCACTTTTGATCAACTCAATGCATCCTTATGGAATAAAAGTGATATTTTCTTTAAGACAAAAAAGGGGCAAAAACAAACTTTTGAACGGTTCATATCAACAACAGACCCTTTAAATGTGCATGTCTAAAACTGGCTGGGTGGGTTGAGATGCTTAAGATAGTTATGACCTCTGCAGTGGATGTGAGACCAGGCCCGTCTTAAGAGTCTGCATGTCCATGTGTGTGCGAATGCACAGACGTCAGTGTGGGCCGGTTTCACCGCTGCACTCTTTACAGCTCCTTTCATGTCCTGTTAATGAGAAAACCACAGCACCCAGCATTCCCCTTGTAAACGAGGTCAAATTAAAACCCAAATATGAATCACACTAGACATGGCTGACACTCAAAAGTTGTAGATTTTCACCGAGGTCAGACTGGACAGCACATCGTCTGGGCGGCTAATGACACCCATTCATGGCATGTCTGAATTACGGCTGCAACTTGCCAAAGGTCTCTTTCTCAGTTCACTTATATCTTTTATAGAAGTATAACCTATAAAAAAAAAAAACTTTGTCTTTAAGATAAATACAAGTTATATGGTTCTATTTGAAACTATTCCTGATGATTTTAGATCTTACTAATAATCAAATAAAGTATCACAGTTTCCACCAAATTATTAAGCAGCAAAAGAGTTTTAACATTGATGATAATAAGCATCAAATCAGCATATTAGAATGATTTCTGAAAGATCATGTGACACTGAAGACTGGCGTAGCTAATCAATGGCTGCTGAAAAATTCAGCTTTGCCATGACAGAAATATATTACACTTTTAAAAATATATTTAAATAGAAAAGATAATTTAAATTGTAATTTTATTTCACAATAATATTGTTTTTACTGTATGTTTTTTATCAAATAAATGCAGCCTTGATAAGCATAAGACACTAAACATTTAAACGGGCTATACGTAGGGTTCAGAAACCCTTGTTATTAGCGACACCGGTGGCTGTTAAGTGAACTGCAGCCAGCTATTTATTCCTCGCAATAGTGCACGGTGCCCTGATGCACTCAAGGCGAAGTTGTTTTTCGTTCTTTGCTTAGCAGTAAAAAGAAGAAATATCTTTGCGGCAATATACCGGTAATGAGCATCTGATGCCGTCCACGCTGCTGAGAGTGATATTAAGATAATGAAAAGGGAAGTATGTGGTGCGCGCTTTCCTCTTAATAACAAAATAAACGCACAACAAAAATGACAGTGGTGAGAAAACTGCATTTAAGAAAGCAACTAGCATCTGATTATAGAGATGTGGATATGTTTGCACCAGCTCAACTCACAGACAGATGAGATTATTAAAATGACACTCTGATACATCAAAGTATGTTTGAGGCTATAAATCAGGGGTGTACAGTTGGTCCTGGGGCCAATACCATGAAGCCGGTTTAGGTGGATTGCATATTTCAGATTAGTATGTCCCTTGGTTTTAAGCACTATGAAAGTTGCTCTATGGCAGGGGTGGCCAACAATCCTGCAGAGTTTAGCTCCAACCCTGATAAAAACTCACCTTCCTGTAGCTTTCTAGTAACCCTTAAGACCTTGATTAGCTTGTTCAGGTGTGTTTGATTAGGGTTGGAGCAAAAATTTGCAGGATTGTGGCTCTCCAGGACCGACGTTGGCCACCCCTGCTCTATGGCAAGCCATTTTACCTTTTATTCATTCTCAGGATGTGCATTCTTGACGACAATGTTACAAGTGGAAATGTAATGTTGACAATTCTTGATATCAAGTATTACATTTCCATTAGTAAAAACTTAATCACGAAGAATTCTTGATATCTGTAATTGTATTTTCACTAGTGAAATGTCACCATAGGCTGCCATTCAAATTCAAATTTCTTTCTTGTTGAAATTTCACCGATTAGAAATACAATTCTTTCTAGTAAAAAACTATTTTGATATCAATAATACCAGTAAAAATGCTAATTTTTGATATCAAGAATTCCATTGTCACTAGTTGATGTCAGTTCTTGATGTCAACAATTGAATTGCTACTAGTAAAAATGTACACTTTTAATATCTGAAATGCATTTCTCATATCAGCATTATTTCAGATATCTAAAACGCCTTTCTTACTAGCAACAATCACATTCATGATACATGAATGAACATTGAACAATGAACATTGTTACTAGCAATTTAATTGTTGATATCAATAACATATATTTGCACTAGAAACTAATTAATGATATCAAAAATTATGATTTTTACTTTTAAAAATTTTATTGCTAATATGTGAAATTGGAATTTCAACTAGTAAGAAATCAATTCTTGATATCAGCAATTGAATTTTAATTTTTAATTCTATGGCGACATTTTACTACTGAAAATACAATTAAAGATATCAAGAATTATTATTGCTACTAGTGCAATTGGACTAGTCAGCTGACAGCAAAGTTACACATTTCTGGCAAAATAAAGTCACTCCCCCAGTTTAATTAAAGGTCACTACACAGTAAAATAATTTTAAATACAAAATTGTCTGGCTTTTAGCAATGATTATATATTATTTGATTTACATGATTTATATAATTATTATACCCCTAATCCATTACACAAGCAATTTTAGTTTAACAATTTTAATTATTATTAAACATTTAGCTTATATGAACAAATATATAGGCTGTAATATAAATAAGATTTGGAATATATTTTATCTGTAACTATAAACTACTTTCACATACATCACAACTTTCAATTGGATTGATATAGCAAGACATTTTCCTCTTGTGTAAATGCATTTATGTACTTCATTTGTGATTGGCTGTTTGCTACTGATGTCACACTTTCATGTGCATGTGCTCCTTGAACATAAAATCAAAGTCTGACTGTAGACAGAGAAAGTTGATGAATTGGTTTGGTTTTGTCAACTTGAGTTGAAACTAATCCTGTAACCCTAAGTTTGTTCAACTACCATCATGGCACAGGCCGCTGGACGGCCCCTGTCCTACAGAGTTTAGCTCCAACTTGCCTCAACACTCCTTCCTAGAAGTATAGTAGGCCTAGTAGTAAGACCTCGATTAGCTGGTTCAGGTGTGTTTAATTGGGGTTGGAACTAAACTTTGCAAGACAGTGGCCCATAGTGACTATTTAGATCTGGCTATGTGAGACTACACTGTGATGAATTACTGTAAAAATTACAGCATTATTTTACAGCCGCTGGCTGTTTTTTAATAATACAGCACATTGCTGTAAACTGCAATGCATTCTGGGGTCACGTATTGGTTTGACTCAAATTTACAGAATATTGCTGTAAATTGACCCTTCATCATTTTAACAAATACAGTTATTTACTGTAATCAGAGAATACAGGGAAATTCTGTAAATTAAATTACAGTAACACTACTGTCAATTTTACAGTACCTGGCTGGCAACCCTGCTGCCAGTATTATACTGTCAAATTTACAGTAATTTCTTAACAGTGTATTTTGAATTACCTTTCCGTGCATGACAATAAAATACAGAATAGCTCTTTCGCCATTCTCCTGGGGTCGGTTGCACCAGCTGGACGTACACCCGGTCGTAAGACTAAGCTTAAAGTAAAATGCGTTTTAAGTCCGGCGTAGAATTAATACCTGTTGCGCCATCTGGGCGTAGCGCACGTCTGAGACTAAATCTAACGTCTAGTCAAAGGTAGGTGTAAAGTGAGAAGTCTTGACTTGTTTCCATGATGAAAATAAAGACAAATAAAAACGTTGAGATGATGGCGCGTCTGGTATACAGGCTCCACGACCAGCTGTCCTCGGTACTAAAGGCGGGTCGGGATCATCTGCTAAATTTGAAAGCGTTATTAAAGTATAACTTGCCAAAAATATTTTCCAAAAATACTCTGTGAACAGGTCTAGCCTACAACTTGCTCCCTAAATTTGTACTTTGTGTAAACAGCTGTTATCTTTTGCCAGATTAAAAATCTTTGTTTTATTTGTTACTGAATTGTTTTGCTTGCATATCAAAATATGCATATACTTACTGAATTGCTCAATAATTTCTCATCTATTCGTTGGAGCCAATAAATTCACATTTGTAACCATAGTACATAGAACAGCGTCTCGACTAACAGTGCGGTAGTAGAACACATCAGCGTGTACATGCATCGTCTGCACTAAGCGTAGCTGCGCCTAGTCGTAGTTTCGATGGTGCAACAGGTGTAAATATTCATCGGAAAGCTGGACGTAACTAAGTCCAGCGTAGAGCTTACACCCAACTTTTTAACGTCCAGCTGGTGCAACCGGCCCCTGAACATTGTATAAGCATGCATGTTCATGTGTCACAGAACGGAAGAGAGTACAACCGTCACATCCTTTGGAGTCCTTCGAATGAAAATCAAGTTTAGGCTTTCATACACAAGTAAATCAGGGATAGTCCTGTTTTTTTAAGTTTCATTATAAGCCGTTAACACGTTTCCAGAACGTTCTTTCATATAGCCCCTTTAAATTTCTCAACAGCATGGACTAGATGTTTAAAAAAAAAAAAAAAAAAAAAGGTGTGGACTATGAACTTTGTGATCTATAATTAGATGCAAACAAATCTATTTAAACTCAATGAATAATAATTATAAATAATAAAAAAAATCAATAAATTATCTTTTTAAAACAATCAGTAAAGTATTACTTATGACTAAAACGCAGCATCTAGTAAAGCTATAATGTCTGTGTTTTCAGTTAAACACACTCTTATTCAGCTACAGTCTTTAAGCTCCCAGTTAACAACCGGCAGTCTCAGTTAAACAATTAGTGCACTTATAGTGTGTAGGACTGTCTGAAACTACAGCCACATAACTGCACATCACGAGCATTGGCCATAAAATTAAGTCCTACAATTAAAAGTGGAGGATAAGAGCGGTTTTAACGACCTCTGCGCTAGTTCAGACTGGGTTGGCCTGTCTGAGGCTGTCTACAGACACAAACAGCACTGCCGAAATAATAAAAACACAAGAACGAAAGACCAAAAACACCATTAAAGAAAGAGCCCACGGATGATGCCTTGTTTTGTTGGCTTCTGATTGTGATGATGGAAATAAGGGCTTCATTTGTAGAGCATGAGTGTGTGTGTGTGTGTGTGTGTGTGTGTGTGTGAGCACATGGGCAGAACAATGGAAAAGTCGGGCAGGCCGCAGACGTCGGAGCACAGGAAGTCAGAGGGCAGTGAGGGGACTAATTCATTTGTACGGTTCCTTCAAACATTACTTCTCCTTTTGTAAACATAATAAGCTATAAACAGTCATAATTCTTATATGTGCACCTGTAAATCTTTGATTTTCTTGTTATAGCTAACTTACGCTGACATCTAAACCTGAAAATGATGTCAAGTCCCTTGTCCTCACCTAACCGATACACACCAGCCCTTCAGTTAAACAGACATCAAACACAAACGCAGCCTTATTAAAGGCTTATATACAAGGGAAAGTTATAAATAGCATTCTATCAGAGAGACAGCATAAAGGTAATGTTTGAATGTTAAAATACTCCCAGACAACTATAAATAAGCCGTTTGTAGGCTGATTTCATCGAAAACCAACCCATAAACTCTCAACCCATTCCGACCAGTCCAACAAAGCCATATTAGTGCAACCAATAGCGGGATGATGCGTTTTCCAGACCAATGGCAGAAAAAGTTTAATTGTTGTTTGACGTTTCTATCAAAGAGATGACAGTTAGTAACTCGGTTAGCTTCTTTATTGAGGGCAAAATATGAACAAGAACATTTTTGTATAGAGGACACGGGCAAGTGTTTGTGCCTGGCACAGATGGCATCTGAATCTCCATATTGTGAGTCTCAACAGGACCTCTATAAAACAG